>OY992538.1:64967947-65465268 GCA_963921195.1 Pegoplata infirma
GGTCCATAGCGATACCACAAAACTTTTTCCGCTTATCGATATAAACTAAATACATTGACCTTCATTGCGAATTGTTTCAAGCTCTTCAGGTCTATCCTCGTAATTTCCTCCAAAGTCTCGAACTGTGAACTTCCTATAATTGATAGTCGAATTCGTGCCAAAGCCGGGCAGTGACACAGGATGTGTTCAATGGTCTCTTCGACGTCTGGTGTTTCGCACCTTTTACAGCGTGCGTCCGTAATAAGATTCATGTTCTTGGCATGTGTTCCGACAAGACAGTATCCCGTTATTAAACCTGTCAACATACGACATTCTATTCTCGTAAGTGTAAGTAAGAATTTAGTTCTTCCTAAATTATAGCGTGGCCATAAAATTCTGCTTATACGACTTGTCCCAAGTTCCTTCCATCTTCGATTTGCTTTGGCGACAGTAAGGGTATTTCGTTTTAGTTTGAAATGCTGGAGTGGCGGTGAAAGCATTATGGTAGTACCTATGCCATCTGCTCCAAGTTTCGCGAGTTAAAAAAAAAAAACATTGTAAAATGACTGTAATCTCAATTCAACAGATGTTTGACAGAGTTTTCTGCCAAAATACAGATTTAAAGAAAATACTTTGAATTTTTTTGTGACAAAAAACAAAGTTTTATCTGTATTTTAAACATTAATTTCACAGAAAACTTAAAAAAGAAAATTCCAAAATAAACTGCATTTAACTACAGAGTTTTTAACATGATAATGTTTTTAGGCTGGTGTCTAATTTTAAAAAAGTTGCAGGACGCCACCTCAGTTTGACTATATAAGCTAACAATTAACGAAAAAGAAAACAAGAATTACTATTTTCATTTTCTTAAAACCAAAATATTTTAATAACTTGGGTTTGTAACTTGGATAATAATTCACCTCGTGGTGAATAAAGCCGTTTTTCACCAGCTGGTGAATAAAAAGTAACATAATTATTTTACAACAAAAAATTTTTTTTTTTTCAATTTTTTTTTTCATTCATTTTTTCCATCAAATTTCTTTTTTTAGCAATTTTTTTTTTTAAATTTTTTTTCATCAAATTTTTTTTTTTCATCATTTTTTTTATTAAAAAAAAAAATTTTTTTTTCATCAAATTTTTTTTCCATAAAATTTTTTTTTTTCATAAAGTTTTTTTTCATAAAATTTTTTTTTTTTCATCAATTTTTTTTTATAAACAATTTTTCTTTTCATCAAAAAAATTCATCATAAACTTTCCCAATAAAAAAATATTAGGTTTTAAGAAGCACTAAAAATAGGAAGCGCATAAAAAAGCGCTTACATTTATAACATCTTACGTATGCAGCAGTAAAAGCTACTTCGCTGTAAGGTAGAACGGTTCAATGCTTCGGCTCTCACTTACAGCAAAGCAGTATGTAAGCACTCACAAATTTTGACAGATTTTTTTTAACATGATAATGTTTTTAGTCTGGGGTCTAATTTTAAAAAAGTTGCAGGACGCCACCTCAGTTTGACTATATAAGCTAAGATTAAACGAAAAAGAAAATAAGAATTATAGTTTTCATTTTATTACAGCCGTAAACTGCGACAATAATTTAAAATTAATAGTGGTAGTGACACCTAGCGGCGCTAGATGTCACTCGATTAACGTAGTATTGCCATACCAAATATCGCATTTCCAATTAGATTTGTTACCATCACCGCAAATTTTTTCCAATAAAATATTACCACATGGCAATACTAACTAGTATATTTGAAAATCGAATCCCAATAAGCCAAATTGCTGGAATTCAAGTGTAATTCAAGCATAATTCCAGTCATATTTTCAATTTTCAAGCCTTGAATTGCACTTGAATTACACTGTAATTCAATAGCATATACCAGCGAAACGGATACTTGAATTCAAGTCGAACAAAACAGTGTAAAAACACTTGAATTCAAGTCTAAAAAAAAAGCGTAATTCCAGTCGAACCAAAGAAAATTTTAAAAAATCCCTTGAATATGGCTTGAATAATAGTTAAAATCAAGCCCTTTTCAAGTTAAATTCAAGCCTAAATCAAGTGCAATTCAAGCACAATTCCAGTTTAAATTAAATCGAGCAGCATCGTTGATTTAGGTGCATATTAAAAAAAAAGACCAACCTTTTGCATAATTATTATTTATTAGCTGAAAAGCAAAAAATGTAAATTAAATATGTAGTACATAAGTTATGATGACAAAAAAATGGAAATTGGCTAAATCTATTGAATTTTAAGAACACTTAATTTCCAGGTCTCGCGGCCAGAACTTTCCATTGAAGCACGTTTAATTAATTGTCCGCTGCCGATACACATATTTTGCCCTTGGGTAACTAAAATAAATAAGAAATTATAAGTTTTTTTTTTTTTTGCAAAATTTTAGTTTTCTTACCTTTAGATGATTTTTCTAAAATTGATCAGCAAAAATCCTTTGAGTTTGTTTAATTTTCCTTTTAATTTACGCGATAAATCATTGAATTCGGTTAGCATTTGATTTAAAGAAATTTTTTTGTTTAATTATTTTTTTTTTATTTTGTAGTTTTGACAAAAAATGAAAATGTTTATTTCAAAACGAACTCATTTTGTTTGAACTGGAATAAGGCTTGAAAAATATACTAAAATTAAAGTTGAATTTAAGTGAAATTTCAAGCACTTGAATTTTAACTTTTTTGGTGTTTATTGGGAATATGTATCTACAAGCAAGAGAAACATAACAAAATTTAAATCAATATTTGAATAAGCTACGGTGGCCTAGCTGAGGTGAGCCAGACTGGAAAACGGAAGGTCCGGTGATCGAATCCCGTGATTTGTCAACTTTTTTTTTTTTTATTAAGTTTTTTTTTAGCTTCCCAGTCGGCAAAAAAAATCACAACTGACATACTGCTGACTCTCCCTTTATAAAATTGCTGACATCTTCATACAATTTTTCAAAATGTCATCAATGACATGTCAGCAGTTGGTCAGCGGTTGTTTAAACGAATTGTTAGTGGCCACCGATACTGGTGAACACTGCTGACCAACTGCTGACATGTCATTGATGACATTTTGAAAAATTGTATGAAGATGTCAGCGATTTCATAAAGGGAGAGTCAGCAGTATGTCAGGTGTGCATTTATTTTGCCAACTGGGTTGTACATTTCTTTTTGTTAGGGAAAAATTTGTTTGCATTAATTCTATATACTTTTTTATCTATATATATAAAAGAGTTGGGTGAGTGAGTGAGTGAATGACTGACTGACTGACTGATTCATCATCGCCCAGCCCAAACCGCTGAAGCTAGAGACTTGAAATTTGGACTGTAGGTTCACCTCCCGGAATATAGATCCACTAAGGTTGGATTTTTACTGTACTTTTGGTACCTTTTATATCTCTTGAAATAATGGTCATAGAGACTTGAAATTTGGACTGTATGTTCACCGCTCGGAACTTAAATCCACTAAGGCTTGACTTTTGCCAATGTTGATTCTAAGGGGGTTAAAAGGGTAAAAAACTGTACTTTTGGTACTTTTTATATATCCTGAAATAATGGTCATAGAGACTTGAAATTTGGACTGTATGTTCACAGTCTGGAATATAGATCCAGTTAGGCTCGATTTTTGCCAGTGTTGATTCTAAGGGGGTAAAAAGGGTAAAAAACTGTACTTTTGGTACCTTTTATGTTATCTTAAATAATGTTCACAGAGACTTGAAATTTGGACTGTATGTTCACCTTTCGGAATTTAGATTCACTAAGGCTGGATTTTTGTCAATGTTGATTCTAAGAGGGTAAAAAGGGTAAAAAGCTGTACTTTTGGTACTTTTTATATCTCCTGAAATATTGGCCATAGAGACTTGAAATTTGAACTGTATGTTCACCTCCCGGAATAAAGATCCAGTAAGGCTGGATTTTTCCCAATGTTGATTCTAAGGGGGTAAAAAGGATAAAAAACTGTACTTTTGGTACTTTTTAAATTTCCTTAAATAATAGTCCTAGAAACTTGAAATTTGCAATGTAGGTTATTCTCCCGAGAAAAAGATCCACTAAGGATGGGTTTCTGGCCAATGTTGATTCTACGGGGGTAAAAAAGTGTACTTTTGGAACTTTTTTTTATTTACTGAAATAATGGCCATACAAACTTGAAATTTGGAATGTAGGATCCTTTGCTAAAAAACAATATGGAAAGGTACTTTTTGAAAATTTTGATTCTAAGTTAGATTAAAAGTGTACTTTTGGTACTTTTTTTTATTTCTTAAAATTATGGTCATAGAAACTTGAAATTTGGAATGTAGGATCCTTCGGTGAAAAAACATTCTGGAAAAAGTACTTTTTGGAAAATGCGTTTCTTAGGGGGAACCTTTTATAAAAAGTACCTTTTTTAAAAAGTACCTTTTTTAAAAAGTGCCTTTTATAAAAAGTACCTTTTATAAAAAGTACCTTTTATAAAAAGTACCTTTTATAAAAAGTACCTTTTATAAAAAGTACCTTTTATAAAAAGTACCTTTTATAAAAAGTACCTTTTATAAAAAGTACCTTTTATAAAAAGTACCTTTTACAAAAAGTACCTTTTATAAAAAGTACCTTTTATAAAAAGTACCTTTTATAAAAAGAACCTTTTATAAAAAGTACATTTTATAAAAAGTGCCTTTTATAAAAAATACATTTTATAAAAAATACCTTTTATAAAAAGTACCTTTTATAAAAAGTACCTTTTATAAAAAGTACCTTTTATAAAAAGTACCTTTTATAAAAAGTACCTTTTATAAAAAGTACCTTTTATAGCAAGTACCTTTTATAAAAAGTACCTTTTATAAAAAGTACCTTTTATAAAAATTACCTTTTATAAAAAGTACCTTTTATAAAAAGTACCTTTTATAAAAAGCACCTTTTATAAAAAGTACCTTTTGTAAAAAGTACCTTTTATAAAAAGTTCTTTTTATAAAAAGTACCTTTTATAAAAAGTACCTTTTATAAAAAGTACCTTTTATAAAAAGTACCTTTTATAAAAAGTACCTCTTTTTAAAAAGTACCTTTTATAAAAAGTACCTTTTATAAAAAGTACCTTTTATAAAAAGTACCTTTTATAAAAAGTACCTTTTATAAAAAGTACCTTTTATAAAAAGTACCTTTTATAAAAAGTACCTTTTATAAAAAGTACCTTTTATAAAAAGTACCTTTTATAAAAAGTACCTTTTATAAAAAGTACCTTTTATAAAAAGTACCTTTTATAAAAAGTACCTTTTATAAAAAGTACCTTTTATAAAAAGTACCTTTTATAAAAAGTACCTTTTATAAAAAGTACCTTTTATAAAAAGTACCTTTTATAATAAGTACCTTTTATAAAAAGTACCAATTATAAAAAGTACCTTTTACAAAAAGTATCTTTTTTAAAAAGTATCTTGTAATAAAAGTACCTTTAATAAAAAGTACTTTTTATAAAAATTACCTTTTGTAAAAATTGCCTTTTGCAAAAAAAACAACATTCTAGGAAAAGTACTTTTTGAAAATTCCTTTGCTTTAGGGATAAAAATAATACTTATGGTACTTTTTATATATCCTGAAATAATGATCATAGAAACTTGATATTTGGAATGTAGGATCCTAAAGTGAAAACAAATTCTGGAAAAAGCATTTTTTTAAATTTCCTTTTCTTAGGGGGTGGAACGGGTAAAAATTTAAACTTTAGGTACGTTCTTATTTCCCGGTAGTAATGGCGCTAGAATCTTGAAATTTGTAACGTAGGATCATTCGGTAAAAAAACATTCTGGAAAACTACTTTTTGGAAAATCCGCTTCTTAGTAGGGAAAAATGGCTAAAAAAGTGTACTTCCGGGAATTTTTATATTTTCTGACGTAATGGTTCTAGAAACTTAAAATTTTGGATGTAAAATTCTTCGGTGAAAACCAACATTTTGGGAAAAGTACGTTTTGGAAATTCCGTTTCTTAACGGGGTTAAAAAGTAAACTTTTTATATTTGCTGAAATAATATTCCTAGATAATTGCAATTTGTAATGTAGGATCCTTCGGTGAAGAAAAAACATACTGCAAAAAGTACGTTTTGGAAATTCCGTTTCTAACGGGGGTAATAAAGTGTAATTTTGGTACTAATTTTTTTTGTTCCTTTAATAATTGTCTTAGAAGCTTGAATTTTGGAATGTGGGGTCCTTCGGTGAAAAAAACAATCTGCTATGCTAAAGTATTTTTAAAAAATTCCGTTTCTAGAGGTGTAGAAAAGTGTTTTTTTTATACTTTTTATACTTCTTGAAATAATGATCCTATGCTGTGAAAATTTGAATGCTGTATTCTTTAGTGAAAAAATATTTTGGAAAAAGCCTTTTTGGAAATTCTGTTACTAAGAGTCGTAAAGAGCATAAAAAAAGTGTAAGTTTGTTTCAGAAAAAAAAAGATTTTTGGAAAATTTAATTTTAAGTGGAAATGAGAGGAATGAAACTTGCATGGAGATTGAATTGGAAATGAAATGAAGTAGAACGGGGAACGAAATGGAATAGAGCGGGGAACAATATAGAATGATACTTTTTACTAAAATTTTTCGTATTAAACTTTTTAACTCCATATTTTCTCTCTATATGTTTTTTTACCCAAAATTTTTTTTATTCCAATTTCTTTTTTCACTGAAATATTTATTCACTCAAGATCCAAAATCCCGATATAAGGGCTCAAAAATTGTCAAAATCTTTTTCACCGGAACGTACATGACAACGTACCACCGAAATTATTCAAATTTTATTGTTTAAGTTATTCAATGAAATATTATTTTATGAAAGACTTAAACGTCCACACTTAAATAAAACAAAGGCTACATATGAGTATTTTTTTGAAATCGGTAGGGTAATCCTGATCCTTCTATTATCCAGTATTTAACAAAACCGGTAACGAAGTTCCGGCGGGCGAGCTAGTTTAATTATAAATAAAAAAAAAAAAATATATATTTTGATTTTTCTAAATTTTCTAGTTGTTTTTCTTTTTGAATTTTGTGATTTTTTCTGAATATATCTGCATTTTCTGACTTATTTTTTGTATTTTCTGATTTGTTCTTACACTTAAAATAATAACTCTGTAAAATACATTGTAAAATGACTGTACTCTCAATTCAACAGATGTTTGACAGAGTTTTCTGTCAAAATACAGATTTAAAGAAAATACTTTGAATTTTTTGTGACAAAAAACAAAATTTTATCTGTTATATTAGTTTTAACCTCGTAATCTTTATTTTACAGATAATTAACAGATATTTCTGCAAAAATATAGATTTTAGCAAAATACTTTGTATTTTTTGTAACCAAAAACTAAGTTTTGTCTGTATTTTAAAGATTAATTTCACAGAAAACTTAATAAAGAAAATTCCCAAAAAAACAGTTAAATGCAGAGTTTTTTCTATAAAATTTTGGTTGCATCAAATATATTTTACAAATATATGTAAATTAACAGAGTTTTTCTTTGCTAAATGGTGCTTTATTTAACCAATGTTTTACTAGAGATTCTGTAAATTAACAGCTTTTTTGTCCAAAGTATTTTACAGAGTTTTATAGTAAAAAACCAAAGTTTTTTTCTGTTAAAAGACGCTAATATTTAACCAATATTTTACTATACAGTCTGTAAATTAACAGTTTTTTTTTGTAAAAATCATTTTACAGAGTTTTTTAGTAAAATTACCAAGTAACGTTGCTAGCTGGAAAGGTACGGTGAACTCTGTTAAATTAGCAGAGTTTTTCTGTAATTTACCAGAGTTTTTCTTTTGAGTGTAGTTTTCCAAATTTTTTGTTAATATTGATAAATTTGATAAATTTCTTGGAGTTATTTTTTTCTGAATATTTTTTTAACCCTTACATATTTTTTTTACAAATATGTGAGGGTTATTCGTAAAAAGTTTTTATTAAATAAAACATTATCATGATTTAATTTTTTGGGCAAGAGTACAAAACTCTGCGGCATTTTTTGCTAAAAGTTTGTCATAAAAAATTTTAAATTTTAAATATGTGGAGTTTTTAGTAATTCCGGTACTTTTTTGCAATTGAGATTTTAATGCGGTAAACATTTGTACTTTGGTACTTTTTCTATCTCCCAAAATAATGGTTCTAGAAACTTAAAATTTGGAATGTAAGAATCTTTTAAGTTTTGATCTCAACTGTAGTAACATAACGTCCACTGTAGAACAATTGAAAGTTTAACAACATGTTTCTGATGGTAAAAGTTTTGTTGATATTCCTATTAGGCCGGAATGATTTTAATCTGTTTTTAAAAATTTTACAAAAGTTATTTTTAGGACCTTTTTGAGCAAAGAGTAACGTTTTCACAGAAAATAATTAAGTGTTTATATTAACACTGAAAATTAGAGCGACTAAAAAAATTCCTTAACCAGCGCTAAAAAAAAAAAAAATTCGCTCCGCCTTAATAACATATGTCCATACATGAAGTGAAATGTTGAACTGAGTCAAAAATTTAGCATTGCAAAAAATTAACAATAGGAAACATTGTTACATATTGCCCTTTTTGTTGCTGCTGCTGCTGCTGTTTTTTACTATTGCATATTTATTTTTTTTTAACAACCATATACATTTTGAACAATAGTTGTTTACCAAAAACTTTCTAGGAAATACTCAACAAATGAAAACAATTAAAATATGTTTGAAAAATAAAAAAAAAAAAATGTACGAATATACAAAACTATGTTAAAAATTGTTTAAAACAATAATTTTTTTATTCAAAGAGTTTAAATGTGCAAAAAAATGGTTAAAAACATTAATTTATTTCCAGGGAATTTCGTTGCATAATTGAAATTTATTACTTTTTTTAACGAAGTATTTTGCTTCGTTGAATATGTTTTTTGAGTTTACCAAAAAATATACATTTTTATATTAAAGGTATTTAATAAATGAAAAATAATAAGGTTACAAATTATATTCTGTTAAGAATTACTTGCAAATTCAAATTCGGAAGAAAAACTTTTAACAAAATATATTGCAAAAAAAGTTTTTCTTCCGAATTTGAATTTGCGGGTAATATCATAAACAAACATTAAATCATTCAAATAGTTTTCGAGATATCCCACAGACTAAATACAGACTCGACAGTAGAGTTTTATAAGAAAAAATGGGGAAAAACTAAGCGATTTTAGGAGAAAACAGAGCGGTTTTTAGTCCGTTTTACGCTAACATGGCAACACTTTCTACGACTTAGGAGTGAGTGAAACAACAAAAACCAATCTGGCATCTATTTTTCTTATGGCGCGGTATATCAGTTTTCTCTTTCTAACCTTATTCGTAGAATAATTTGAAAATATTAACCATATGGTTCAGAACTACTTTTTTGACACCTGTCACTTATGTCGAGTCTGTATTAGTCTGTGATATCGCTGTTTGAAATTTTCAAATATGGCGGCTTTTTTAAACGTTATTTTAGCATGATAATGTTTTTAGGCTGGGGTCTAATTTTAAAAAAGTTGCAGGACGCCACCTCAGTTTGACTATATAAGCTAACGATTAAACAAAAAAGAAAATGAGAATTACAGTTTTCATTTTATAACAACCTAAAACTTCGACAATAATTTAAAATTAATAAATAAAATAAAAAATACATAGTTCTGGTAGCGACACCTAGCGCCGCTACTCGATTAACGCAGTATTGCCATACCAAATATCGCATTTCCAATTAGATTAGTTACCATCTTCGCAAATTTTTTCCAATAAAATATTACCACATCGCAAAACTAACCAGTATATTTGAAAATCGAATATCTACAAGCAAGAGAAACATGACAAAATTATAGTAGAATTTAGATTAATATTTAAAACGCCGACAGTAGGCTAGCTGAAGTGTGTCAGACTACCACACAGAGGATATTGGGATCAAGTCAACTTTTTTTTCCATACAAATGCATGTTTTTTGTCCATGGTATAAAAACTTTATAGACCAATTAATTTTTGAAAATGGCATCGCTTTTTTTTGTATATTTTTGCATATTTTGGTGAAAATGCATATTTTTTAGAGCATATTTTGTATTTTTATTGCATGGAAATCTCATCTCTGGACCAAAATCGCGTTTTTGAAATTTTTTTAATGTTTTTCCCATAAAGTTAGCAAAACTTCCTAATTTTTGAGCTGGATTTGGTAAAAAAAAAAAAAAATTAGGAAAAATGTTCTTGTGTTTTTTTTAATTTCAAAAAATTAAAAACAAGTGAGAGTGTTAAATTCGGCTGCGCCGAATACCTTCTAACATGTGAACATATTTTAAAGTTGTTTTTTTTTGGGGTGGGCGGAGGACGTAGTCGGACCCCTTGCTACTTGCTAACAATATTAACAAACAAATTATTTTTCTGTCCACGCCCACAAAAAGGGGGGGGGGTGGGAGAACTAAAAAACTGTAATTTTTGTTATCCCCCTGATCCAAGTACTGGAAATTGGATTTATTCTGATATAAAAAAGTTTTATTTGTTTGACAAAAGTACAAAAAATATTATAAAAAAATCGAGTTTTTCAAGGGGAAACTTTTTCACCTTGCTCCCATTTTGCCCATTCACGAACCACAATTTACAATTTTTTTTGTTAAATAAATATTTTTTTTTAAAAACATGGTTTTTTATGAAAAACCGTTTCAATACCGGTACGTAGCGGTACCGAAGAAAAAGGTTTTTGGATACCGGTATCCGATACCAAAACTGGGTTTCGGTATTGGTATCGGTACCGGTATTCAATTTAAAGGGTTTTGAAACGGATAACGGTATTGAAAAGGTACCGATTGCCAACATTGAAAAAACATCATTTGTAATTCGAAAAAGATCAATTCTTATCAGAAAAATATAAATTGTAATTCGAAACAGATCCATTGCAATTCAAAAAAAAAATATTAATTTAAATACGAAAAAGATCAATTGTTAATAAAAAGACCAATTGGATTTCACAAAAAATAAATTTAGTTCAAAGATTCCAATTGTAATTCGCAAAAAAATCAATTGTTATTCGAAAAAGATCAATGGAAATTCAGTTAATATTTTTCAAATTTTAGTTGGAATCTTTAAAAGACAACTAATCTTTTTTCGAATAACAATGAATCTATTTTTAACTACAAGTTTTTTTCAAATACAACACCGTCCGACAGCCAATATTTAACATGAACCGGATGAAAGTAGAAGTAAAATGGAGTACATTTGTTTCTGCAGATTTTTCATTCGTGTTACTGTTTCCTTTTAAAGGACTTCAAAGTTTTAAATAATACACATTTTGAAAAACATTTTTAAAATATTTGCACTTGTCCTAAGATGCCACTGGTTACAGTAAATGAAAGAGGAGGATCTCCCCTAATTTTTTTATTTTGCCTTATTAAGATAAAAGGATGTGAATAATTTCCTTTGAAATTTTAATAAAAATGTTTTGTTGAACATTTTGAATGATATTGGAGGATAAAGTTTTAAAAGGACGTAACTTACCTCCTTTTTAATGATGTGTAAAAATAATAAAATGAGAAAATTAGGGGAGATCCTCCTCTTTCATTTCCTTTTACTAGTGGCATCATAGGACATATACAAATATTGAACAATTTATAAAATTTGGGAGATAGAAAAATAGTTCGCCAATATTAAACATGAACCGGATGAAACTAGAGATCAAATGGAGTACATCTGTTTCAGCAGGTTTTTCATTCGTGATCCTGTTTCATTGGCGTAGATAGCCCTGTCTGGGGGGGGCTTAGCCCACCCCAGAATAATTTTAGCCCCCCCCAGAATTTTAATCGTTCACAATTTTTTTTTAATAATTTAATAATTTCATTAATTTTTGCAACAATAAATAATAATAATGAGTCTTTAGGACTCGTTATGATTATTCTACGAGTCTTAGTGACTCGTAATGATTATTATACTAGATCTAATAGTTTTTCCCATTGAAAAATAGTCTGAATTATTGCAAAAAGTTTTTATATGAATCTGATGTTTTTGTCAGTAATAAAAACTTCACCGAATCTTAGGATTTTAACTTCAGGAAAACGTTTTAAGTTCTTTAATTTAAAAAAGTTTATAAATTCTAAGTAGTTTTTTATAGACAAAAGTTATTGGTAGAAAGAATCTGAGAATTTTGACTTATAATCATCAACTTTTGCAACCATCAGAAATTTTTCTTGAAAAAAATCATAGTAATCTAATAATTTTACTATAGGAAAAACATTAAAAATCTTTCATTTTTATAACATATCTGGGAGTTCTAAATTTCCGAAAAATTCTTCAGAATTAAAATTTGTTTAAAAAAAATATGAATTTTTAACCGCTTTCGGAGGGCATTCGTTTCTAGGACACCTAGACACATTATGAAGGGAACGCTTCAGAAATAGTTCTGGGGTTTTCTATTAAAAAAAAAACAAAAAATTCAAAAAAATATGGGGGGGCTTTAGCCCCCCCAGAAATGTTGGCTTCCTACGCCAATGTCCTGTTTCCTTTTAAAGGACTTCAAAGCTTTAAATGATACATTTTGAAAAATATTTTTAAAATATAATATATAATAATAATAATAACACTGCGTGACAAAACTAACCAATATTTTAGAAAACAAGAGGTACGACCATCATTTCAATATATCTCGGACATGCTGAATCGAATGGCGTACTCCGTTTTTCGATGTATGGTACAGTTTTCTTGTAAAATGTCATTAAAGATTAGCTGATTTTCAGCTGCTTTTTTAACAAAAAAAATTCCAAAGCTAATGATTTTTAAATTTTATGGCATGGAAAACAAAGATATAACTTGTAGCAATATTTCTAATATAAATTTGATTTAAAGCTTTTCACCTTAAGCCCTCAAATTCGCGGATTTCTTCATTTTTTTAAGTTTTCGCGAAATTAACTGCTAAATTTAATTTAATTTAATTTATTGATTTCATTGATACAAATAAGACTTTAAGTCTCTTACAGCATCTCAACAATACAATATTCTACATTAATAAATCAAAAATAACTTACAAACTAACTCGATTTAAGTTTACATAATAATAATAGTTTTACTCGAACAAACTAACAAAATAAAAAAAAACAAAATTAATGTTTGATTAAAGATCAATTATTAAATACAATAAAAAAAATAACAAAGAAATTATAAATTTGAAAATTAAGATTTAATCACAAAAAGTCCTAATAACTGCCAATTTAAAAGACAAAGCACGGGGTTCGTTTTTAATATCATTATCTAAATCATTCCACAATCTTACAGCATTGACAAAGAACATTCTAGAGGACGAAAGATAGTTATAAACAGGCATAATGATATTGTTCACTAATTTAAGCTTAACATCACAAGGAACATATGAGGATGAGTACCAAAGTTTTCTCAGCACGTTGTATATTTTAATTATAGAGAAGTCAACGTGACTTTTACAGTTTAATAATGAGTTTATCATAAACCCTAAGTTTTTTACAACTTTAACATATTGAACGAGTTCATTGTCCATGAAAATGTTGGGAAGGTCATTCAAGCTTAAATCATTATAAATCGTAAGAGCCTGTGTCTTTGACGCGTTAATGCAAAGATTATTCCTTTTAGACCACATACAGATCTCATTTAAGTCCTCATTAAGACGACAAACCAAGTCTTCAACCAGACCAGGACGTCTAGATAGGTAGATTTGTGCATCATCAGCGTAAAGATGTATAGAAGAGTTTCTACAGCATTGAACTATATCATTAATAAATAAACTGAATAAAATTGGCCCTAAAATAGAACCTTGTGGCACTCCAGAAAATACTGGTTTAAGTGTCGAAAACATATTATTACTGCTGACACGTTGATGACGGTTACTTAGATATGATTTAAGTAGGTTTGAGGCTAATTTAGAAAATCCAAAATATTTCTCAAGTTTCATTATCACTAGGTCATGGTTTACGGTATCAAATGCCTTAGAAAAATTGATTAATACGAGGATGGATATATCACCACGGTCAAAGGACGGTCGAATGTCTTCTAAAACTTTCAATATTGCCGTATTACAGCTCTTCTTTTCACGATATCCCGATTGGTTTTCAGACAACAATTTATTAATTGTCAAATGATTGACAATTTGTGACGAAATAAGGCGTTCAAAAACCTTAGATAACGAAGGCAATATACTAATAGGTCGAAAATCTTCGGGTTCAGATGGCGAACTCTTTTTAGCAACTGGTATAATATTAGAAATTTTCCAATGATAAGGGAAATTAGAAGTTGTAATTATATGGTTATATATATGTATCAATGTGGGTAGTATGTACGGTATAATGAGTTTAATAAATTTCAAGTTAATTCCATCATAACCAACAGAGTTGGACTTAAGATTCGATAAAGCTTTTCCAACTTCTTCAATATTAAATTGTTGCAAGCAAAAAGGGTCTCCATACGGAAAATTTGGGATGGATTGGGATGGATTGAAATCGTTTTTAACCGTTGATTTTAAAAAATAGTTGTTCATTACTTCAGGAGAAATAGTGCAGTTTGTCTTGTTCTTTTTAATGCCAATGCTGCCAAGATTTTTCCACAGGTCCTTTGTTGAAAGATTACTGTTTAGTTTAGTCTGATAGTATAATCTTTTCATATCCCTGGTATTAACATGAACTTTGTTTCTAGCAATCTTATAACGGTCCCAATTACAATCGTTCTGGTTAATTTTCCAAACAGAGTACAGTTTGTTACGTAACTGAATTGCAATTTTCACTTGTTCTGTAAACCATGGCTGCTTAAAGTTTTTTATTTTTAAAGTCCTAGTGGGGACATATTTTTCGTATAAGTACATTATATAATTTGAAAAGCAACAAAGTTTCTCGTTTACATCAGTAAAAACCCAGCAATCATTCCAGTTTAAACTGGCAGCTTCGTAATAAAGTTGTTCAAAGTTTATTCCCTTAAAATCTCTAAAAGAAATTTGCTCAACCATTTTAGTGTAGTAAAGGTTAACATCGCTAGCGTAAAACAGAAAATCATGATCAGAAACTCCAGGAAGTGAAAATTGATCAAAATGAATAGTTTCAGAATCATTGGAGGTACAAATAAGATCAAGCAATGATGACCTACGGTTAGGTGCAAATCGTGTAGGCCAAGAATTTATTATTTTCAACCCACAGGAGTTTATACTATCAGAAAGGTCTTGTGCAAGTATATCCTTTTTTGACAAATCAACATTAAAATCCCCACACAAGATGATATTCTCATAATGAATGGAGTGATCATGAAGTTTTTCAAAAAATTCGGACATGCAATCTTTTAGGATTGTAAACACATACAACAAAGCATTTTGAATTATTTGTACCTTCGAGTTCAACAGCAAGATATTCAACAGCGCTAGCCTTCTTAGAAGTAAAAATTATTTTAGCTTTCAGACCCTTCCTATAATATAGAGCAATACCACCACCTCGTATATCGACATTCATGAATGTATTGTTTTTCTCATCAGAAAACCGATCATGCCTCAGAAGACTGAAATTCGGAAGATCATACATATTATTATGATTGCCCGATTTAAACCATGTTTCAGTAACACACAACACATCAATTAAAGTTTCAGACAATACATACAAGACATAATTGGAATCCTTTATGACTCTTGCTAACTATCCCTAGAATTGTTCTTAAATTGTCATTAGTGCTATTCGAAAAAAATTGGTCTCTGATAAAAAATTTGCATTTTGTGGATCATAAAGGCGTCCATGACACTACGAATAGTGAAAAAACATCTATGTTATATGGACCATCATGATGAAAATCGAGAAAAACCTTTTTTTTTGTATATGGCAGCATCACTTTAGGAGATGATTTGAGGCTTCATCTTTTAGTATACTATAATGTGGGAACCTTAAACAATGAACTGACCCAAAATTTGTCCAAAAAAGTTTTCATTTGCAAACATTTGCAAAAAAACTATAATTATTGTATCGCAAACACTGAAATAATAGTTTTTGTTAAGATAACTTTTGCAAATGAAAACTTTTTTGGCCGAATTTTTGGTCAGTTAGTTGTTTGAGGTTCCCACATTATATCCTAAAAGATGGAACCTTAAATCATCTCGTGAAGTGATGCTGCCATATACAAAAAAATGGTTTTTCGCGATTTTCATCATGATGGTCCATATAACATAGATATTTTTTGTGCACTATTTGTATTGTTAGGGATGCCTTTTTGATTCACTGAAGGCAAGTTTTTTATCAAAGAACAATTTAGCGGTTAATTTGGCGAAAACCTTAAGAAATGAAGAAATTCGCGAATTTAAGGGCTTAAGATGAAAATCTTTAAACCAAATTTATATTAGAAATATTGCTACAAGTTATATCTTTGTTTTCCATGCCATAAAATTTAAAAATCATTAGCTTTTGAATTTTTTTTTGTTAAAAAAGCAGCTGAAAATCAGCTAATCTTTAATGACATTTTAAAAGAAAACTGTACCATACATCGAAAAACGGAGTACGCCATTCGATTCAGCATGTCCGAAATATATAGAAATGATGGTCGTAACTCTTGTTTATTTTTTAGTGTTCCGCAGTGTAATTTGATCCAATGATCGGTTTTTTTATTTATTTTTCCAATTTAATTACAAATCATTTTTAATAATTTAAACCTAAACAAGAACTGGTAGCAATGACCGTCGTCTCGTTGTAGCGAAATTGACCAAGGGTTTTTGTGGGAATCGAACCCACGACCTCCTGTTTCATAGGCTAGCATGCTACCAACTAACCTACAGGGGCCCCTTAATTTTTTTTTTAAATATTTGCACTTGTCCTAAGATGCCACTGGTGACAGTAAATGACCTTGACTCGTTCTTTTTAAAAACGCCCTTGTACATTTTTTTAAATTTTTACATTTTGTACATTTTTTGAGAGTACCAAATATTTGTCGCAGCCAAATTTACCATTTCAAATTGCAATTGCTTTTTTGAAAATTTCAATTTAAAAAGACGAAGTTGATTTTGTGAAAACTCTTGGATATTATCCTCAAATTGTTTTTAAAAAGCAGTCGTTACTTTTACTTAGTTCATCTTAAAAATCACTTTTACATTACAAAGATTGAAAAACATCAGTATGTGCTAAAAGTAAATCAGGGAAAGTTTTTCTGACATTATCGGAGATGTTGTTTTTTTTTCTTCTTTTAATTAAATTTAAAGAACAAACATCAGTTATGGTTGATTAAATCAAAGTTGTTTTTAAGACATTATTAATCTGCAGAGAAAGCAACTTCATTCATCCATTGTACGGATTATATCTTAACAAGAAAATAAGAATGAAAATGAAAATGTAAATGAATCATTATGTTATTGTATAAAGCTGGAATACATAATTTTCCTTTTTTTTTACGTTTGTATATTTACAAAAAATGTACTTGGTAAATTCAACATCATTAATATGCAAGAGCAGTATCTGCATTTTATTTTATTATTTAATATATAAATTTTTTTCTGGTTTTTAATAAAACTGTTGATAACCAAGTATATCTCATGGTTAAAAAAAAAAAACACTAACGTAGAGGAATGTTGAGGGCAGAGATGATGGAAAGTTGGATAATTGATTTAATTTATTGACTCAAAAATATTCTTAATAATCGTTTAAACTGTTTTCTGACCAATGTGTTCCCAAAATAATTTAATGTTAAACATTTTGTTTAATGTTATTCATTTAATGTGTAAATTTACACATTTAATGAGTAAAATTTAAAATTTTCTTGTAAAATTAAACATTGTGCAAGTAAAAATAAACACATTATTGACAATCATACTAGTTGTAAGTAATAAACTTGAAAATATTTTAATTAAATTGCGCAACAGGGTTTATAATAAATATTATGTACCTGAGTAAAAAAAAAACTTTTTAGATCTAATTTGATCTCAGAATTGGCTGTATCAAGTTGGATCAGATATTGATCTAATTGTATTATTTTAGATACACAAATATAAAAAATTATACAATTAGATCCGAATTTTGGTCACATCCAATTAAATCCACTTGATCTTATTTTATATAAATTAATATAGATTTATATAATTACATAAAGTAAGATATATTTATGTATAGCCTCAGATAAGAAAATGGAGCCGCATTCAATCTTAGAACATACAAAATTTCATATACAATTTAATATGGTTGTATCAAATTATACATCATTATTACAAAACTTTTTTACTAGGGTATGTAAAATTCCACATTTATGGTTTAAAATTCCACATTTAAACTTGAAAGTTCCACATTTTTTGTTTAAAATTACACATTTTTAGTGTTAATCGTCTCAGATTTTCCAGTTTTAAGGACATAAAACATTTGGTTACTTGAAATTTTTATTATTAAAAATCACACAAAATAAACAAATTATCCAAAGGTTTTTCTTCGCCCTCTTTTACCTCCATCTCTGTTTGAATTTAAATTTTCTCTTTATATCTTTCGCTATAATAACAAACAAAAAGTTACAAATCACATACACCAGCCTTATCGCATGAAGATAATTCATGTGCACGCATTTACATGCACAGAAAAACAAAATAATGGAAGCAAAAAAAAAAAAATTATTTAAATAAATAAAAAAAAGACGATTTAAACTTACAATATATTTCAACGAACAAGTGGAAAATGAAAAGCTGAGAATATAAACGAAACATTAAAAAACAAAATACACACAGACACATATGTAAAGAAAAGAATAAACACACACACACACAAACAGACAAAACACTCTATAAACAAGAAAAGGAAAACGGATGTGGTTGTGTAATATTACTTCATGTAGGAAAAAGCTTATTGTGCTCACTCAAACAAACATTTGTTGTAGTTTTCTTGTTTTTTTTTTTAAACAGAATTCTTTTCAAGCCACAAACATGACACCGTTTCTAAGAAAACCTAATTAATTAAGAAAAAAGAGCAACATTTCTTTTTATTATTGTCAATTTCTTGTAATTTCATATCATATCATTTATTTTTTTACTTGCAAAAAATTCAATTTGTTTTTCTTAAACAATTTATAAATTCTAGGAAAAATCAGATTTTTTTAATAAAGAATCTGGTAAGTTTTTATATAAAAAATTTTCTGTAGAAAAAGTTAAAGAATTTTTCTACCCGAGTAAAAATAAGCATATATAACAATATATAACTTGATGCAAACATAATAAATCATATATGATTATACATCGCGTGAGATATTATCAAAGTTTTTTAAATGCAGTCATATGTAGTTATATATAATTGAATCATGATTCGGATTAAAAGGTGTACGGTTGATATAATTATATAAAATTATATGAGGGCCAATACAAAATTTGTTTTTCTGTATAATTTAACCAACAATTTTCTAAGTTTTTAAGGCAAAGTATAAGAAACCTTTTAAAATGTTCCTAAACATTTCCTTGTTAGGGTTATGCATATCACCTATCTGGTTCGAAGCGTACCCGAACATTTTTTTTGTTTAAGAAAATTATATGTTTGGTGAATGTATCGTTGACCTGTGGTGTATCTCAACCCAAACCTAAAAACACCAGGATTTTACATGTTTTTATGCAATTAGATCTTATTAGATCCACTAATATATGGCAATGTCTGGTCAAAACTCGAATGAAATCAAATCATATTTTATCCCAGCAAAAATAAATCGAGATTTTGGCGACACAGCATCTTTTTATAGCATACCGAAGCGCATCCAAAGAGCGCTCTTGAGGATGCAGTAAAAGTAGGGGGAAAAATTTTTAAATTTTTGTTAAAATTTTTTATATAAAACTTATCATATAAAATTATTTTTTGATAAAATTTTACACTTCCCGACTAAAAATAAATATACAGGTCCATATATAATTTGAAATTGAGCCATATATAATTTAATATGGCCCAACACGAATTTGGATAAAATAAGATGATGAAATTGGTGGATCAAAATAGCTCAAAATTTGTTATATTAGATTAAATATGATCGTTTTTGATCCTACAGGGGGCCCCTGTAGGCTAGTTGGTAGCGTGCTAGCCTATGAAGCAGGGGGTCGTGGGTTCGATTCCCACCAAAACCCTTGGTAGATTTCGCTACAACGAGACGACGGTCATTGTTACCAGTTCTCGGTTAGGTTAAAATTATTTAAAATGAGTTGTAAATAAAAATTGTAAAAATAAATAAAAACTGATCATTGGATCAAATTACACTGTGCTACAAAAGACCAAATATAAAATATGCAGGGGTTCTCATATGAAAATTCGGGTTGGTTGGAGTCCATAGAGTACTGATATACTCATAGTTTTTCTGGATCACTTCGTTAAGTACGTTTTTTATTGGCAAATGTGTTGAAAAACGGCAATTCTTAAATTACAAATTTAAAAAATTATTACTTTGTTGGTTTGCAACCGATTTTATGCATTTTTTTAAAGGTATAAGTCTTACCTTTTAAACAAAACAAAAAAATTAAAAATCGATTAAGAATTGGCTGAGCTACGATCGCTTAAGTAAAAAAAACCGAATTTTTTGAAAAATTTGTCATATTCTTTACACTCTAAGTTGAAAGTGCATCATTAAACAATTTTTTTTAATTTTTTGTACAAAAGTATAGTAAAGTAGCTTTCCAAAACATCAAAAAACATAAAAATCGGATAAAAAATTAATGACTTATGCTAAGTTTTGTTATAGGACATTTTTAATTATTTTCAGAAACGTTTGTAATTCAAGCATTATTCATAAATCTTATTACTAGTAGTAATTTTATGTGCATATGCATATAAACTAGAGATGGGAACGTAATAAGATTTGTGCGTGATTCACACATGATCACAAGTGAGCGTGATTGAAAATTAATTTTACTCACGTGGTTGTGAGTGAGTGTCACTGTGAGTGGAATAAAAAAAATGGGCGTGTCAGTTACTTCCAAATCCTATTTATAATTTTTTGGTTTTGTTTGAAAAGTACGACTGTTACTTCTTAAACAAAAAAATATTGAGAATCGGTTGAATATAGGCTAAGGTGCGTTCGTTTAAGTAAAAACACTTTTTTGAAGAATTATACCTGCAACATTTTTATGACAAAAAACATTTGACATTTTTGTAACGAAATTGGTAAAATTGTGGGATCATTTGATGTAAATTTTACCTATTTATAAATATACGTTTGAGGCATTCCACACCAAATGTTCAGCGAAAAAAAAAATGTGAACCGTAAATTTTTGAGTAGGTTGAATGGATAGCCCTATATGGAACTTAGAAAATTGCGTTTTTGGTTTTTCAATTTTTCAAAAACTGGGCTTAAGAGGCGTGGTCATATATTGGAAAAATGGTAAAATTTGTGTCGAGTTGCCTTGTTTAAATATATATCAAATAAAAACGAAATACACCAAAATCTTAAAAATTTACATTCTTGTATAGTTTTGTATGAACTATCGATTAAACATTTTTTGGAAAATTTTCAGAACCCGTTCTGAAATTTTCCATTATTTAAAAAAAGTCAATTTATAAAAAATCCGGCCACTTTTGTATTTTTTTTTTTTTGTAAATTTTTTTTTAAAGATTAGATGTTTGTCTAAGAGATGGTCACGGTAGTGAATATTAACTTTCACTCACTCACAAGCATAATTTTTCTACTAACACTCACTCACAATCACGTGGGTAAATTTAATACAACTCACACTCACGTGCGCCGACGCAAGAGTCACTCACGCTAACGTTGACTTACACTCAAGATATTCTTATTTATACAAAAAAAAATTTCAAAAACTTAAGTCTCAAAAATCTTTCAAAAATTTCAGCAAATTCTAAAATTTTACATTTGTTTTGATTTTTTTCGGGACGAAATCTGAAGTTAAGCAAAATTTTACATTTTTTTGTTGCTTTTTTTGGAATGAAAGGAAATATGAAGAGAAAATAAATCACGCAAACTCACGCAAAAAAATCAACTCACGCACACTCTTTCACGCAATAATCTTACTCACACTCACTCACAATCACGTGAGTAAAATTGAATTCAGGCATAGTCACGCTCTAATCTGCTCATGTTCTTATCTCTAGTTTGTCTATCCACACAAACAAATTGTAATGTGTTTTTCGTTATTTTCGAGAAATCGCATTTGAATTTTGAATTTCATAACAATTTTGTAATTTGCTTGGTTCAACGTAGCGTATGACTAATGTAAATATTTAATACTCATTCGCTACGTTGAAAAAAGAAAATACAAGCAAATTACAAAATTGTTATGAAATTTAATATTCAAATGCTAAGCTTAAAAAAAAGTGGCCGAATTTTTAATAAATTGACTTTTTTTTAAAAATGGAAAATTTCTGAATGGGTTCTGAAAATTTTCCAAAAAATGTTTAATCTCAAAAATTTACAAGAATGTAAATTTTTGAGATTATGGTGCATTCCGTTTTAATTTGATAAATATTTAAACATGGCAACTGGACACAAATTTTACCATTTTTTTTCAATATTTGACCACGCCTCCTAAGCCCAGTTTTTGAAAAATTGAAAAACCAAAACAGCAATTTTCTAAGTTCCATATAGAGCTATCCATTCAACCTACTCAAAAATTTACGGTTCACATGTTTTTTTTTGCTGAACATTTGGTGTGGAATGCCTCAAACGTATATTTATAAATAGGTAAAATTTACATCAAATGATCCCACAATTTTACCAATTTCGTTACAAAAATGTCAAATGTTTTTTGTCATAAAAATGTTGCAGGTATAATTCTTCAAAAAAGGGTTTTTACTTAAACGAGCGCACCTTAGCCTATATTCAACCGATTTTCAATATTTTTTTGTTTAAGAAGTAACAGTCGTACTTTTCAAACAAAACCAAAAAATTACAAATAGGATTTGGAAGTAACTGACACGCCCATTTTTTTTATTCCACTCACAGTGACACTCACTCACAACCACGTGAGTAAAATTAATTTTCAATCACGCTCACTTGTTATCATGTGTGAATCACGCACAAATCTAATTACGTTCCCATCTCTAGTTTATATGCATATGCACATAAAATTACTACTAATAATAAGATTTATGAATAATGCTTGAATTACAAGCGTTTCTGAAAAAAAATTAAAAATGTCCTATCACAAAACTTAGCATAACTCATTCATTTTTAACCCGATTGTTATGTTTTTTGATGATTTGGAAGGCTATTTTACCATACTTTTGTACAAAAAATTAAAAAAAAATGTTTAATGATGCACTTTCAACTTAGAGTGTAAAGAATATGACAAATTTTTAAAAAAAATCGTTTTTTTTTTACTTAAGCGATCGCAGCTCAGCCAATTCTTAATCGATTTTTAATATTTAAATATTTGTTTAAAAGGTAAGACTTATACTTTTCAAAAAAATCCATAAAATCGAAAATCGGTTGCAAACTAACAAAGTAATAATTTTTTAAAATTGTAATTTAAGAATTGCCATTTTTCAACACATTTGCCAATAAAAAACGTACTTAACGAAGTGATCCAGAAAAACTATGAGTATATCAGTACTCTATGGACTCCAACCAACCCGAATTTTCATATGAGAACCCCTGCATTGTTTTGGTGTAGCACAGTGTTATTAATAATTTGATATTATTGTGTATAATTTTATATCATAAGATAATATATGTAGAATTTTGCATAAAATATTTTTTTTATCTTATAATTTTTAAATTTATCCCAAGTGTTTTCGGGAAATGAAAAAAAAAAATTGTGTCCGGGACTTAGAAATTTAAAAAAAAATCGAAATTTAAAATTTTTTTTCTTAAAATTTTGTTAATAAATTTTTACTTCAAAACGCAAAAAATGTACCAAAAATATTTTTTATCCACGACTTAGAAAATTCTACAAAACTTTTTCAGGACTTGTAAGATTTTTCCAAATTTGGCTAAATTTTTTTTTTGTTTAAATCATTTTTAATGAAATTCTTAACTCCAAAACGCAAAAATTATTTGTGTCTGGAAATTTTAAAAAATTTTCTCGGGACTTAGAAAACTTTTTTCCCCCGATTCGGCACCATATATGTATATGTATATCACATCTTGTATGAGGTCAGACATGGAGTTGTATATCATATATTTATTCATCTAATCTTGTATGAGGTCATTCATGGAGTCATATAAAATATTATATGCAATATCTAATTTAATAAAGCTTTATATATTGTATGTGGAGCAACACATGATTCGATATCCTTTTATATGGCACCATATTAAATTTTGGGTGTAAAACTGAATACAAGATACATTTAAATATAATTATGTAAAGTAGTGTGTATGGCCATATATAAATATATTTAATAATATATTACTATATCTAAACTTTTTTAGTCGGGTTGCTTTCCTTATAATTATTTTTAACACTTTTTGAATGAAAAAGCATAAGTTTTGGACAAAGACACATGATTTGACTACATCATTATGGCGCATTAATCGGCGCTGCAAAGAGTGCTTAAATCATAACATCTTTAACACATTTTTAATAATGATAAATAGGCCAACCAAAAAACAGCGAATGCTTATTTCAAAGAATAAATAAATTTCTATTTATATTTCAGAAATTTATATTTATATAAAAGAAATTTCCATTAATATTACACAAATCTCTTTTATGTTTCAGAAATTTCCCATTGTATTCAAGAAATTTAAATTTAAATTTTTATTTCCAAAACTTTCTGAATGCTTTTCAAAAAATTCCATTTTTATTTTAAAAATTTCCATTTAGATTTTAAAAATTTCCAATTGAATTTCAAAAATTTCCATTTTTATTTCTAAATTCTTTCTAAATTCTTTTCAGAAAATTCATTTATATTTCCATCATTTATAAAATTTTGAAATAGAAATGGAAATTTCTTAAATACAGTTGGAAATTTTTGAAACTTAAATAGATGTTTCTGAAATATAAGTGGAAATTCCTGATATAAAAATAGAAATTTCTGAAATATAAATGGAAATTTTCGAAATATAATTTGTATGTTCTAAAATAAATGTGAAAATGGTGTAGTCAGAACTTTGAACATTTTTTGACATAAAAATGTTAAATTTTTTTAACAATACTACAAAATAAAGTAAAAAATACGTTTTCAGAGGTTGTTTACATCATTTTCAATTGTATTTAAGAAATATTCAACTGAGTTTCATAAATTGTCAATTGTATTTAAGATTTTCCAATTGTATTTCAAAAAAAAACAATGTACTTCAGATTTTCCAATAGCTTAAATCAGCTCTAAAAAGATACATGAATTCACTGCATCTTTATAGCGCTTTAATCAGCGATCTAAAGGCACGTGATTTCATGCATCTTAAGAGCGTTTCTTCGGTGTATCCAACTAGCGCTCTAAAGTGTGACATCGCCTTAGAGAATCATGCAGGAATTCAGCATGTTTGGATGCGCTCCTTGACTCAAGTTTCCTTTCCAAAAGCTGCTGCCAGTTCAGAAAAATTTCTGCTGGGATACAAGTTGATCTTTTTAATGCAAAAACATCCACCATTATTCGGATCAAATTGCGTATAAATATATATTGTGTTACATACATATCATTTTATATTGTATCATATAAAAATTTTTACTCGGGAATTTTTACTTGAAGAAAAAATCTAAAAAATTTTCTATAGAAAAAATCTAAGGTTTTAGAAAAATGCTTAGATTTTTTCTAGAAAACAAATCTTAGATTTTTTCTAGAAAAAAAATCTTAGATTTTTTCTATAGAAAAATTCTTAGATTTCTTTCTATAGAAAAATTCTTAGATTTCTTTCTATAGAAAAATTCTTAGATATCTTTCTATAGAAAAAATATATAAGAATTTTTCTACAGAAAAAACCTAAGAATTTTTTAGATAGAAAATCTTAGATTTTTTCTATAGAAAACTTTTAAGATTTAAAATTTTTGTTATTTTTTTTCTTAATTAATTAGCTTTTCTTAGAAACGGTGTCATTTTTGTGGCTTCTTTTGAAAAATTCTATTTTTTTTTTTATAGAAAAATTTTTAGATTTTTTCTATAGAAAAATTCTTAAATTGTTTTTATAGAAAAAATTGAAGAATTTTCTATATAAATAATCTATAGAATAATCTAAGAATTTTTCAATAGAAAAATCTAAGAATTTTAGTACAGAAAAAATCTAAGAATTTTACTACAGAAAAATCTAAGAATTTTTCTATAGAAAAAAATCTAAGAATTTCTCTATAGAAAAAAATCTAAGAATTTCTCTATAGAAGTATTAATAGAATTTTTTTATATAAAAAAATCTAAGAATTTCTATAGAAAAAATCTACGAATTTTTCTTTAAAAAAAATCTACGAATTTTTCTTTAAAAAAAATCTACGAATTTTTCTTTATAAAAAATCTACGAATTTTTCTATAGAAAAAATCTACGAATTTTTCTATAGAAAAAATCTAAGAATTTTTCTACAGAAAAAATCAAGGAATTTTTCTACAGAAAAAATCTAAGAATTTTGTTTTAGAAAAAATCGAAGAATTTTTTACAAAAAAAAATTAAGAATTTTTCTATACAAAAAATCTAAGAATTTTTCTATAGAAAAAAATCTAAGAATTTTTCTATAAAAAAATTTAAGATTTTTTTTTATAGAAAAAAACTAAGAATTTTTTATTGAAAAAATTTAAGAATTTTTTATAGAAAAAATTTAAGAATTTTTCTATAGAAAAAAACTAAGAATTTTTCTATAGAAAAATCTAAGAATTTTTCTATAGAAAAATCTAAGAATTTTCTATAGAAAAAATCTAAGAATTTTTCTATAGAAAAAATCTATGAATTTTTCTATAGAAAAAATCTATGAATTTTTCTATAGAAAAAATCTAAGAATTTTTCTATAGAAAAAATCTAAGAATTTTTCTATAGAAAAAATCTAAGAATTTTTCTATAGAAAAAATCTAAGAATATTTCTACTGAAACAAATCTAAGAATTTTTCTGTCGAAAAGTATAAGAATTTTTCTATAGAAAAAATCTAGGAATTTTTCAATAGAAAAAATCTAAGAATTTTTTCAATAGAAAAAATTTAAGAATTTTTTCAATAGAAAAAATCTAAGAATTTTTTCAATAGAAAAAATCTAAGAATTTTTCTACAGAAAAAATCAAGGAATTTTTCTACAGAAAAAATCTAAGAATTTTGTTTTAGAAAAAAATCGAAGAATTTTTTACAAAAAAAAAAATAAAAATTTTTCTATACAAAAAATCTAAGAATTTTTCTATAGAAAAAAATCTAAGAATTTTTCTATAAAAAAATTTAAGATTTTTTTTTATAGAAAAAAACTAAGAATTTTTTATTGAAAAAATTTAAGAATTTTTTATAGAAAAAATTTAAGAATTTTTCTATAGAAAAAAACTAAGAATTTTTCTATAGAAAAATCTAAGAATTTTTCTATAGAAAAATCTAAGAATTTTCTATAGAAAAAATCTAAGAATTTTTCTATAGAAAAAATCTATGAATTTTTCTATAGAAAAAATCTAAGAATTTTTCTATAGAAAAAATCTAAGAATATTTCTACTGAAACAAATCTAAGAATTTTTCTGTCGAAAAGTATAAGAATTTTTCTATAGAAAAAATCTAGGAATTTTTCAATAGAAAAAATCTAAGAATTTTTTCAATAGAAAAAATTTAAAAATTTTTTCAATAGAAAAAATCTAAGAATTTTTTCAATAGAAAAAATCTAAGAATTTTTCTATAGAAAAAATCTAATAATTTTTCTATAGAAAAAATCTAAGAATTTTTCTATAGAAAAAATCTAAGAATTTTTCTACAGAAAAAATCAAGGAATTTTTCTACAGAAAAAATCTAAGAATTTTGTTTTAGAAAAAATCGAAGAATTTTTTACAAAAAAAAATTAAGAATTTTTCTATACAAAAAATCTAAGAATTTTTCTATAGAAAAAAATCTAAGAATTTTTCTATAAAAAAATTTAAGATTTTTTTTTTATAGAAAAAAACTAAGAATTTTTTATTGAAAAAATTTAAGAATTTTTTATAGAAAAAATTTAAGAATTTTTCTATAGAAAAAAACTAAGAATTTTTCTATAGAAAAATCTAAGAATTTTTCTATAGAAAAATCTAAGAATTTTCTATAGAAAAAATCTAAGAATTTTTCTATAGAAAAAATCTAAGAATTTTTCTATAGAAAAAATCTAAGAATTTTTCTATAGAAAAAAATCTAAGAATTTTTCTATAGAAAAAATCTAAGAATTTTTCTATAGAAAAAATCTAAGAATTTTTCTATAGAAAAAATCTAAGATTTTTTCTATAGATAAACTCTAAGAATTTTTCTAAAGAAAAAATCTAAGAATTTTTCTATAGAAAAAATCTAAGAATTTTCCTATTGAAAAAATCTAAGAATTTTTCTATAGAAAAAATCTAAGAATTTTTCTATAGAAAAAATCTAAGAATTTTTCTATAGAAAAAATCTAAAAATATTTCTATATAGAAATAATCTAAGAATTTTTCTATAGAAAAAATGTGAGAATTTTCTATAGAAAAAATGTGAAAATTTTTCTATAGAAAAATTTAAGTATTTTTCTATAGAAAAAAATCTAATAATTTTTCGATAAAAAAAATCTAACAATAAGAATTTTTCTATAGAAAAAATTTAAGAATTTTTCTATAGAAAAAATATAAGAATTTTTCTATAAAAAAATCTAAGAATTTTTCTATAAAAAAAATCTAAGAATTTTTCTATAAAAAAATCTACGAATTTTTCTATACAAAAAAATCTAAAAATTTTTCTGAGAATATTTCTTTTGAAAAAATTTGGGAATATTTCTATTGAAAAATCTAAGAATTTTTGTATAAAAAAATTTGAGATTTTTTTTATAAAAAAATCTGAGAATTTCTCTAAAGAAAAAATTTTAGAATTTTTATTTAGAAAAAATCTTAAAATGTTTCTATAGAATAAAATCTGAGAATTTTTCTAAACAAATTATCTTATATCTAAAATTTAATTTTTGGTACTGTAAACATTTTTGTTAAAAATTTCTCCTAACGCTCAAACTGTCCCAAAGATGTCTTTACAGGAGTCAAATGTTTGATCGACTCCCAATAATAAGTTTTGTATTCATTTTCTAAAAGTAAATGGTGTTAAAAACTTTACAAAGTTGCAACAATTCATACACACGTACATATAATTTTCTTTAATATAAAAAAAAAAACTTTTTTAAAAAGTTCTTATAAAAAAGCTGGCGGTTATCCAAAAGTGATGGAAAAATTTCCGTTTTTAATATTTTTTTTTTTATTTTTCCGTTGTTTCAATTGAATTAATATAACTTACGTTTTTTACTAATGTTACAAGAAACCTCCTAATGGACTTGTAAAATATGTATGATACATTGTTTTCTTTTATATACGTAAAAAAAATTAAAAACCCCCATAAAGGTAGAGGAAATTCTTTTAATCAAAACAAAATTTTATTATACTGTTACTTTGTGTTATTTGTAAGAAAATTTTTATAAAAGCTACAAAGGAAACATTTTTACCCATTTCCGGTTTGTTTTCTTTTTAAACAACTTTTCAATTAACTTAACTTTTTTTCATAATTTTTTTTTGTTCACTTTGTTACGGTTTTTATTATTTGAAAAAAAGAAAAATATAAAAATTAAAAAGAAGACGCACTTACTTGAAATGATAGCTGGCATTTTCATAACCAAAAAATGGTACAGTGTATGTTAACATCCAGATATTGCCACCACCGCAATCATAATATGGTTTTGACCATCTGCCATCTTCATATTTAACAGCCAATGTATCATCTTCAATACGTTCCTCAGTTTTATTGGAATACAAATGAAATGCTGCGAAAGAGATGATGAAATAATACATATAATTATATTGAATAATTTGTTGTTTAAAGAAACTTGTTTGAACAAAAATAGTATTTCATTTAAAAATAAAATTATTAATTAATTTCCCAACAGAAATGAAAACTGTTGTACTATATATGAAGGTTTCTATTTCAAACGTACCACGAAAAAAAAATGTTGTTGGATCAAAGTCAAACTTTGAGAGCTTATTGCCCTATATGAAAGTAACAAATCGTGGAACAAAAGTTTTCGTTTTTTGGAAAAATGGGCGAGATAGGCGTGGTCAAACATGGTAAAATTGAGCAATTTTTGCATGATGTCGCTTTATATTTAATTTTTTCTATAGTAACTCAACGATTCTGAAATTTTCGAAACACATTTATTTTATAGTGTTTTGTATGGGCTATCGATTGGCATTATTAGTTTTTGGAAAAAATTCAGAACTATGTCTGAATTTTTCAAATGAAAAATAAAAATCGATGTAGCAAAAAACACGCCATTTTTAATTTTTTTTAAAAAAATTTTAAATTAAAGTTCATTTCATTCTCTACATTATATCAAATTTTCAGAGAGCAGTTATTTTTGGTTTTCGAGAAAATTCGATTTAAAGTTTGAATATCTTATTTTATTTTCCATATCACTCATACGCCACGATACATTTATTTTTGCACTTACCAAAAACTTGTTTAATTCTGTTTAGATAACAGATTTAGAGCTGATTTGTCTTATTTATAGGAATTCGACTGTTTTTTTGTTGACCAGAGACATACAGTGCCATCGCTTACTCGTCTTCTGTGTAATAAGAATGACAATTTTTTGAACTTTAAAATCTTTGAAATGATGAAGAAGGTTTGTAAAATTTTTGAAGTGCAGACTTTAAGATATTTTTTGGAACTTGTCTACTTCTGATATATTTCAAATTTTTAGTTGTAAGGCAATGTGTTTAATATCAGAGTATTCTTAAAAATTAACAACGACTGTGAATATTGTTGCCTGGATTTATTCCAGTAAATGGCTAAGCGGCGTCCCAGAATTTCAACAATCATAAGGCAAAGATCACTTCTGAAATATTGTTATTTTATTGATATTGAATGCAACCTTGATACGAAGAATCTTGAAAAACAGTCGAATTCTTATTATAAATATGACAAATCAATAAAGTCCGGCCGAAACCAGTTTTTCGAGGCCAAACCGAAACCGAACCAAAACCGAAACTAAAAAAAAATTAATGCCTGGCTGAATAAAATTTTTATTTATTTCTTTTTTAAAATAAATATACAGCACTTAATGTTTTTAAACCATTGGAATTGTTGTATTTATTAAAATATATATATATTTTAAAAAACTTACAAAAAAATCATATTTAAATAAATATAAAAAAAATTGTTCATTAAATCTGTAGATTAAGAAAAAAAAAATTATTTGAACTGTAACAGTAACACGTTAATTGGAAATCCTTGTTACATTTTTAAAATGAACTGAATCAAGTGTAATGATACTCGTAATTGAAAAATTCAGCAACTTTTTTATATATTTTTTAAAGTACTAAAATTTTGCCGAATACCGAATAGAGGCCGAAACCCCATTATTCGACCGAAGTCGAGACCGAAACCGAATATTCGGTTGGACTCTACAAATCAGCTCTAAATCAATTATCTAAATAGAATTAAACAAGTTTTTGGTAAGTGCAAAAATAAATGTATCGTGGCGTATGAGTGATATGGAAAATAAAATAAGACATTCAAACTTTAAAGCCAATTTTCTCGAAAACCAAAAATAACTGCTCTCTGAAAATTTGATATGATGTAGAGAATGAAAAGAACTTTAATTTAAAATTTTTTAAAAAAAAATTAAAAATGGCGTGTTTTTTGCGGCATCGATTTTAATTTTTTATTTGAAAAATTCAGACATAGTTCTGAATTTTTTCCAAAAACTAATAATGCCAATCGATAGCCCATACAAAACACTATAAAATAAATGTGTTTCGAAAATTTCAGAATCGTTGAGTTACTGTAGAAAAAATTAAATATAAAGCGACATCATGCTAAAATTGCTCAATTTTACCATGTTTGACCACGCCTATCTCGCCCATTTTTCCGAAAAACGAAAACTTTTGTTCCACGATTTGTTACTTTCATATAGGGCAATAAGCTCTCAAAGTTTGACTTTGATCCAACAACACTTTTTTTTTCGTGGTACGTTTGAAATAGAAACCTTCATATATGCCACACTTCAGCACTCTCAGAATTGTCGTTCGAAAGTATCCGTGTGTTTTATTTCGTAAACTCGTGAAAACCCCTTGCCGAAATTCAGTCTTTTGCTTGTAACTTTTGAACCGCTAGACTGATTTTGCTGGATTGCAATACCAACCTGACCAGGTAAGTGCCCAACATATATGCCAAAATTCAGGAGCCTCCGTAAAGTCTTTCAAAAGTTTGCGTGTTTTCAACAGACAGACAGACGGACGGACATCGCTAGATCGTCTATCAAATCGCATTTGAATTTTTAATTTCAAAACAATTTAGTAATTTGCTTGTGTTTTCTTGTTTCAACAAAGCGTAACATTTATGAAAATATTTGATACTCATTCGTCACGTTGGAACAACAAAATACAAGCAAATTACAAAATTGTTATGAAATTTAATATCCAAATGCGATTTTCTCGAAAAAAAACGAAAAACACATTTCTAAATTTTTTTGTGTGTTTTAAAACAAAAAAGTGGCCGGATTTTTGATAAATTGGCTTTTTTAAAAAATGGGATATTTCAGAACGGGTTGTGAAAATTTTCGAAAGAAAAAAACTTTAATCGATAGCCCATGCAAAACTATACAAAAATGTACATTTTTGAGATTGTGGTGCATTCCGTTTTAATTTAATAAATATTAAAACAAGGCAACTCGACACTAATTTTACAATTTTTTCAATATTTGACCACGCCCCTAAGCCCAGTTTTTGAAAAATCCAGGAATTTGAAAGTGGGTGGGGGGCACAACTTAAAAAAAAAAAATTAATCATCGCCGATTAATTTCAAACTCGGTCTACCCCGAATGTATCCATTTAAATTTACATCAAATTCATAAAAAAATTTGAAATATAGCGGTTTTCCCAATGTTCAAACTGGAATATCATAAACATGAAACGTGATAGAAAATTTTGGAAGGTGGACTTTGAATCAGGAGTTTAAATTTCTCTGAATTTGTTCTACAGTAAAACAATATTTAAAAATCTTAGCTTTGATTTTTGTGTAATGCGTGGTAGTGTATTACATTTTCAAAATTTTCAAATCGAAAGATTTGATACCCTTTATAAAAAGGTACTTTTTATAAAGGGTACTTTTTATAAAAGGTACTTTTTATAAGAGGTACTTCTTATAAAAGTTACTTTTTATAAAAGGTACTTTTTATAAAAGGTACTTTTTATAAAAGGTCCTTTTTATAAAAGGTACTTTTTATAAAAGGTACTTTTTATAAAAGGTACTTTTTATAAAAGGTACGTTTTATAATAGGTACTTTTTATAGAAGGTACTTTTTATAAAAGGTATTTTTTATAAAAGGTACTTTTTATAAAAGGTACTTTTTATAAAAGGTATTTTTTATAAAAGGTACTTTTTATAAAAGGTACTTTTTATAAAAGGTACTTTTTATAAAAGGTACTTTTTATAAAAGGTACTTTTTATAAAAAGTACTTTTTATAAAAGGTACTTTTTATAAAAGGCACTTTTTATAATAGGTACTTTTTATAAAAGGTACTTTTTATAAAAGGTACTTTTTATAAAAGGTACTTTTTATAAAAGGTACTTTTTATAAAAGGTACTTTTTATAGAAGGTACTTTTTATAAAAGGTATTTTTTATAAAAGGTACTTTTTATAAAAGGTACTTTTTATAAAAGGTATTTTTTATAAAAGGTACTTTTTATAAAAGGTACTTTTTATAAAAGGTACTTTTTATAAAAGGTACTTTTTATAAAAGGTACTTTTTATAAAAAGTACTTTTTATAAAAGGTACTTTTTATAAAAGGCACTTTTTATAATAGGTACTTTTTATAAAAGGTACTTTTTATAAAAGGTACTTTTTATAAAAGGTACTTTTTATAAAAGGTACTTTTTATAAAAGGTACTTTTTATAAAAGGTACTTTTTATAAAAGGTACTTTTTATAAAAGGTACTTTTTATAAAAGGTACTTTTTATAAAAGGTACTTTTTATAAAAGGTACTTTTTATAAAAGGTACTTTTTATAAAAGGTACATTTTATAATAGGTACTTTTTATAGAAGGTACTTTTTATAAAAGGTATTTTTTATAAAAGGTACTTTTTATAAAAGGTACTTTTTATAACAGGTACTTCTTATTAAAGGTACTTTTTATAAAAGGTACTTTTTATAAAAGGTACTTTTTATAAAAGGTACTTTTTATAAAAGGTACTTTTTATAAAAGGTACTTTTTATAAAAGGTTTTTTTTTTTAAAAGGTACTTTTTATAAAAGGTGCTTTTTATAAAAGGTACTTTTTATAAAAGGTACTTTTTATAAAAGGTACTTTTGATAAAAGGTACTTTTTATAAAAGGTACTTTTTATAAAAGGTACTTTTTATAAAAGGTACTTTTTATAAAAGGTACTTTTTATAAAAGGTACTTTTTATAAAATTTTCTTTTTATAAAAGGTACTTTTTATAAAAGGTACATTTTATAATAGGTACTTTTTTTTAGAAGGTACTTTTTATAAAATGTATTTTTTATAAAAGGTACTTTTTATAAAAGGTACTTTTTATAAAAGGTACTTTTTATGAAAGGTACTTTTTATAAAAGGTACTTTTTATAAAAGGTACTTTTTATAAAAGGTACTTTTTATAAAAGGTACTTTTTATAAAAGGTACTTTTTATAAAAGGTACTTTTTATAAAAGGTACTTTTTATAAAAGGTACTTTTTATAAAAGGTACTTTTTATAAAAGGTACTTTTTATAATAGGTACTTTTTATAAAAGGTACTTTTTATAAAAGGTACTTTTAATAAAACGTACTTTTTATAAAAGGTTTTTTTATAAAAGGTACTTTTTATAAAAGGTACTTTTTATAAAAGGTACTTTTTATAAAAGGTACTTTTTATAAAACGTACTTTTTATAAAAGGTTTTTTTATAAAAGGTACTTTTTATAAAAGGTGCTTTTTATAAAAGGTACTTTTTATAAAAGGTACTTTTTATAAAACGTACTTTTTATAAAAGGTTTTTTTATAAAAGGTACTTTTTATAAAAGGTGCTTTTTATAAAAGGTACTTTTTATAAAAGGTACTTTTTATAAAAGGTACTTTTATAAAAGGTACTTTTTATAAAAGGTACTTTTTATAAACCCGAGTAAAAATAAACATATATAACAATATATAACCTGATGCAAACATAATAAATCATATATGATTATACATCGCGTGAGATATTTTCTAAATTTTTTATATGCAGTCATATGTAGTTATATATAATTTAATCATGATTCGGATTAAAAGGTTTCAGGTAGATATAATTATATAAAATTATATGAGGGTCAATACAAAATTTGGTTTTCTGTATAATTTAACATAAAAATATATATAGCTTATTCTGTTCCATATAAAACTATATATGTTTCCAATTAACCAAAAATTTTCTAAGTCTTTAAGGCAAAGTATGAGAAACTTTTTAAAATGTTCCTAAACATTTCCTTGTTAGGGTTATGTATATCACCTATCTGGTTCGAAGCGTACCCGAACATTTTTTTGTTTAAGCAAATTATATGTTTGGTGAATGTATCGTTGACCTGTGGTGTGTCTCAACCCAAACCAAAAAACACCAGGATTTTACATGTTTTTATGCAATTAGATCTAATTAGATCCACTAATATATGGCAATGTCTGGTCAAAACTCGGATGAAATCAAATAATATTTTATACAAGTTGATCTTTTTTAATGCAAAAACATCCACCATTATTCGGATCAAATTGCGTATAAATATATATTGTGTTACATACCATTATATATTGTATCATATAAAAATTTTTACTCGGGAAAGGTACTTTTTATAAAAGGTACTTTTTATAAAAGGTACTTTTTATAAAAGGTACTTTTTATAAAAGGTACTTTTTATAAAAGGTACTTTTTATAAAAGGTACTTTTTATAAAAGGTACTTTTTATGAAAGGTACATTTTATAAAAGGTACTTTTTATGAAAGGTACTTTTTATAAAAGGTACTTTTTATAAAAGGTACTTTTTATAAAAGGTACTTTTTATAAAAGGTACTTTTTATAAAAGGTACTTTTTATAAAAGGTACTTTTTATAAGAGGTACTTTTTATAAAAGGTACTTTTTATAAAAAGTACTTTTTATAAAAGGTACTTTTTATAAAAGGCACTTTTTATAAAAGGTACTTTTTATAAAAGGTACTTTTTATAAAAGGTACTTTTTATAAAAGGTACTTTTTATAAAAGGTACTTTTTATAAAAGGTACTTTTTATAAAAGGTACTTTTTATAAAAGGTACTTTTTATAAAAGGTACTTTTTATAAAAGGTACTTTTTATAAAAGGTACTTTTTATAAAAGGTACTTTTTATAAAAGGTACTTTTTATAAAAGGTACTTTTTATAAAAGGTACTTTTTATAAAAGGTACTTTTTATAAAAGGTACTTTTTATAAAAGGTACTTTTTATAAAAGGTACTTTTTATAAAAGGTACTTTTTATAATAGGTACTTTTTATAAAAGGTACTTTTTATAAAAGGTACTTTGGCAGATATGAGGCATTCCATACCAAAAGTCCCTCTACAGAAAAATATGTGTCCCGTCAATTTTTGAATAGGTTGTATGAATAGCCCCATGGACTTATTTGAAAATACTTTTACAAAAAGTACCTTTTATAAAAAGTACCTTTTATAAAAAGTACCTTTTATAAAACGTACCTTTTATAAAAAGTACCTTTTATAAAAAGTACCTTTTATAAAAAGTACCTTTTATAAAAAGTACCTTTTATAAAAAGTACCTTTTATAAAAAGTACCTTTTATAAAAAGTACCTTTTATAAAAAGTACCTTTTATAAAAAGTACCTTTTGTAAAAAGTACGTTTTATAAAAAGTACCTTTTATAAAAAGTACCTTTTATAAAAAGTACCTTTTATAAAAAGTACCTTTTATAAAAAGTACCTTTTATATTGTATCATATAAAAATTTTTACTCGGGAAAGGTACTTTTTATAAAAGGTACTTTTTATAAAAGGTACTTTTTATAAAAGGTACTTTTTATAAAAGGTACTTTTTATAAAAGGTACTTTTTATAAAAGGTACTTTTTATAAAAGGTACTTTTTATAAAAGGTACTTTTTATGAAAGGTACATTTTATAAAAGGTACTTTTTATGAAAGGTACTTTTTATAAAAGGTACTTTTTATAAAAGGTACTTTTTATAAAAGGTACTTTTTATAAAAGGTACTTTTTATAAAAGGTACTTTTTATAAAAGGTACTTTTTATAAGAGGTACTTTTTATAAAAGGTACTTTTTATAAAAGGTACTTTTTATAAAAGGTACTTTTTATAAAAGGTACTTTTTATAAAAGGTACTTTTTATAAAAGGTACTTTTTATAAAAGGTACTTTTTATAAAAGGTACTTTTTATAAAAGGTACTTTTTATAAAAGGTACTTTTTATAAAAGGTACTTTTTATAAAAGGTACTTTTTATAAAAGGTACTTTTTATAAAAGGTACTTTTTATAAAAGGTACTTTTTATAAAAGGTACTTTGGCAGATATGAGGCATTCCATACCAAAAGTCCCTCTACAGAAAAATATGTGTCCCGTCAATTTTTGAATAGGTTGTATGAATAGCCCCATGGACTTATTTGAAAATACTTTTACAAAAAGTACCTTTTATAAAAAGTACCTTTTATAAAACGTACCTTTTATAAAAAGTACCTTTTATAAAAAGTACCTTTTATAAAAAGTACCTTTTATAAAAAGTACCTTTTATAAAAAGTACCTTTTATAAAAAGTACCTTTTATAAAAAGTACCTTTTATAAAAAGTACCTTTTATAAAAAGTACCTTTTATAAAAAGTACCTTTTGTAAAAAGTACGTTTTATAAAAAGTACCTTTTATAAAAAGTACCTTTTATAAAAAGTACCTTTTATAAAAAGTATCTTTTATAAAAAGTACCTTTTATAAAAAGTACCTTTTATAAAAAGTACCTTTTATAAAAAGTACCTTTTATAAAAAGTACCTTTTATAAAAAGTACCTTTTATAAAAAGTACCTTTTATAAAAAGTACCTTTTATAAAAAGTACCTTTTATAAAAAGTACCTTTTATAAAAAGTATTTTCAAATAAGTCTATGGGGCTATTCATACAACCTATTCAGAAATTCACGGGACACATATTTTTTTGTAGAGGGACTTTTGGTATGGAATGCCTCATATCTGCCAAAGTATTGATTCAAAAAATAAAAAAAAAACATATGGTTTTTAATCATTTATGAACCTAACTAAATGAGTGATCTGCCAGTTAAATTTCCAATGCATTTGCTCATATATTTATTTTGCCCACTGTCATACACTTACAGATAACATCCCCACATAGTTGTCTACATTGTATTTATTACAATAAAACCCTGTAAGTTTTATTGAACTTTAAAATTTTGTTAAATATTTGTTTACGTGTTTTTATTTTATTTTTTTGTTCAACAAACTTAAACATTCGATGCATGTATGACTTCTTTTGTTATCGTTCTTTGTTATTTTTGGAATTTCTTAAATGTTTTTATTTTTCTTCTCAATTTTCAAAACATCGATTACAAAGTTTTGGAAGCATAAAGAAAACAATACAGAAATACACATATCCCTCGATTTTTTTTTTGTAAAGACAAGGACTGAACAAAATTGATAAACTCAATTTCAGGTTGAAGAAAACAAATGCCCGAGGGAGCCAGAATTTGGTTATATTTCAAGAAAAATAAAAGGCAAATGCGGGAGAAACGAAAGTTTTCGTAAAACCACTTTTGGCGGATATTACAAAACAACGATTCTACTGTCTTGAACAGATCTTTAACGTCTTATTAACAAAAAAAAAATAAAGTCAATATGTGTACGTACGACATTTTTTTCACAGTAAACAAAATCTGCATTAAACGGGAGTCGACTGTAGTTAAAACATGAAAAACAAAATTCAGCAAATTGCAATTATCATACATTTTAACATTTAAAAGCTACTGACATTTAAAGTTGATATAAAGTGGTATTGTTTTCTTCAAAACTATTTTCAATTTTAAAATAAAAGCCATTATATATAGTGATTTGAGTTGTCTTTCCTTTATATTAGGGCGTCCCGTTAAATTGTAATACTTGCCAAACGATGGCTACGTTAGAGCTAAATGTTGGAAGATTTATGAAAAAATTTTGCAAGGTCATCTTCAGTCGGCAACCAGCGGTCAAAGTTAGAAAAATTTACGTATTTCGAGCAAAACTCATGTCCGAATTTTTTGACCAAATCCAGCTCAAAAATTCGAAAATTTTGCGTACTTTATTAGAAAATTTTTTAAAAAAAATTCAAAACCGCGATTTTGGTCCACAGATGCTGATTTTTAAACATAAAAATAATTTTTTTATCCAAATTGGTCTGAAAAGTTGGAAATTGTTAAGAGTGTTATCTAAAACATATTAAAAAATTAGAAAAACGCGAATTTGGTTCAAAAATGCTCATCTGCTTTTTTGGTCCACAGATGCATTTTCCGCATTCGGACCAAAATCGTATTTTTAGTTTTTTTTTAAAAAACAAAAGCAAAAAAAAAATGTTAAGTGTGTTTCTAAAAAATATTAAAAAAATATAACAACGCGATTTTGGTCCAAAAATGCTGATCTGAGATTTTGGTCCACAGATGTAGATCAGCAGTTCGGACCAAAATCATGTTTTTATATTTTTATAATATATTTTATATTCACAACTTTTGAGATTAATTTTGACAAAAAAAATAATTTTCATGTTAAAAAATCCGCATCTGTAGACAAAAATCACCGTTTTGGATTTTTTTTTTTTAAATATTTTTTCAATAATGTACGCAAAATTTTCGAATTTTTGAGCCGGATTTGGTCAAAAAATTCGAACATGAAATTTTGTCGATATACGTAATTTTTTCCAACTTTTACCGCTGTACGTTTAAATAGCTGATTTTAATCTTACACACCTACAGTGACAATCGAAGAGTGCTGACGAAGGAAGGGTGGCTTCTTCCGAAAGCTGTCGACATTTCCACTTAGCCTGTGTTGTCAATTAATTTTTTCAGATTTTCTCATTGTACAACAAAAATAATTATAACTCAGAAATAATTAATATGGACTCAAACCGAAATAAAAAAAACTTCAGATTTTGTATAATATCACAGGGCAACACTTTTTTTTGCCCGGGTTCTAATTGCTAATTTTGGGTATTAGGGGTACGCTGATATCAAATCTGGCTACCGTTTTTTTGTGTCAGCTCTAGTTTTCGAGATATAGCCTAAGGGAACTTTGAAAATAGGCTTTTTTTGGCATGTTTGTGAGTCTATATTTACCAACACTAGTCTTACATCCAAAAAGTGAATGACGATTTTAGGTATGTTGGATATGCTGATTCCAAAAATGCTCTTACTTTTGTTGAGTCATCTTTAGTTTTTGAGATATCACTAAAATAAAATTTTTCAAATTATGTCCTGTTTAATTTTGTCTGAATATTTATGCCCTTTAGACTGGCATTTTTTTCTCAACTTTCGATTTTCCCAAGTGTCCGGGCAAATTTTTATTGTCCAAGGTCTTAAACTTATGTGGTACAAATTTGAGGTCAATCGGATTAAATTAACCCGTGGCGCACGGCGGTCAAAGTTTTGGATTTTTGAAAAATTAAAAAATAAAAAATTTAAATTTCTTTCGACACATCGTATTTGTTAATTTTGATGCGGTGAGCACGAATATCAAAAAAAAATTAAAATCGGTCGAACGGTTTTCGAGATATCGCCATTTGAAATTTGCAAAAAATGGCGGTTTTTTCCTACGTTCAAGAAATTTTTTAAAAAACATCACAATTTTTTTTCCCTCGGCCGTTTCATAGAGCTTAAGACAATCTTTCATTTAAATCTAATTTGAGCTAAATCCGATCATTTTATCCCGTTTCGCCCTTCGATCAAAGTTTTGGATTTTTGAAAAATTTCCACCAAAAAAAATTAGATTTTTTAAAAATTAAAAAAAAAAATTTTTTTGATACATTATTTTAATTAACTTTGGCATGCTGAAAACGAATGTCATAAAATTTCTTGAATCTGTCTAACGGTTTTCGAGATATGCCTATTTGAAATTTTCCAAAAAATGCCCAAAATGGTGGTTTTTTCCTACGTTCAAGAAATTTTTTAAAAAACATCACAATTTTTTTTCCTGGTCCATTTCATAGAGCTTAAGACAATCTTTCATTTAAATCTAATTTGAGCAAAATCCGATCATTTTATCCCGTGGCGCCCTTCGGTCAAAGTTTTGGATTTTTGAAAAATTTCCACCAAAAATCCAAAACTTTGACCGAAGGGCGCCACGGGATGAAGTGATCGGATTTGGCTCAAATTAGATTTAATTGAAAGATTGTCTTAAGCTCTATGAAATGGCCGAGGAAAAAAAAATTTTGATGTTTTATAAAACATTTCTTGAACGTAGGAAAAATCCGTTCGACCGATTTAATTTTTTTTTTTGATATTCGTGTTCACCGCATCAAAATTAACAAATAAAATGTGTCGAAAAAATTTAATTTTTTTTTTTTTTTTAATTTTTCAAAAATCCAAAACTTTGACCGCCGGGCGCCACGGGTTAATTTAATCCGATTGACCTCAAATTTGTACAACATCCGTTTTAGTCCTAAAAAAATGCCCGGACTTTGAAATTGGAGAAAAATTTTTATTTTCGTGTTTAAAATATAATTAATGTTCAATATAGTTATGTTCGTGTTTAAAACTGAGGCACTAAAATTTTTTTTGGAAATTATGGCCAAGCAAAATTGGTAAAAACGCACTTTTTCGACTCTTTAACAGCGATTTGCTCACGAACGCGAGCCGATGGAAACAATTGGATAACAGATTCGGAATCAACATACTAAAATCCATATAAATCAGTTGTCAAAAGTCAGGCAAATTGAAAAAGTTAAAATTTTGTGAACCTGTGTATTTGATCGTAAATATTTAAATAAGAGGGGCCCCCTCTTTTTTTTTTATTAGGCTAGTAGGCTAGTTGGTAGCGTGCTAGCCTTTCAACGTGGGGGTCGTGGGTTCGATTCCCACCAGCACCCTTGGTTTTTTCGCTACAACGAGACGACGGTCATTGTTACCAGTTCTCGGTTAGGCTGAGTATATTAAAAAATGAGTTGTAAATAAATAGAAAGAATAAATAAAAAATAATTGATCGTGTGATCAAACAACTAAACTACTTAAATAAGAAATTAAATGATTTTTCGGTATCACTAATCCGTTAAAACTTGATACCAAAAAATGGCATGATTTTTGGGGGTTCTCAAAACACCTTTTTTCATAATTTTAAAATGTTATTAAAAAAAAATTTTAAAATGTATAATTTTTTTTACTGAATCCATTAAGAACACCATATAGAAGAAAAATGTAAAATATGTCGGATATCCGTCGGATCACTTTTCGGAAATTACGGTAGGAAGTTACCGAATTTTAAGGAAATGTTGTTTTTATCATTAATTTGGCGTATTAAAATCTTATAATTTACATTTTTGTGCAAATTAACGATTTTTTGGTGTCGTGGCAAGTTTGGACGGATAAATGATACCGTAAAATCTTTAAATTTTATATATAAGTATTTACGATCAAATATTGTACAAAAATAGTTTTTTATTCATTTTAATAAAAAAACCTTTAATTTTTTTTTAAGTCCTTTTTTGCAAAACTCCAAATTTTGAGGCTCAAAGTGGAGACAGAGATATACTCCGATCGGAGTGCTATTTTGCATGTGAGTTACCCTTAGGGGACTGACACTATTGGCGGGTATTCGAATTTGATCAGAGAGAAAAGTCCAAAAACGAGCCACCCTAATGTTTAGTTCTTGTTCATTATGATTTTTTCTATAGAAATATTTTCAAATTTTAAAAATTTATTCCTATAAAGAGAATTTAAGAAATGTTTGATATTTTAAAAAATTTCTCTTTAAGATTTTTTTTATGTTCTAAAGCAGCGGTTACCAACCTATGGTACGCGAAACTGTCCGCGGGGGTACGCAAAAATTTAGTTATTTGGACACTTTTTTTAGATTAACCTTTCAATGCTGGTTCCGCATCTGGCTTCCAAAGTTTTCCATAACGTCAGGTTTTTAAGAAAGTTGAGGTCAAAGTTTACAAAAAACTTATTTTTGTGCAATTTAGAAAGCATTTTTTTTTTCGATATTTTTAGATCTGACCACTTGTTTTCGATTATCCTTTCGATGCTCATTCCGAATATGGTTCCCATTTTTTTCTAAAATGTCAGGTTTTTGAGAAAATGTATGTCAAAGTGAGACGGTTTCTGATAGAGTGGACATTTTGGTACTATTTTGTTAGGCTCAAAATGTCCTTTCATTGTACATATGAGGCATTCCACACCAAATGTCCCGCTACAGAAAAACATGTGTCCCGTAAATAGGGACCTATATGGAACTAAGAAAATTGCGTTTTTGGTTTTTCAAATTTTCAAAAACTGGGCTTAGGAGGCGTGGTCAAATATTAAAAAAATGGTAAAATTTTTGGCGAGTTGCCTAGATTAAATATTTATCACATTAAAACGGAATGCACCACAATCTCAAAAATTAAAATTCTTATATAATTTTGTATGGGCTATCGATTAAAAATTTTTTTTTTTAAATTTTCAGAACCAGTTCTGAAATTTTCCATTTTTTAAAAAAGTCAATTTATCAAAAATTCCGCCACTGTTTTTTTTTATTTTTTTTTTTTAAAGTTTAGATGTTTGTCCATCCACACAAAAAAACTCAGAAACACGTTCGTCGTTTTTTTTTTCGAGAAAATCGCATTTAAATTTTAAATTTCATAACAATTTTGTAATTTGCTTGTATTGTCTTGTTTTAACGTGGCGAATGAGTATTACCAATTGCATAAATATTACTCATACGATCTGTTGAAACAAGAAAATACAGTCAAACCCGGTTATAACGCACTCCGAGGGACCAATAAAAATAGTTCGTTATAAGCGAAGTTCGCTATAAGCGGGGTATATTTTTTATCAACCAAGTTTTATTTCCAAAAAAATTGATCCAATTTTGTTTTATATGATGTTTTTTTTTAGAAAATAATCTACTTATTGAGAATAAATCAATAAAAATATAAATAAATTCTATGAAAATTATTATATAAACCAAAAAATTCCAACCTTTTATTAGTTTGATAAACATGATTGCCAAACATTAAAAAAATATTTACGGGAGTTCGTTATAAAAAGGTAAATATACATGAAATTGTGTTCGTGGGACCATAATAAGCAGTTCGTTTTAACCGAGGATTCGGTATAACCGAGTTCGTTATAAAAGAAGTGTTTTGTTTGAAAATTGATGCTTAAACGTCGGGACTTCAAAATTAGTTCGTTATAACCGAAAATTCGTTATAACCGAGTTCGTTATAACCGAGTTTGACTGTACAAGCAAATTACAAAATTGTTATGAAATTTAAAATTCAAATGCGATTTTCTCGAAAAAAACGACGAACGTGTTTCTGAATTTTTTTGTGTGGATGGATTTTTGATAAATTGATTTTTTTAAAAAATGGAAAATTTCAGAACGGGTTCTGAAAATTTTCCAAAAAAAAAAATTAAGTCGATAGCCCATACAAAACTATATAAGAGTGTAAATTTTTGAGATTGTGGTGCATTCTGTTTTAATGTGATAAATATTTAATCAAGGCAACTCGCCACAAAATTTACCATTTTTCAAATATTTGACCACGCCTCCTAAGCCCAGTTTTTGAAAAACCAAAAACGCAATTTTCAAAGTTTCATATAGGGCTATCCATACAACCTATTCTGAAGTTTACGGTACACATGTTTTTTTCGATGGACATTTGGTGTGGAATGCCTCATATATATGGGGGTATTTCATTCGAAAAGTCACGGAATTGTTAATCTGCCCCTGTATTAAAAAAAATATTTAAGAAAAATCAAAAACATTATATTTCCGCCCTCTGGATGTGTTTTTGGAACTTTTTTAAGAGTTCAAAAAACATCCGTTGTTTTAAATTTTCGTGTGGAATCAGATTTGCAATATTTTCAGCTGTTTTCGAACCATTGAAAAATCAGCTCAAAATCCGCGTTTTCAGAGGCATTGAACCACCCCAAGGAGCGAAAATTTGTCCCAAAAAATACCACCATTGTTTTGATCTCCCCTAAAGCCTTCAAAAAAAATGTATTTATATGAGAAGTTTTTTAACGAAAACAAAAAACTCGTTAGGGGGTACGCGTCTGACAAAATTTAAATTTAGGGGTACGCGAGCCAAAAAGGCTGGTAACCGCTGTTCTAAAGCATTTTTCTGACATAAAACGGGAACAGGGAGAAAATTGAAAAAGAACGGGGAGCAAAACGGAACAGAACACTAAACATCATAGAATTAAATTTTTTAACTCAAAGTTTTTTTCACTAAAATTTGTTTGCACTCAAGATTTTTTTTTACTAAACATTTTATAATCCAATATGATTTTTTTTGTCAGAAATTTTTTTTACTCAAAATTTTTTTTTTTTATAATTTTATTTAATTTCTTACAAATTTTAATTGAACTTTTTCAAATTATAAATAATCTTTTTTCAGTTACACCTAAAAATGGTGTTACATTATTTATATTTTTTTTACAAAAATTATTCTCAATATTATTTTATTGCCGCCGAACAAATAATTTTATTTAATAACAATTTTAAATAAATAAAGCCATATAATTAGTGTTTTAATGTTGATATAAAAAAGTTTTATTTATATCAAAAAATCAAATAAAGAAGAGAATATTGTATAAATTATACATAATTATGTTTAAAGCCATAATGAAAGAAAATATATGTATATTCGAAATTTTCAACCTATTTAAAAGTTACTGCAGGACAACGTCCCGACGCGTCCGATGCATCGCACTATGGTTCCAAACCCATTTTTTTTGGCAGAAATTAAAAAAATAAAATTTAACAAATTTTCAAAAGCATATACATTTCCTCAATGTCAACACTATAAGCTATCAAGAAAGTATAATGAAAAAAAATTTGGTGCCAATACTGTCAGTTTGCTAGGCTTTCAAAGTTGATAGTTTTAAGACGTATAATAAAACCGGAGTGAAATCAATATTACAGTTATACAAACGGCAAATGGGAAAAACTAAAATTATAAAGAGGCTAAAGGGACAAATTGAAACCTAAGGATTGTTTAAAATTCCTATTTTACAGTTAATGCATCCTTGGCGTTATTCTTGGGTGTTTTGAGTATGAAGATTTTGGAGCCAAAATAGCCTATATCTTCGTAGACAAAAAGTTGTGTTTGGGCACGAACTTGCATGAGTCTTTAAACGTGAAAGTGTTTTCAATATTGTATATTTAGTATTAAAATTTACATCTTGCCAGCATTTTTTGGCAAACTCCCACAATTTACATTTTAGTTTAGCACAAATTTCGGCCAAATTTGCTGTTTTTGCGTGACACGTTTTCAAATTATTTTTTTTTATAATTTTTTTACCTTCCGTGAAGCTAATTAATTAAGAAAAATATGTTTTAAAAAAAAAAAAAAAAAAAAATTTCCAAAAAAAAATTGAAAAAAAATTTTTTCCAAAAAAAAAATTAAAAATTTTTTTTTTTTTTTTTTGACAATAAAAAATAATCCCAGAATTAATCCAAGTGACCTTGCTTCATTTTTTGAATTTATGCCAAAAAAAATGCATTTGGTACCATAGTGCATCGGAGCGATTTAATTTATGCCAAAATATCCAAAAATATGCACTTAACAGTTAGAAATATGCACAAAATATGCATTTAAAATTAAAATATGCAAAAATATGCATTTTTACAAAAATATGCAAAAACAAATCGATGCCCTTTTAACGCAAATTTCTTGATTCGGAAAGATAATTGGTCGATATCGTTTTTAGACTATTGACAAAAAACATGCATTTGCATCGAAATCTCATCCCTATTCATAACTAATATTATAATTACGCTCAAACTATATACAATATTTACACAAAACTTTTAAATTATTAATGATGACTTTAATTTTTTTGTGGTTGTATTTTAGCCCACACAGTATATTTTTTTGTGTTGTTATTAACCCATAATAGCATGAAAACTAGAACTGATTACTATAAACCTTAACCTTTAATTGTTTAATACTTTGCAGAACTTTTTTAAATCCCTAAATGAGCTAGGGAGCTAAAATTTGGCATAATTACTGAATCTTAAAATCCTTTATAATTTACAAATTTTTTTAAAAGGTCAGATTTACCTTTTTTATATTGCAAAATATTTTTTATGTAAATTCAAGCAGTTAAGTGTTAAATTGTAATATAAATTACATTAAATAAATATTATTAATCAATTTTTAACATTTATCGACCATATTTAATTAAAAATTTGTGGTAAATAAATGCGCAATTTCTTTATTTGCATTCATAAATTAAATTTATAAATTGAGTTTTATTGAAAATAAAACAAACAATTTTTTTTTTTTTGCAACTAACTCTTGACCACAAAATAACCCAAATATGTAAAGAAATTATAGCTTTAATTTCGATTATATGATATGATTAATATGAATGAATTTACACAAAAAATAGGGTGAAGAGGGGTAAAGTGGGAAATGAAAATAAAAAAGCTTAAAGGCTTAATATGTTTTAGGAAAAGAATCGCAATCAATGAAACTAAACTAAGTGAAACTAATCTTTTGACATTATTTACCTCAGAATTAGATTTAATACTTTTTTTTTGACTTATTGAAAATGCCTTTGAAAAAAATTTAAAACTTCAGTATACTTTAAAAAAAGAACTCGAGCTAAGTTTTCAAAATCCTTCGTGGGTTTGGTCTACTATCGGTATATTTTATTATTTTTTTGGTCCCAAGGTACACTCGATGACCTCAAATTTGCTGCACAGTGCAATAATTCATCTGCTGGTGAATAAAAAAGTTTTTCATCAGCTGGTGAATAAAACGTACCATAATTATTTTTAAACAAAAACATTTTTTCATCAACGTTTTTATTCATACATTTTTTTTCGTAATTTTTTTTTCAGATTTTTTTTTTTTTTCATACATTTTTTTTCAATACATTTTTTTTCATCAATTTTTTTTTCATAAAATTTTTCATCAATTTTTTTTCATAAATTTTGTATAAATTTTTTTTCCACAAACTTTTTTTTTATCAAAAAAAAAAAAATTTTACCAAAAAAAAGTTTTACCAAATTTTTTTTTTTCATAAAAAAAATTTTTGTTTTATCAAAAAATTATTAATTTTAATAGATAAAATCTCTGGATCTGAGAAATGTTTTCTATAGAAAAAGTCTTAGACTCTGAAACATTTTCCTATAACAAAACTATTAGATTTTGAGATATTTTTCTATCGAAAATGTCTTAGCTTCTGAGATATTTTTGATAAAGAAAAAGTTTCAGATTCGGAGTACCAGTTTTTTTTTTATTAAAAGAATTAAGAATTATTATAAAGTACAAATCATATACTAATTTTACCTCACCGGGAACTGGTAAGAATGACCTTTGTCTCGTTGCAGGGAAACGGAGAGAGCCTTCTGGTGGGAATCGAACCCGCGACCCCCAGACTCATAGGCTATCACGCTACCAACTAGCTTATTTGGGCGCCTTGCCTTTAAGAATAATATTCTGAGACAATTTTAATATAAAAAATGTATCGCGTTCCTATACATTTTCTCAGATTCTGATACATTTTTTCCATAACAAAAAAAAAAATCTGATCTTCTGAGAAATTTTTTCTTTAGAAAAAGTCTCAGGCTCAGTTTCTGAGAATTGTTTATAGATTTTCCTATGTACAATGTTTCCGATTTTAAGAAACTCTAACACATTTTATGTTTTTGTTTTATGACCAATATTATGTTATGTTATGTTTTTGTTTTATGACCAATATTAGTTCATAAAAGCTCAAAGACTGAATTGGGCTGGTCACATCGCAAGAATGCCGGAACACCGAGCTCAGAGACGAATACTTGACGCGGCTCTATATGCAACAAGAGCAAGTGGAAGACCTAGAGGTTAAGGCTCACACCGGGCTGTAACACAAACAGATGATGATGATTATGTTAATTTTATTTTGAAAAAGGGGTTACCTTACAGGCTAATTGTGGTCAGCTTTTTGTTTCCAAATGTAAATAAAAATCATTTCATTTTTATTATTTTCCCCACATTTTCGTTTAAAAATTTTCAGATTCTGAAAATTCTTAAATTCAAAATTTTTCTCATGTAAAAAGTTTCAGGCTCTGAGAAAGTTTTGCTAATGAAAAAGTATCAGATTCTGAGACATTTTTTTTTTTATGGAAAAAAAAACCTGAGACATTTTTTTGTAAAAATGTTTCAGATTCTGAGTCATTTTTCTATAGTTTTACTATAGAAATAGTTTCAGATTTCGAGACTTTTTTATTTAATAAAAATTTTAAGATTATGGGACATTTTTCCCAAAAAGAAAATTTGAAATCCTTACACATTTTTATCTAGTAAAAATTCTAAAATTTTTTTCTCTTTCCTTTTTAACATGATCATGTTTTTAGGCTGGTGTCTAATTTGAAAAATGATGCAGGACGCCATCTAAGTTTGACTATATAAGCTACCGAAACAAGAAAAGAAAATAAGAATAACTGTTTTCATTTTCTCAAAACCAAAAAGGTTTGTAACTTTGATTTGTAAGTTGGATAATAGTTCACCTGATGGTGAATAAACCCGTTTTCACGAGACGGCGAATAAAAGATAACATAATTTTTTTTCAACAATTTTTTTTTTTATCAATTTTTTTGCATCAAACTTTTTTTTGCATCAAATGCTTTTTTTTCAGCAATAAAACTTTTTTTTACATAATTTTTTTTTATATGGGGGTTTTCGTGTCAACTGACACAACTTTTGAAACCGATGTCTTCCGATCGGGATGAAATTTGCACCAAGGTTAGTCCTATTAGATAGTAGTTCAGATACAATTTTTCGATCAGATCGGTCAGGAACTCTCTGAGTTAGAGGGGGTCGAAATTTGACATTTTGGCCAAAGAGGTGTTGATTCTCATCCATGTAACTTCTTACCTATTGTTTTTAGCAAAATGTGTCCCAAAGAGTTTAGATAGCTATTTCTTCAGTCTTTCGAAAAAAAAATATAAAAAAAAATAAAAAAAAATTTTTTGATTTTTTTTCTTAAAAATCCAAAACTTTTTAGACTTTTTTCTCAAATTGGGCCCTTTTTTTTTTTTTTTTGATTCAAAAGAAAGCTTAGGCGATTTCCTTTAAGAGCTGTGGGGTCGCTTAGTGGGATGCCAGTGGGATATCTATGAAAAATTTTTTTTTTTAACTTTGGAACACAAAAAACGGTTCTTCAATTTGCACTATTAGGCGTGGGATAGCTAACCAGTTTTCGATTTCGATCCGCGATACCCTCTAATTTTTTTAGGTTCGAAAAAGAAAGCACGAGCCGAAAAATGGGGGCGGTGGGGAGGGCCATATGGCCCCTCAGGGGCGTATCCAGGATTTTATTTCGGTGGGGGCCCAACAATTTTTTTTTTTAATTTTTTTTTTTTACAAAAAATGTACATAACAGCACATGTTTAAGAATGTAACACAATCAGATTCTTCATTTTTGTGTAAGATTAACTGTTGTAGGAAAAAATAAATAAAATTTTTTTATATTTTAACATTTTTTGAGAGACTTAAGCATTTTTTTAAAAGTGCGAATTTTATCAGATGCTGATACATTTTTACAAAGAAGATTACCAGAATCTCAAAATTTTTTCAAAGAAAAGTCTAAGATTCTATGACAATTTCCAGTTAGGACAGTTTTTGTTACAGAAAAAGTCAAGGACTCTAAATCATACTTCCAAGGAAAACGTTTCTCGAAAAAGTCACTTTAGAAAACGATTCTATAAACATATTCATAAAATACTTTTCCAAAATAAAAGATTCCGATTGTAAGACATTTTCCCATAATCTGAGATATTTCTAGTTTAGCACATTTTCTCAGATTCTGAATCATTCTTCACAAAAAGTTTTGAGATTCTGAGAAAATCTTCGCTTTTTCTATAAGAAAAATGATTTAGATTCTGAGACCTTTTTTAAAAAAGAAAACAGTTTAAAAAAGTATCAAAAAGTCTTAGATTCTAAAACATTTTTCTTAAAAAAAATGTTTTAGAATCTCGGATTCTGAGAAAATTTTCCTATAGAAAAAGTCTAAGATTTTTAGACATTTTTCCTATAGAAAAAGTCGAATGAGTTTCACTTTCGACGACCGAGTTTCACCGCATTCTACAATACTTCAGTGGTATCGGTGAAGGAATATCGATTAATTTTTGTCATCACTAGCAAAACACAAAAAAACATATAAAATATAATTAATTGTAAATTAATTAAAATTAAAATTGCGTGTCATATTTTACATTTATTTTCAATCTTACTATAATATATATAATTAAAAAATTAAGAAGAAGTATTTTAAACTTCAGAAATTAATCAAAAAATCGTCATAAACAAAAATCCTTCCCTGTGTGGCTCAGTCCGGGAACAAATGCAGTTTGAATTTTCATGGTTTTTATTCTGCCGGAAACATTTTTATTACATAATTTATACAAAAATAAAACACTTAATTGATATTTAAAAGAAAATTCTATGAGTTTTAATGACTTAGTTAAAAAAAAACACAATTTTCGATAAAAACGCGCCAAAAAAGATGTCGAACAAAATTTTATGAATCTGGCGTCGAAGACGAATTGAGGAATACGTCGAATGTCGACGATGACGAAAAAAACATATGTTTTTCGACTGTATCATCTCCAACGTATTCAGGAATACCAAAAATTACCTTCGTCGCGTTTTAAACGCGTTTATGACAACAGGAATTGCCCCGAATATTTCTAAAGAAAAATTTGATGATTCTTAAACATTTTTCGTAAAAAAAGTCTTAAATTCTGAGAAATTTTCCTAGATTGTAAGAAAAATTATCAGATTCTGAGGCATTATTCCTTTAGAAAGTTCTCAGATTCTAAAATATTTTTCATATAGAAAAGCATCAGATTCTAAGAATTTTTTTTTATATAAAAAATCTCAGATTTTGAGACATTTTTCAGATTCAAAGACATTATTCCTATAAAAAGATCTCAGATTCTTAAACATTCTTCATATAGAAAAGCCTCAGATTCAGAAACATTTTTCATATAGAGAAGCATCAGATTCCGAGAATTTTTTTTATAGAAAAAGTCCCAGATTCTGAGATATTTTTCCTATAGAAAAAGTCTTACATTCTGCGAAAAAGGCTAATATTTTAAGGCATTATTCCTATAGAACAAGTTTTAGATTCTCACACATTTTTTTTATAGACAGTCTTAGATTCTGAGACACTTTTTTTTAGAAAAGTGTAAGATTTTGAGATTTTTTTTAAGAAAAAGTCTCGTTCTGAGACATTTTTCTAAATGCCAAAGTCGCATTTTAAGATTTGACTACATTTTACTTACAATTAGGTCCATTTTTGTGTACATAAAACTTTTGGTTCTAAGATATTTTTTAATTTGAATCTTATGTTGAAAAGTTTAAAATTCTAAGAAAATATTTTCAGATTTTGAGATTTTTTTGACAGAAAAATTATCAATTTCATAACATTTTTTTTTTTCAAAATATTTTAGATTCTTAAATGTTTTTCGATTTTTTTAAGAAGTTTTTTAATATTGTACTGGTTATTTGATACCAAATCCTGAAATTTGTGAAATTATTTCGGGTGGGGCCCGGGCCCACGGCCCCTCCCTGTATACGCCACTGTGGCCCCTCATTGGGGTCAAAGTTGGGCTTAAAGAGGTAAAAATCCTCAAAAAGCCCCAAAACTCCCCTAGAAACGCCCCTGGAGGGGTGAGACCGACCTCCAATAATTTTCTGCCCCCAACATTTTTCTTGAACAAACCTTACCCCTATTTCCACTTCCTAAGGGGGCTCCCATACAAACCATTTTTAAAAAATGTGATCCTACCATTCTAACTTTCCCTAAAGTGCCCCTAGTGGGGCCAAATGTATGACCGACCTCCATTATTTTATTAATTCCAACATTTTTTGCAAACATACCTAAAATGTATCTTTAACCCTTAAGGTGGTCCCCATACATTTCTTTTATTTTTTATAAATTTGTTTTATTAAACCAGCTCCTACCGCCCCTACCGTGCCTCCTAGAGAGGCAAAAATTACGACCAACCCCCATTATTTTTTAGTTACCATCATTTTGTCCGAACATCATAACACCCTATCTCCACTCCCTAAGGGGCTCCCATACATTATAAAAACATGTATTTTTAAAACTAATAAAAAAATAAAAAAAAAATGTATGGGGACCCCCTTAAGAGTTGAAAATAAAGGGTAGGTATATTCTGAGAAAATGTTGGAGTTGAAAAAATATTGGAGGTCGGTCATACATTTTACTTCTCTAGGGGCACCCTATGGACTGTTAGAGCGGTAGGAGCAAATTTTATAAAATTGTCATTTTGTATGGGAGCCCCCTTAGGAAGTGGAAATAGGGGTAAGGTATGTTCAAGAAAAATGTTGGGGGCAGAAAATTATTGGAGGTCGGTCTCACATTGCACCCCTCCATGGGCGTTTCTAGGGGATTTTTGGGGCTTTTTGAGGATTTTTACCTCTTTACGCCCAACTTTGACCCCAATGAGGGGCCATATGGCCCCTCCACACCGCCCCCATTTTTTTGGCTTGTGCTTTCTTTTTCGAACATAAAAAAATTAGAGGGTATCGCGGATCGAAATCGAAAACTGGTTAGCTATCCCATGCCTAATAGTGCAAATTGAAGAACGGTTTTTTGCACTCCAAAGTTAAAAAAAAAAAAATTTTTCATAGATATCCCACTCGCATCCCACTAAGCGACCCCACAGTTCTTAAAGGAAATCACCTAAGCTTTCTTTCGAATCAAAAAAAAAAAAAAAAAAAAAAACATGGCCCAATTTGAGGAAAAAGTCAAAAAAGTTTTGGATTTTTAAGAAAAAAAATCAAAAAAATTTTTTTTATTTTTTTTACATTTTTTTTTCGAAATACTGAAGAAATAGCTATCTAAACTCTTTGTGACACATTTTGCTAAAAACAATAGGTAAGAAGTTACATGGATGAGAATCAACACCTTTTTGGCCAAAATGTCAAATTTCGACCCCCTCTAACTCAGAGAGTTTTTGACCGATCTCGTTGAAAAATTGTGTCTGAACTACTATCTAATAGGACTAACCTTGGTGCAAATTTCATCTTGATCGGAAGATATCGGTTTCAAAAGTTGTGTCAGTTGACACGAAAACCCCCATATGAGGCATTCCACACCAAATGTCCCGCTACAGAAAAACATGTGTCCCGTAAATTTCTGAATAGGTTGTTTGGATAGCCCTATATGTAACTAAGAAAACTGCGTTTTTGGTTTTTCAAATTTTCGAAAACTGGGCTTAGGAGGCGTGGTCAAATATTGGAAAAATGGTCAAATTTGTGGCGAGTTGCCTTGATTAAATATTTATCACATTAAAACGGAATGCACCATAATGTCAAAAATTTACGTTCTTATATAGTTTTGTATGGGCTATCGATTAAAATTTTTTTTTTTGGAAAATTTTCAGAACCCTTTCTGAAATTTTCCATTTTTTAAAAAAGTCAATTTATCAAAAATCTGGCCACTTTTTTTTTTCTTTTTTATTTATTTTTTTAAAAGTTTAGATGTTTGTCCATCCACACAAAAAAAATCAGAAACACGTTCATCTTTTTTTCGAGAAAATCGCATTTGAACTTTAAATTTCATAACAATTTTGTTATTTGCTTGTATTTCTTTGTTTTAAAGTTGTGAATGAGTAATATTAATTGCATAAATATTCGTCATACGCTCTGTTGACACAAGAAAATACAAGCAAATTACTAAATTGTTATGAAATTTAAAGTTCAAATGCGATTTTCCCCAAAAAAAAAATATGAACGTGTTTCTGATTTTTTTTGTGTGGATGGACAAACATCTAAACTTTTAAAAAATTAAATAAAAAAGAAAAAAAAATGTGGCCGGATTTTTGATAAATTGACTTTTTTAAAAAATGGAAAATTTCAGAACGGGTTCTGAAAATTTTCCAAAAAAAAAATTTTTAATCGATAGCCCATACAAAACTATATAAGAACGTAAATTTTTGACATTGTGGTGCATTCCGTTTTAATGTGATAAATATTTAATCAAGGCAACTCGCCACAAATTTGACCATTTTTCCAATATTTGACCACGCCTCCTAAGCCCAGTTTTTGAAAAATTGAAAAACCAAAAACGCAATTTTCTTAGTTCCATATAGGGCTATCCAAACAACCTATTCAGAAATTTACGGGACACATGTTTTCTGTAGCGGGACATTTGGTGTGGAATGCCTCATATAAAAATAACTATAAGTTAACATAGTTTTATTTATAATAATATTTTTGAGTATATATCGCCTCTGGTTAACTATTTTCCTTATATTTTTCACATTATACACTTTGATATAAAATAATACTAAATAAATTAAAAAAAAAAAAAAAAAAATAGAAGTAATATTTATAGATTTGGAAAGGGTTGTTCAACAAAATTGTTTTTCAAAAAATCAAAAATATGACTTGAATGTTACACAAAAATCTTTTAAGTGTTTTTGAAACTAAAATAATTTTTTCATATATTTTTTTTTTAATTTAATATTTATTGAGCCTTTTTCCAACATGTCTCCCATAATACTTGGTGACCATAGTTTCCTCAAAATTTAAGATATTTCTTTTACAACATGTGTCTGTAATGATATTATTTGTCAACATCATTAAGTATCCATACAAATAAACATATAAATTAAACCCGAAGGAGGTTTATTTTTTTTTTTTGAATTTCAAAAATATGAATACTTGAATAAATAAGTAAAAATATAAAAAGGAGAACACAAACAAATCAAGGTCAATTCAAACTACATTTAAAAATTTTTTTTTTTTTTTTTTCATCTTTACATAACATTATGAACAGAATAATAATATACAAAAACACAGATTGACACACACAAATAGTCAATAAAGTCGGACGAAATTCAAATAATCTTCAAATCTTTAATTGTTGATAAAACATTTTTAAGAAAATTTATATAAAAATTGATTTCTGGAAAATTTTTTGAAAAATTCTTATAAAATTGGATATGTATAGAGATGATCAACAAATTTAGCTATTTTTGTACCTTAATTGAAGCCACAAAATACAACTAAAGTTTCTTAGAAAAAAAAAACCATGAGAAAACATATTTTTGGAAATGTATGATTCAAATACAAAAATGTCCGCGAGGTTTGTCCCTGCAAAAAAAGTCATTACCACTTCTCAGTGGAGTGCTTTAAAACTATAACAAATGTAATGAAATACAACAAAAATAACAAAAAACACAAGACAAAAACACACAAACAGTTTTTTCTACTCCAGAATACATAGATATTCAGCTCATAACTCATTACCTATCGCGACACCTCCATACAAATGTAAGTAGATATTCAGTAGATAAGAACTACTCCAGGGAAGTAGTTGGAAGTTGTTTGAAAGCTCGGAGTACTTCTTATCTACTGAATATCTACTTACTTTTGTATGGGAGTGTCGCGGAAGGTAATGAGTTAAGTGCTGAATAACAACTTTTTATGGAGTAGAAAAAACTGTTTGTGTGTTTTTTTCTTGTGTTTTTTGTTATTTTTGTTGTATTTCATTACATTTGTTATAGTTTTAAAGCACTCCAAATAGAAGTACTCCGCACTTTTTTTGCTGGGGTACTCTTGCCCAATCCATTGAATCATGATAATTTTTTGCTGTACAAACAGGTGTTCTTTCCAAAGATTTTTAACTTATCAAATGTATTTCAGAAATAATCAATTTATTTTAGAACTATCAATTGTATTTCAGAAATTATCAATTGTATTTCAGAATTTATCAATTGCATTTCAGAAATTAGGATTTTTCAATAAAAAAATGTTGTTGTTTTAATGCCATCTAATGTTTCCAGGGTCAATTTCATAGATAAAAATCATAGATTCTGATAAACTTTTTTGTTTTGATAACATTTTCCTACAGAAAAATTCAATGATTCTAAAAGATTTTTTAAACAGAGAAATTCTCATATTCTTTAAAAATTTTCATAAAAAATTTCAACACACAAAAATATTTTTTTTCCATGAACGATTTTCATAGTATTTATGAACAAATTCATACAATTTATTAACTTTTTCATAATATTTATAAACTTTTTCATAGTATTTATAAATAAATCATAATAAGTGAAATTTAAGAATTTTTAACATTTTTCATAAATACTATGAAAAAGTTTATAAGTATTATGAAAAAGTTAATAAAATGTATGAATTTGTTCATAAATACTATGAAAATCGTTCATGGAAAAAAATTTTCTTTGTGTGAAGATTCAGAAATATATTTTAACAAAGAAAAACTAACATTCTGAGACGATTTTCCTGTAGAAATGCTATCCGATTCTGATAAATTTTTTTGCAGAACATTTTTGCTAAAATCAGATAAAATTTTTCAATCAGAAAATTCTTACATTCAGTTTAATATAAGTTTTAAAATATTGAAACTTATATAAAACTTTATTTTTCCTGAATTAATGACACTGTGCTACAGTGAAAAATACTTCTGTTGTGACATAGTATAGGTTGTTGGTCTTGTCGAGTAGATCACAAAAATGCACATTAAACTTGCCAGACACCCTCAAATTTTAGAGTTATTGTAAAAAACTTTTTTTGGGACTTTTCTCACTAAACCTTGTGTAATTCAGAAAATTTTCAACCGATTTTAAATTTTTAAATTGAATAGGGCTTTCCATGTGTGTGAATTATTCAATACGTAAAAGGAAGATATCTATTGATTTTTTCTATAAAATCAATTTTTTTTTGTTATTTTTTGAAAAATTTTCGAGTTTATCGATTTTTTCTGCTATAGTTCGTTTAACAACCTTTATATTTATGAGCGTTTTTTTAAAGATAATTTAACTCTAAATACGATAAGCTTTATCCTGAAAATCGGATAATAATTGACAGAGTTGTGATAATTTTTCTAAAAAGAAAATTAAGATTTTGCAGGAAATCGCCGTTCAGATAACCCAGGCAAAAAAAAAAATTATCATAAATGGTCATGTACAATATTTTTAAAGGTTTTTGGCGCGCTTACTCCGATACTGGCCTTTAAATTGCTCTATCTCATCAGGTTTTTGAGATATTTAACATAAATTGATATATCAGAAACTTAATAAGATAGCGCAATTTCAAGGTTAAATTCGAATTCAGGATGTCAAAAACCTTTAACATAATGATACGCAACCTCTCAGTATGTTCGTTTATTTTTTTTGCCTGTGTTATCCGCACGGCAATTTCATACAAAATCTTAATTTTCTTTTTTAGAAAAATTATCACAACTCTGTCAATCGTTATCCGATTTTTTTGGCATACAACTCATCGTATTCACAATTAAATTTTCTTTAGGAATACGTTTATTAATTTAAATGTTGTTGAACAAACTACAGCAGAAAAAAATCGATGAAATCAAAAAATTTTCAAAAAAATAACAAAAAATTAGATTTTGTTGAAAAAATCAATACATATCTTTCTTATATGTATAGCCCAATTCACACACATGAAAAGCCCTATCCTTCTTCTATCCAAAACAGTTGAAAAATTTAAAATCGGTTGAAAAATGTTTAAGTTACACGTGGTTTAGTGAGAAAAGTCCACAAAAACTTTTTTTTGACAAAAACTTTAAAATTTGAGGGTGTCTGGCGAGTCTGATGGGCATTTTTGTGATCTTTTCGACGATACCTACAACCTTAACTACCTCATGTTAAAAGTATATTCGATTTTGTGTTTTTTGTAGCACAGTGTTATTAAGAAACCATAAATTTAAAATATAGGACTCTTCGGAAAAGTAAAACATTCATAATGAAGTACTTTTTTCAAGTTCTGATTATATGGGAACAAACGGGGAAAAAGTGTTTTTTGATACTTTTTTCTAATTCCTGAAATAATGGTCATAGAAACTCGAACTTTGAAATTTTATACCCTTCAGAGAAAAATAACCGTCCCAAAAAACCTTCTTTTATAATAATATTTTTGATTTTATAATTTCATTGTTATATTATATTTTAATTTTTCAAATTAAAATATTGAATCAGTATTCCCCCTTCAAAACAAATATCAATTCAATTTCACATTTTTAATTGAAAAACAAAGAGTATTATAAACAATATTTCACAAAAATTGTATTGTTATAAAATTTTCTCTTTAAATCTCTACTATAAAAAAATATTTACTGTGACAAAAATAATAAACAATTGCAAAAGAGGGTGGCGCGAATAATAACTTTTTTTGAAATTTCGTTGATTGGCGGGCAATTTATGTTTCGTTTTGGTGTAAATAGAGTTTTTAAATTTTTAGTCAAATCGGACAAAATTTGCCCTAAAAAAGTGTTTTTCCCATACAAACCAAACATTTTTTTTCGATTTTTTAAAATTTTTTTTAATTATTATTTTATTATTATTTAATTAAATTAGCTTTTTAACGACTAAAAATTTCATTTTGGTGGGATAAACGTTCACAAAAAAAATATTTTTTCTATTAGTGACATCTTTATCAAAAATCAGCAAAAAATTAGTTTTCTTACCCTTTTTAAAATTTTATATATTACTAGCTTACCATCCCGGTACTTCGTTACCGGTTGCATTGAATACCGGATAATAGAAGGATCGGGATTACTTTATAAATTTCAAAAAAATTCCCCTACGTAGTCTTTGTTTTATTTACTTGTGGACGTTTAAGTCTTCTATAAAAAAATATTTCAATGAATAATTCAAACAATAAAATTTGAATAACTTCGCTGGTACGTTATATTTTTCCGGGGGAAAAATATATTGACAATTTTCGAGCCCTTATGTCGGGATTTTGGATTTTGAATGAATAAATATTTCAGTGAAAAAAGAAATTGGAATAAAAACAAGTAAAAAAGTTAAATTCGGCCTTGCCGAATGTAGTGATACCCTCCACAATTTCAAAAAGGTTATTGCAAACAACTTTATTTAAAAGGAAATTACTTTTGAAAAAAAAAATTTTTCCGCAAAAAAAAATTTTGGTAAAAAAAAAAATCCGGGATTTTTTTCTTTTTTGTCAAAAATATGTTCGTACTTGTTTAAACATCATTTGGTGCTCAATTATGTTCACATATGTCAACCAGAAGCCGAATTAAAGCATTTTGTATTTTTAGGTTATGTTGAATGTACTGAAATTTTTGAGGTGTGCTTACATTTTCGTTCATAACTTTTGAACCGCTGAACCGATATCGCTCAAATGCAATACCAAACTTCTCGGGAGAACTTCCAATATATATGTTAAGTTTCAGTCATCTCTGTGAGAGCATTTTCCACAGACAGACAGACAGACAGACAGACGGACAGACGGACAGACGGACAGACGGACAGACGGACAGACGGACAGACGGACATCGCTAGAATGTCTTAAAATCGATCGGCCATCATGAATATATATACTTTATGGGGTCCCAGACCGATATTTCGATGAGTTCCAAACGGAATGACAAACTTATATATACCCTCTATCACTAAGTGGAGGGTATAAAAATAAGTTTGAGTGAAAAAAATATATAGAGCTAAAAAATATGGAGTAAAAAAAGCTAAACACGAAAAACTTTAGTAAAAAATATCATTCCATATTGTTCCCTGCTCTATTCCATTTTGTTCACCGTTAATTTCCAATTCCATCTCCTTCTTCTAAGGTCGTTATTATAGGAACAAAAAAAGTAACAAAAGTACACTTTATTACCCCCATTAGAAACGGAATTTCCAAAAAGTACATCTTCCAGAATGCTTTTTCTTCACCGAAGGATCCTATAATCCATATTTCAATTATCTAGGATCATTGTTTCAGCAAATATTAAAAGTACTTTTTATCCCCGTTAAGAAACGGAATTTCCAAAAAGTACTTTTCCCAATCTTTTTTTTTCACCGAAGGATTTTTCATTCCAAATTTTAAGTTTCTGTGACCATTATATCAGGAAATAAATAAGTACACTTTTTTACCCCTTTTAACCCCTTTATTATCCGAGAGGCGAACCTTTTCCAATTTCAACTTTCTATGATTATTATTTTAGGAAATAAAAAAAGTACCAAAAAGTGTCCTTCCGTTCCTTTAAACAAAACGTACTTTTTATAGGTACTTTTTTTAAAGGTACTTTTTAAAAAAGGTAATTTTTATAAAAGGTACTTTTTATAAACGGTACTTTTTATAAAAAGTACTTTTTATAAAAGGTACTTTTTATAACAGGTACTTTTTATAAAAGGAACTTTTGATAAAAGGTACCATTATTTCAGTAAATAAAAAAGGTACCAAAAGTACACTTTTTTCCATTTTACCCCCGTAGAGTCAACATTGGCGAAAACCCAGCCTTGGTCAATATTTTTTCCAAGAGGTGAACCTACATTGCAAATTTTAAGCAAATTAAAAGGTACCAAAAGTACAGTTTTTTACCCCTTTTACCCCCTTAGAATCAACATTGGCAAAAATCCGGCCTTACTGGATGTATATTCAAGGAGCTGAACCTACATTCCAAATTTCAAGTGTCTAGGACCATTATTTAAGAAAATATAAAAGGTACCAACGGTACATTTTTTTACCCTTTTTGCCCCCTTGGAATCAACATTGGCAAAAATCCAGCCTTAGTGAACCTAAATTCCGGGAGGTGAACATACAGTCCAAATTTCAAGTCTCTATGACCATTGTATCAGGAGATATAAAAAGTACCAAAAGTACAGTTTTTTTACCCTTTTTATCCCCATAGAATCAACATTGGAAAAAGTCCAGCCTTACAGGATCTATATTCCGGGAGATGAACATACAGTCCTAATTTCAAGTCTCTATGACCATTATTTCAGGAGATATAAAAAGTACCAAAAGTACAGTTTTTTACTCTTTTTACCCCCTTGGAATCAACATTGGCAAAAATCCAGCCTTAGTGGATCTATATTCCGGGAGGTGAACCTACAGTCCAAATTTCAAGTCACTAGCTTCAGCGGTTTGGGCTGGGCGATGATGAATGAGTATGTCAGTCAGTCAGTTAGTCAGTCAGTCAATCAGTCAGTCAGTCAATCAGTCACGTTACTCTTTTATATATAGTATATAGCAGCGGTGCCCAAAAAGAGATTTTTTCTTGTTTTTTACGCTCTCTGTTGTTAGTTTCGTTGTCGTTCATATTGTGTGTGTGTGTCTTCGTTGATCTTTAACAAGTGTTTGGGCATCATTGGTATATAGATAACAAAAACAAGTAGAAAAGTTAAATTCGACTTGGCCGAATCTATGAATACCCTCCACAATGCCCTTTTTAAGTGATAGTAAATTTTCTAACGTGAAAAAATAACATTTTTGGTTAGAAATATTTTATTTTCTGTAAAAAAACTTTTTTTTATTAATTTAAAAAAAAAAAAAAAAAAATTTACTAATTTTTTTTTTTGAGTGTAAAATTTTTTTTGAGTGTATTTTTTTTTGTTTTAGTGTAAAAAAACTTTTTTTTATTAATTTTTAAAAAAAAAAAAAATTACCAATTTTTTTAGTGTAAAATTTTTTTTGAGTGTAAACTTTTTTTTGAGTGTATTTTTTTTTGTTTTAGTGTAAAAATATTTTTGTGTGACAAAAATACCTTTAAAAATATTTTTCTGACTTACAAATGTTTTTAAAACATGTTTAACGGGTTTTCAACACTTGAATTTAAGGTGAAACTAATCTGAAATTTACGGTTTTGCTAATAACTTTTGAACCATTAGACCGATTTGGCTGAAATTTAAAACGGACCGGACCAGAGGAACGATAAATATATATGCCACACTTCAGCACCCTCAGAATTGCCGTTCGAAAGTTACCGTGTGTTTTATCTCGTAAATTCCAGAAAAACCCTTGCCGAATTTCACTCATTTGCTTATAACTTTTGAACCACTGGACCGATTTCGCTGGATTGCAATACCAACCTGACCAGGTAAATGTCCAACATATATGCCAAACTTCAGGAGCCTCCATAAAGTTTTTCAAAAGTTAGCGTGTTTTCAACAGACATACAGACGGACAGACGGACGGACGGACGGACGGACGGACATCGCTAGATCGTCTTAAAATCGATCGAGGATCATGAATATATATACTTTATGGGGTCCTAGACCAATATTTCGAGGTGTTACAAACGGAATGCCAAACTTATATATACCCTCTATCACTAGAGTGGAGGGTATAAAAATATTTGTAGAATTTCGATGATTGTCGGGCTAATTATGGTTCGCTTTGATATAGAAACTTAATGTTTAAATTTTTTGCCAAATCGTTCAATTTTAACCCATGCTCCTGGAAGTTTTTGTACAAAACAAACATTTTTTTTTATGGGTCAAAATTTAACCCCCCGGCGGCATTGGTTAATATTCTCCGATTTGGCTAGTTTTTAGATTTAAATGAACCATTAATTTGCACGGCAATCAATTCATTAAGTAATTTTTTGTGATAATAAATAAAATTTGAAACGAGTAGAAAAGTTAAATTCGACTTGGACGAATCAATGAATACCCTTCACAATGCCCTTTTTTAACCAATAGTAAATTTTCTAACGTGAAAAAATAAAATTTTTGATTAAAAATATTTTATTTCGTGTAAAAAAACTTTTTTTTAAGTAATTTTTAAAAAAAAAAATACAAAAATTTTTTTTTGAGTGTAAATTTTTTTTGTGTTTAAAATTTTTTTCAAGTGTATTTTTTTTTTTAGTGTAAAAATATTTTTGAGTGACAAAAATACGTTCTAAAATATTTTTGTGACTTACTAATGTTTTTAAAACATGTTTAATTACTGCTTTTTAACATGTTAATTTTATGTGGAGCTAATATGAAATTCACAGTATTGCTAATAACTTTTGAACAACTAGACCGATCTAGCTGAAATTATAACTAATCAGGCCAAGAGAACGGCAAATATATATGGGCCATTCCAGAAAATTTAGCTCAAATTTTAGTCATTTTTGGAAATGGTGTCTCAGATTAATTTGAACCTTGACACATAGATAACCCTCATAAATATGATATATGTACCATATATCGTTTTTTTACATTTGGTGTATTTAACGAATTATGGCGGGTCAAAGATTGACTTTTTAAGCAAAAGTAAGAAAAATACATCACGTTTAAAGAGCTGTAACTTCTTAACCAATGACCCGATTTTCACAAATTTAGGCTCATGTGAAAGCTGGGGTTCTTCTTTTAGAAAATATTTCTAAAATAACACAGTTTTTTTTACAGAAATGATGCAAAAATGCAAAAACATTTTTTCCTTTCGAATATTTAAAAAAACACATCTTCGATTTTTTTTAAAAAAATTCTGGTGAAAAATAGCAATGTTTTGTATAACATATTCAAAATTCAGAGTGGGATCTCCATGGGATCAAAAACTATTCTGTTTTAAGTACAAGGTTCTCATATTTTTCCCTTAGAAAATTTAAATTTCTAATGTTTTGAATGTTTTTCAAAATTTTAATAGTATAATTTTCTTTGAAAATTTAAATTTTTATATTGAAGAAATATAAAATTTTAATTTTCTAAGGTAAAATTTAAGAACTTCGTACTAAAACCAGAATATTTTTTGATCCCATTGGGATCCCACTCTGAATTTTGGATATGTTGTACAAAACAGTATTGTTTATCACCAAACTTTTTTTTTAAAAAATCAAAGATGTGTTTTTTTAAATATTCGCAAAAAAAAAATGTTTTTGAATTTTTGCAACACTTCAAAAAAAAACCGTATGCTTTTGAAAATATTTCGTAAAAGAAGAAGAATTAAGCTTTCATATGAGCCATTACTTGTGATAAACGGATTACTAGTTAAAAAGTTAGAGCACGTTAAACGTCATGTATTTTTCTGACTTTTGCTAAAAAAGTCGAACTTTGACCCGCGATAATTTGAAAACTACAACAAATTTTGAAAATCCAAAAATGCAACATATCTCATATAAACGTGGATATCTATGAGCCAAATTCTCAGTGGCGTCCAAAGGCATGTTTCCGAACAGTGGGGCGAACATTTTTGGAATTGCCCATATGCCAAGCTTCAGCATCCTCTAAATTGCCCTTCGAAAGTCAGCGTGTGTTTTATCCCGTAAATTCAAGAAAATCCCTTGCCGAAATTCAGTCTTTTGTTCATAACTTTTGAATCACTGGAACGATTTCGCTGGATTGCAATACCAACCTGACCAGATAAATGCTCAATATATATGCCAAACTTCAGGTGCCTCCTTAAAGTATTTCAAAAGTTAGCGTGTTTTCAACAGACAAACAGACGGACGGAATCGGAATCGATCAAGGATCATGAATATATATGGGGCATTCCAAGCCAAATCACTCACTTTTAGACCCGACCCCTTTTGATTTATTTTATTTTTGGATATGTTTTAGTACTTATTAAATGCAACTTGGACACCAATTTTAAGCCTTTTCTTTCAAGATGGTGTTGAGTAATCAATTTTTCAAAATGGCGATTTCTTTGACCATTAAAAAATATTGATATTTTAAAAAAAGTTGGACAAAATTTCGTTGGTATTTAAATTTACTTTTAGAAAAAAAATATGAAAAAATTATTCGAAGTAATTATCACTTATATTTTGACGTTTAAAAATTAAAATCGACTTTTTGAAAAAGTCCGAAACCTTCGATTTTTTTGTAAAAACTATAAAAATTCTACTCCCAATTACGCAACTTTTAATTTTTTTCTATTTTTTTTTTTAATTAAAAAAATTGCACCTTTTATTTTTTGGCTCTGATTTATTTTATATGGTGCTCCAAAAAAAATAAATTGTTAGATATTGACCCTAACTTACCCCAGATATATTTATTTCGAGGTAAAAATACGTCTCACAAAAATTTAGAACGATCGGAAATGGGTAAGGCGTTTAGCATGGTCCTTGAAGTTTAAAAAACGGATTACAAGGAAAAATATGAATTTTTTTCTGTTTTCGCAATATTTTTGGTATTTTAAGTTAATTATTATTTTATGCAATTACAGAATTATGATGTAGAATAAAATGCCTTTCTAATAAGGTACTAAATACTAAAATCGGTTGAAAATCAGCCAAGTTATTACAACTTCCCCAGGCATCTAGCGTGTGTTATACCGCTTGATTAAAGAATACGAGTCCCTTTTTTAAATTTATTGAAATTTTCTACTGTAATAACATTTTTTCATTATTCATGTTTCAGTGTAGTATTTGTTTGGTTTTTCCAAATTTTAAAACATAAAAAAAAAATTTTTGAAAATAGAGATTTCAAAAGGGTGTTGAAAATGCAGGCATTTTTAGCATTAATTTAAAAAATGTTAGCAAAACAAAAAATGAAAAATACTTGTCACCAAATTACATTTGAACTTGAAGAATAAAAAAATGTTATTACAGTAGAAAATTTCAATGAATTTCAAAAATCGGATTGTATTGCTTAATCAAGTCGTCTGCCACACGTTAGATGCCTGGGGAAGTTGTAATAACTTGGCTGATTTTCAACCGATTTTAGTTTTTGGTACCTTATTAGAGAGGCATTTTACTCCATATTAAAATTCTGTAACCACTTGGATTTAAAAATAACTTAAAATAACAAAAAAAATGGAGGAAACAGAAAAAAATTCATATTTTTCCTTGTAATCCGTTTTCTAAATTTCAAGGCCCCTGCGGGACGCCTTATCCATGTCCGATTGTTCTCAATTTTTGTGAGGTGTATTTTTACCTCAAAATGAATATATCTAGGGTAAGTTAAGGTCAGTATATACCAATTTAATTTTTTTTGGAGCACCATATAAAATAAATCAGAGTCAAAAAATAAAAGGTACACTTTTCAAAATTTAAAAAAAAATAGATTAAATTGCGATCACATCTCGAATTATGTCTTAAAAGTTGCGTAATTTAGAGTAGAACTTTTAGACGTTTTAAAAAAAAAATCTAAGGTTTCGAACTTTTTCAAAAAATCGATTTTAATTTTTAAACGTTAAAAAAGAAGTTATAATTACTTCGAATAATTTTTTTAAAATTTTTTTCTAAAACTACATTTAAATACCAACAAAACGATGTCCAACTTTTTATATATATTTTTAACTGGTCAAAATTAATTGAAAATTTTAATTTTTTCATTTTTTTGGAAAAATCGCCATTTTGAAAAATTTATTACTCAACACCATCTTGGAATAAAACGCTGAAATTCGGTGTCCTAGTTGCATTTAATAAGTGCTAAAACATATCCAAAAATAAAATAAATCGAAAGGGGTCGGGTCTAAAAGTGAGTGATTTGGCCTGGATTGCCCCATATATACTTTATGGAGTCCTAGACCAATATTTCGAGGTGTTACAAACGGAATCACAAACTTATATATACCCTCTATCACTAGAGTGTAGGGTATAAAAACAATTAAAAAATCAAAAAAAAAATTTTTTTGGTTTGTATGGAAAAAAACATTTTTTTATGGCAAAACTGTTTCCCCAAGAGGCACGGGTTAGACTTGTCCTATTAAGATTAAGACCAAAACGAACCATAATTTGGCTGGCGATCGACGAAATTCGACAAAAGTCATTATTTGTGCCACACTAATGCACACATAAACAGAAAACAAAATTTCTAAAATACACCTAAAATTCAGTTGATGCAACAAAATTTTAGTTGATACATTCACATTGAGGTCATCACAATGGATAATCGGTAGTCACAACAGAATTCTGTTGATATAACTGGCTTTTATGTGTATAGAAGAAGCAAACGAATTTTTGGTTGGTACAACCGAATTTTTTTTTTTTTTGCTAATTTATTTTTCTTTGTGCACTAAACACATATTATCTACTCCATAGCATAACTAATGAAAAAAATTAAATTTTATATTTTTAATTAAAAACAAGTCATAAACAATATTTCACAAAATCTATTTTGTATTGTTATATCAACACTTTAAATCTCTACAACAAATAATTATTTAAAGTGACAAAAAAATAAACATATTCACAATCCACACAAAGTGGTATTCAGCAACAAAAAAATATTATATTTTCAACACAAAAAATTAAAAAGAAAAAAAAAAAATCCCATATGCAAAAAAAAAAAAAAAAATAAAACTTACCTTTCAAATATTGTTCATTACGTGCTATAACTTTTTCAGCATTTTTTCGTGCCTGAAAAAACCATTCCGATGTATTACCCAAATAATGATATTCCATGGCTAAATCTTTTGCGAGTATTGCACCCAAATTGGGTGGTGGCAAACGATAGGCAAATGGACAAAATAAACCCGGTTGTGTGGGATGTTCATTCCAATCGAAACAATTGCCAGCAGCAAAAATATCATCATCGAATTCCACCATTGATAAAACTGAAGCATGCAAAAGATTAATATCGGCCTGTGCGGCTGTTGAAGTCATTTTAAAAATTCTGTAATGAAAAAACAATATTTTTTTTTTTTGATAAATGAAAAAACAATGTTATTTAATAAATGGTTTTAAATTAGTAATATTTATGGGTTTTATAAGATATTTTTTTTGTCAAATATTTATGAAGGGTATGGCAAAATATTTGCCGGTATATAAATTTTATTTGAGAAAATTAATTATAAACAACAAGCTGTAGCCAAAAAAAAAATATATCAGGCATTTAATGAATTGAATAAAAACAAATATATTATGAAAACCTATTCCTCAATTCCATATTCAGAATCGGGAAAAAAATTTAAACGATGAATATCTCACAATTGGAGAATTTTTCTTTACGACTAATTTCTCAGAATTTAGAAATTTTTCTCTACGAAGAGCATTCTTGAGACTTAAAAATTTTAAAAAATATTTTTGAATTTGAGATATGTTCTATTTGCTATAAAAAATATATCTGAAAATCTGATAATTCTGCATTGAAATATGTTCCACAGTGCGTATGATTGATATACTCAATTATTTTATTTATATCAATCATACGCCATGATGTTCAGTAATGGGGTTGTTTATCATTATTTTGTTTTGAGACAATTTTTCTAAATGAAAAATGTCTCGGTATCTTAGAGAATATATAAAAAAATGTCTCAGAATCTGAGAAAATATATTAAAAATGTCTCAGAATATAAGACAATATATGAAAAAAGTCTCAAAATCTGAGGCAATAAATGAAAAATGTCTCAGAATCTAAGACAATTTTTCTATGAAAAATGTCTCAGAATCTGAGAAAATTTTTTCTATATGAAAAATTTCTCAAAATCTGAGACAATTTTTCTATATGAAAAATGTCTCAATATCTGAGACAATTTTTCTGAAAAATGTCTTAAAATCTTAGACAATTTTCTGAAAAATGTCTCAAAATCTGTGGCAATTTTTCTATACGAAAAAAGTCTCAAAATCTGAAACAATTTTTCTTTATGAAAAATGTTTCAGAACCTGAGGAAATTTTTCTATACTAAAAATGTCTCAGAATCTGAAACAATTTTTCTACATGAAAAATGTCTCAGAATCTGAAACAATTTTTCTACATGAAAAATTTCTCAGAATCTGAAAATATTTTTGATTTTTGAATATTTTTACCTTCATTAAAAAGAGAATTTTCAAATAGTACTTTTTCCAGAATGTTTTTTTTTTTTTTAATGAAATTTAAGACCGAACAGAGGCCTTAGATTCTAAGAGACCTTCCAATCGAAAAATTTTCAGCTTCTTAAATATTTTTAAAAATTTTTAACATGATAATGTTTTTAGGCTGGTGTCTAATTTTAAAAAAGTTGCAGGACGCCACCTCAGTTTGACTATATAAGTTAACAATTAACGAAAAAGAAAACAAGAATTACTATTTTCATTTTCTTAAAACCAAAAATTTTAATAACTTGGGTTTGTAACTTGGATAATAATTCACCCCGTGGTGAATAAAACCGTTTTTCACCAGCTGGTGAATAAAAAGCAACATAATTATTTTTCAACAAAAAAAAAAACAAAATTTTTCATCAAATTTTTTTTTCATCACTTTCTTTCCATCAAATTTTTTTTTTTCATATACATAATTTTTTTTTCATCATTTTTTTTTTTTTTCATCAATTTTTTTTTTCATAAATTTTTTTTTTCATCATTTTTTTTATGATTTTTTTTTTTTTTTTTTTGTTATCAAAATTTTTTTTTATCAATTTTTTTTCATCAATTTATTTTTCATCAATTTTTTTTTTACAATTTATTTTTTTTTTTTCATAAATTTTTTTTCTATCAATTTTTTTTTTTCATAAATTTTTTTTTCATCAATTTCTTTTTTTTCATAATTTTTTTTTTCATATTTCTTTTTGTTTATCAAATTTTTTTTTTTCATCTAATTTTTTTTCATCAATTTTTTTTTTATCAAATTATTTTTTTCGTCAATTTTTTTTTTTTTATAATTTTTTTTTATCATATTTTTTTCATCAATTTTTTTTATCAATTTTTTTTATCAAATTTTTTATTATAAATTTTTTTCTCACCAAAAAAATTTTTTTTTTTCATATCATTTTTTCATCAATTTTTTTTTTTAATCAAAAAATTTTTCTTTTCATCAAAAATTTTTTTTTTTTTTCATATCATTTTTTCATCAATTTTTTTTTTTTCACCAAAAATTTTGGGTTCATTAAATTTTTATACCCTCCAACCACAGTATGGGGGTATACTCACTTTGTCATTCCGTGTGTAACTGTTTTTTTTAACGTGTTGGAGGGTATAAAAGATTTGGCACAGCCGAATTTAACACTCTCACTTGTTTGAACATAATTTTGTTTTTCGTTAAAAAAAATCATTTTTATTTTACCAAAACTACTTTTTCACCAAGTCTAAGCTTTTCGCATAAAAATTTTCCATTTGTTTATCAAATGTACATAAAACAAGTGAGAGAGTTATATTATTTGGTGCCGAATCTTTTATACTCTCCAAAATGTAAAAACACTTTTTTGCACTTATTTTTGTACTCAATGGGGGTCCTCGACTGATATTTTAATTCGTTTTGCATGGAATAGAAAAACTTTGCTTTGGCAAGTGCACCCAAATCTTCCGCAAAACATTATCATGATTTAATGTTTTGGGCAAGAGTACAAAATTCGCAGGCATTTTTTGTTCTAAATTACAAATAGAAAAATTAAATTTTTTTTATCAGTGCGTATGATTAATATACACAATTATTATATTCATATAAATCATACGCCTTGATGCACAAAGTGTTTTTTAAGAGCATTATTTAATACATATTTTCTTTTATGTTTCCAACGAATCAAAAGGTAAAAGGAAATTAAGACCATGCTTACGGTAAAATGAAAAAAATAGTGAAATCTACAGCTTTAAGGCAAAACTAATGTAACGTGTAATTAAATATAAAAATTTCCACGAGTAATTAACTTTCTGCTTCAACTGTATTTTTATATACCCTTCCTTCCGTTTTTAATTATACACTCTCAGAATTTAATATTTACTTAATGATGCTTCTTTTTTTGCAACATGTTTAACTTCAATTAAATTTTTACTGCATTTTATTTTTCTATTTGTGCTTGTTGTTAATTAAGATTAATTGTGAGATGCATTTTTTTTTGTATTCCTGCTTATTTAGTATCATCTTTTAAGTTTCGTATGCAGCGCTCATCTTTCTAAAGTTGGCAGACTTTTAAATTAGTTTCTTTTCAAAATAGAAAAATTATTTTTTTTATTACTTTTTCTTTTTATATATATGAGGCATTCCACACCAAATGTCCCGCTACTGAAAAACATATGTCCCGTAAATTTCTGAATAGGTTGTTTGGATAGCCCTATATGGAACTAAGAAAATTTCGTTTTTGGTTTTTCTAATTTTCAAAAACTGGGCTTAGAAGGCATGGTCAAATATTGGAAAAATGGTCAAATTTGTGGCGAGTTTCCTTGATTAAATATTTATCACATTAAAACGGAATGCACCACAATCTCAAAAATTTACATTCTTATATAATTTTGAATGGGCTATCGAATAAAATTTTTTTCTTTAGAAAATTTTCAGAACCCGTTCTGAAATTTTCCATTTGTTAAAAAAGTCAATTTATCAAAAATTCGGCCACTTTTTTTTTTCTTTTTTTTAATTTTTTGTTAAAGTTTAGATGTTTGTCCATCCACACAAAAAAAATCAGAAATGTATTTTTCGTTTTTTTTTTTCGAGAAAATCGCATTTGAATTTTAAATTTCATAACAATTTTGTAATTTGCTTGTATTTTCTTGTTTTAACGTGTCGAATGAGTAATATTCATGCAATTAATATTACTCATTCGCAACTTTAAAACAAGCAAATACAAGCAAATTACAAAATTGTTATGAAATTTAAAATTCAAATGCGATTTTCTCGAAAAAAACGAAAAATACATTTCTGATTTTTTTTGTGTGGATGGACAAACATCTAGGCCTTTATTCATAATACTTAAAGTGTACTTAAAGTAGGTTTATTTGACAAATATACATGCAATATCAGTCAAATAAATCTATATTAGATTTAATTTTCTCATTATGAATAGCCCAGTTAAACTTAAAAAAAAAAAAATTTAAAAAAAAAGAAAAAAAAGTGGTCGGATTTTTGATAAATTTACTTTTTTAAAAAATGTTAAATTTCAGAACGGGTTCTGAAAATTTTTCAAGGAAAAAAAATTTATTCGATAGCCCATACGGAACTATATAAGAATGTAAATTTTTAAGATTGTGGTGCATTCCGTTTTAATGTGATAAATATTTAAACAAGGCAACTCGCCACAAATTTGACCATTTTTCCAATATTTGACCACGCCTCCTAAGCCCAGTTTTTGAAAAATTGAAATACCGAAAACGGGAATTTTCTAAGTTCCATATAGGGCTATCCATACAAGCTATTCAGAAGTTTATGGTACACGTGTTTTTTTTCGCTGGACATTTGGTGTGGAATGCCTCATATAAGATATATATAAGAATATAAGATTTTTTTTATTCTGATTCTTTATTTTTTTGTTAACAAGGAAAGTCTTTCATAGTGCACCCACCAACTGTCTTAAAACTTTCATACTTTACAGGAAAGAGGGCAGTAAAATAAGAGTTACCTGTTTTTTTTTAGCTGCCCACTCTCACATTTAGCGGGTCTAAGGGGAAGGGGAAAAACGAGATTGTTTTCGGTTTTTTGGTGATTTTTCCCATTTCTTCAATAGAAACTATATGAACATTTAATACAGATCAAAAGGTTTTTTGAACGCCTATTAAATGGCGTATTGGTAGATCCCAAATGCGGCTTCCTTAAGTTTGTTATTTTCAAAAATGTATAAACGTTGAGGTAGTTGATATGGAGATGTATATGGGGCATTCCATTTCAAATCGGACACTTCGAATATTTTTTTTTTCGATTTTCCCAATTTGTTTACAGTTTTTAGTACCCTTGAAAAACTCCTTCGTGTAAAATTTTCAGATTTTTTTGATGACCCATTTAAAAGATATCGAATTTTTAAAAATTGGTAGTTTGTTCCTTTACTCAAACTTCTTTTACTCATAACTTCTTCAATAAAGGTCAAAATTGCAATTTTTTTGTTGAAAATTTTTGTTTTTTTACTATATTTAAAAAAAAAAATCCAAAAAAAATCTTAAAAGTGCTCTAGTATGCGATTTTTAAGTTTTAAAATTTAAATCTCATTTTTGAAAATGTTTGTACTCTTTGATTTTTTTGAAATTTTTTTGTGTAAAACTTCTATGGATTCTACAAATTTCTTGCCTAGTAGGATCGTGGGTTAACGATTATTACTATTTTTTAACGATTTCTACTGCTCCAATGGTGCGGAGTGGAGATAGAGCGTAGCTATGTTTTAAAAAAATGTTGAAGGGTAAAAATAAATGGGGGTCGGTCTCACTAATGACCCCTCTCAGACGCACCATTACACTGTGGCTGAAATCACTGATCTAGCGGCGCTTAAGTCAAAATTAAAAAATTAAGATCGATAAATGTTTTTGCACTGCATCGTTTACCAATAGTTTACAGAAAAAAATTACGTTTTTACTTTTGTTTTGCTTTCAATATTCGCACAGCTGTAAGCTGTCAAATATACATTTTCTGCAGCAAGTGTATTAATGGAATTTCGGGCCTAATTACTCAGTGAGTTTTTCTTGACACTTTTAAGTCAATTGTTTATACATTTTGAGCCAAAAAGTTTTAATTGAAAGTAAAAGGTATGTTTTAACTCAAAAATAAATGTTTGTGGCCTGTATGTATCTAGTTTATTATTAGTGCATTATAGAAGTTGACATTTGTGATATAAACTATAGTTTCATGGACTGCAACTTTTGAAATTCGATCGTATTCGGTGCAATTCCTGTTTGGTTTATTATTTTGGGTTATTTTTGTTGTGACGTTTCAGTATGGCGTGCTAGTTCGCGCAAGTTGTGCGGTTTTTTAGGGTCCATCTGCCTGTCCAAATAAATAGTTTAAACGCGATACAGACCACAATTTTCAATTGATTTGGCTAAAATTTGAAATTTAAGATTTTTTATCGAAAGAACAAAACCTATTAATTTTTTGACAAAATCGGTCCATGTTATCTCATAGCCCCCATGTTAATTTCCCCTTCCAGTTTTACTAAAAAGCCCTAACAATGGTATTTTCACAAATATCCTCTTGAAATTCGGCTGGTAAATGTTTTTTGTAGCCATAAATAATCACTCTAAATTTTAACGGAATCGGAACATTTTAACTTCTAGTCCTCATACAGACCACCCTCCCGATATTCACATAAATTTCCCAAAATACATAAAAACACTGAAATAAATAAATATGGTTAAGAATTAAATTCTTTATAAGTTTTATAATCACAAATATGCTTTGGGCTATATTATTTTACATTTCCGAATTAAGCTCCGCTAGATTGGATGTTTCGGCCACTGTGCATTGGACCGGTAGAAGCTGATTAAATAAAACAAATTTACAAAAAATAAAAAAAAATTGTGTGGGGACCGCCTTAAGGGTTGAAGATAGAGTGTAGGTGTGTTCAGAGAAAATGTTTGGACTAAAAAATATTGTGGGTCTCTCATACATTTGATTGATCTAAGGGCACTTTTAGGGCAGTTAGAGCGTTTGGAGCAAATTTTAAAAATGTCGTTTTGTGTGGGAGCCCCCTTAGAAATTGGAGATAGGGTATTAGTTTGTTCCGAAGAAATGTTTAGACGTAAAAATTAATGGGGGTCACCCTTGAAAATTACACCTTTATGACGCACCATTGGAGCAGTAGAAATGATTATAAGATTGGAAAATTACAATAAAATTTTTTCAAAAAATTTTAAAAAATAGCAATAATCGTTATCCCACGAACCTACTGGGCAACAAATTTTTAGAATCGATAGAAGTTTTACACAAAAAAAAAATTCAAAATAATTAAGGAGTACAAACATTTTCAAAAATGAGATTTAAATTTTAAAACTTAAAAATCGCATACAAGAGCACTTTTAAGATTTTTTTGGATTTTTTTTAAAAAGTACGCAAAAACAACAAAAATTTTGAACAAAAAAAAATTGCAATTTGGACCATTATTGAAGAAGTTATGAGTAGGAACAAACTACCAATTTTTTAAAATTTGATGTCTTTTGAACGGGTCATCAAAAAATCTGAAAATTTACCACGAAGGAGTTATCGAAGGGTACTAAAAACTGTAAACAAATTGGTAAAATCTAAAAAAAAAAGTTATTCAAAGTGTCCGATTTGACATGGAATGACATGTATGGCAGCCTGCCTACGACCCCAAAATCTTATATAATAATCTATATTAATATTAAGCGGAACCGTATTGTTGCGTTTCGCGAAATTCCAGCTAGTTCGGCCTTTTATTCGGATTTTCCCAAGAGCCCATATTTTTTCATAAGGTAGCAGGCGCGGATCAACGGGGGGCAAAAAAGGAAATTTCCCCCAAACCGAATTCGAAAGAAAAAAAAAGAAAAAAAAAAGTAAAGGAGAGAAGAGGGAGGGAAAAAAAGAAAAGTGAAAAAAAGATTCTTTAGAAAAAATAAAAATAAACAAGAGGTAAACAATCAAAAACCTTAAACCTTAACTAATGATTCAAATCAGAGCTGCGGTCCCCAGCAAAAAAAAAAAAAAAAAAATCCCCCCAAACCCAAGAGATCGATCCGCGCCTGTAAGGTGGCAACCCATTTTTAAATTTGAGATTGGCCAGCTATAAAAAAACAGGTAACTCTTATTTTTCTCCCCTCATTCCGATTCTCAAGTTTCAGGACAATCGGTGGGTGCCCTGTAATAGACCATCCTTGTAAGACACAATTTTTTCCCATATTAATAACATGTACAATTTTTTTGTGTCAATAACACAAAGATTCACTTAAAACTAAGTAGACAAAATTTACAAGAAAAGCAATAAAATTGAAAAAGTAATATTGTAAGAAGAGAACATGGGTAAAAATCAAATTTCTCATTAATATCTCCATAGTCCGCCTCAGTGGGCATGCCTCCTTATGTAGAAAAAATAAAAAAAATTACTTTTTTTTGTCAAACGTTTATCATTAGCAACAGGCATTACTACAATAGTGCTTTTTTGTAAACGTTGTGGGAGTGTGTTGGAAACTTTGTTGATACAATAGAATGGTCGTTGTGTGCTTAAATCGAGTCTGATGTAATTTTAATGGTTTGATGATGATTTTTAGAATGGTCAAGTTTTTTTTTTTTTTTTTTTTGTTTGCACTTTTTATTGTCTGTGTTACAATCTTTTCAAACACAGACACTTAAAAACAAGAACAGCAACAAAAAACTATATATATAATTTTTCACATGGCACTATGGGCCGACAAAATTTTAGAAAGAAGTTTTTTCATGTTCAAATTTATGAATTTGAAGTTTTTTATGTTTTATCAAGAGAGATTTTCATTTCAAACGTCTCAGATTCTGAGAAACTTTTCCTATAGAAAAAGAGTCAGATTCTGACACATTCTTTCTATTTAAAAAGATTCACATTCTGAGACATTTTTCCTATAGAAAAATTATCCGATTCTGAGACATCTTTCCTTTAGAAAAAACTCATAGACACTGAGACATTTTTCTCACAGAAAATAGATTTTTAGACATTTTTCCTATAGAAAAAAAGATTCTGAAACAATTTTTCTTTAGAAAAAAATCTCTGATTCTAAGACAATTTGTCTATATAGAAAAGTCTCAGATTCTGAGACAATTTTTTCTATATAGAAAAAGTCTCATATTCTGATATAATTTTTCTATATAGAAAAAATTCTCAGATTCTAAGACAATTTTTCGATATTGAAAAAATTCTCAGATTCTGAGACAATTTTTCTATATAGAAAAAATTCTCAGATTCTGAGACAATTTTTCTAAATAGAAAAAATTCTCAGATTCTGAGACAAATTTTCAATATAGAAAAAATTCTCACATTCTGAGACAATTTTTTAATAATGAAAAAGTCTCAAATTCTGAGACAATTTTCTCAGATTATGAGACAATTTTTCTATATAGAAAAAGTCTCAGATTCTGAGACAATAGAAAAAGTCTCAGATTCTGAGACAATTTTTCTATATAGAAAAAGTCTCAGATTCTGAGACAATTTTTCTATATAGAAAAAGTCTCAGATTCTGAGACAATTTTTCTATATAGAAAAAGTCTCAGATTCTGAGACAATTTTTCTATATAGAAAAAGTCTCAGATTCTGAGACAATTTTTCTATATAGAAAAAGTCTCAGATTCTGAGACAATTTTTCTATATAGAAAAAGTCTCAGATTCTGAGACAATTTTTCTATATAGAAAAAGTCTCAGATTCTGAGACAATTTTTCTATATAGAAAAAGTCTCAGATTCTGAGACAATTTTTCTATATAGAAAAAGTCTCAGATTCTGAGACAATTTTTCTATATAGAAAAAGTCTCAGATTCTGAGACAATTTTTCTATATAGAAAAAGTCTCAGATTCTGAGACAATTTTTCTATATAGAAAAAGTCTCAGATTCTGAGACAATTTTTCTATATAGAAAAAGTCTCAGATTCTGAGACAATTTTTCTATATAGAAAAAGTCTCAGATTCTGAGACAATTTTTCTATATAGATTCAGATTCTGAGACAATTTTTCTATATAGAAAAAGTCTCAGATTCTGAGACAATTTTTCTATATAGAAAAAGTCTCAGATTCTGAGACAATTTTTCTATATAGAAAAAGTCTCAGATTCTGAGACAATTTTTCTATATAGAAAAAGTCTCAGATTCTGAGACAATTTTTCTATATAGAAAAAGTCTCAGATTCTGAGAAAAAAAAGGGTATCAAAAATGTTTGTTTTACTTAAAAGAAAAAAAATTAAATTGTATGCAAAAAAAAATAAATAAGTACATAAGTACATAAGTACTTACTTAAAAATAGTATAGACATTTTCGTGACCTTAAATCAAACTAGTACTATTAGAAAAAAAAGTCTTAGACTCTGAGAAATTTTTCCTTTAGAAAAAAAGATTCTGAGACACTTTTCCTATCGAAAAAATATTCTGAAACAATTTTCCTTTAGAAAAAAGTCTTAGATTCTAAGACATTTTTCCTAGAAAAAAAGTGTCACATTCTGGAAAATTCTCAGATTATGAGATATTTTTCTTATAGAAAGTTTTTTTAAACCAAATTTGCCACGTTCGCAACTATTTTTCCGAAAGAAAATTTCTGTTCATAATATGAACTTCCAGATTGACAGATATTTTTTCACAAAAAATTTTCTGATTTAATCAAATTTTTCTTTTAACAATTATCAGACTTTTCCCATAAAAAAAAAAAAAAACAGATTTTCTCCTTTAAAAATGTTCGGTTTGTTTTTCTGTGACAAATTTTCGGACTTAAATTTTTTTTCCTTTGAAAAATTTCCTTCTTTCTGCTATTCTTTTTTTTTTCTTCTTTCTTTTTTCTTTCCTTGCCTCGTTTTTATTTTTAAAATTTGTTCTTGGTGGAGGGGGATTTGCTCTTTCCCCTCCCTTTTATCCACGCATGTCTAACATAACCATGACCATTTTGCTGGATAAGCTCGAAAATACGTTTACTATGACAATTTCAAATTTCTTGGCTATCGCTCCAGTGCTTACTGAATTTTATTTCCAAAAAATTTGCAATTTCTCTCACTGATTGAACTCTCAGTTTGAAACATTTCTGTTTAGAAAAGTGATAAATATCGAGTGGTCTTGTGTGATTTTCCGGAAACTCTTAAGACATAATTCTCATTAACTGACCATATCTTTACTGTTAGCTTTTCTGGCCTATTGTTAACGGTCAGAATGAGAAAAAAAAAAACAAAAAAGAAATCTTCATAATAACCATGATTTTTAATTTAAGAATGATGATGACGATGTTTAAGTTTTAGGTTATGGTGACAGTGACGACATTATAGTAAATGATGGTGTTATCCTTAGCTTAGCACTTGGTCACGTAGCAGATGGCAATGCCTTAAGTTAGTGACTTGTATAAATATTTCATTCATCTTTTCCTTTTTTTTATTATTATTTTCATTTCATTTCGCTTCGGTTTGGTTTTTGTTTTTTAAATACTCCTCCGGTTTTTGATCATCAATTATAAGTGCAACTATTGTTTGAATCTTTTAAATTGTAAAGAATACAAGTCATCAGCAACATCATTATTTTTCAACAACATTTCCACCAACTTTATCGTCAATATTCCTTTAACAAAATACAACCACCCGAAAAATAAAAAACACAACCAACCATCGAAACACTCTTAACAATAGCCATTTTTTCTGCGAATCTTGGATGGGCACTGATGGTTTTTGGTAGTTGTGTGGAAATGGTGGATGAAAGAAAAATACCAAAAATTAATAATGTCAAGTAGTCAAAAGGAAGAAAAAAACCCTGAAAGCTTTTCTTTTTCTGAAACAAATTGAAATTATTTTTTTTTTTTTTTTTAATTTTTTCAATTTTCATTTCGTTTTCTTTTAATAGTTTCATTAAACTTTTCTGATAATGTTCCTGATAGGTTAAGCTTTTGTTAATACTGTTTTGCTCATCTACAATTTTTTTTGTTTTAGTTATTTTCAATTCTTGACTATTTCTATTTGCTGCTTTGAATATTGTTCATTATGATTTCTGTCAGAAAAAAAAACTTATGTTAATGCAAATAAAAAAAAAAAAATTTAAAATATTTTTACTTTGATATTAACTACGACAAGTTTGGAAAATGAGAAATAAAAACTAAATTTAAACTGTAATTGTATTTTAAAAGTTTAAATTGAAATAATCAAGAACCCGAGTAAAAAAATTGATATGACACAATATATAATTTAATATGGGTTCGTGTCTATTTTGATATAATCTTATAAGAAAAATGGTTTCATAAGATTTGATCGAATAATATCTAATAATATCAGTTTATATAACTTTATATCGACTTTGATACGAGTTTTGGTCTAATCCAATGATATAAAATTATATCCAATTATATTAAAATTTATACAATTTTATAAATCGGATGTTTTTTTAAGTTTTTAATAAAAAGTTGAAAAACTAAAATAATAAAAATAAGTGGTTCTTGAAAAAAACTTAGAAAAATTTCAAAAAATGAAGTCATGTTAAATTTTATATAAAACACTTAGAAAATATTTTCAAAAAAAATTGTCCTTGGAAAAACTTAGAAAATTTAAAAAAAATGGTGTCATATAAAATTTTATATAAAACACTTAGAAAATATTTGCGATAAAAAAAATGTTCCTTGAAAAAAACTTAGAAAAAATTTAAAAGATGGAGTCATATAAAATTTTATATAAAACACTTTGAAAATATTTGCGATAAAAACATATTCTTGGAAAAAACTTAAAAAAATTTAAAAATAATGGAGGCATATAAAATTTTATATAAAACACTTAGATATTTAAAATGATGCATGGGGCCAGATGTTACAACATATAGTTATGTATGGCGATATCTTAAAAAAATCCCACATCAAAATTTATTATATAAACTTATCTTGCAATACATAGTGTCACACATGATCATATATGAAATAATATGACTATATAAAAGTATATAAGATCATATTAAATTATTTTTACTCGGGAATATTAAAATTTTTAAAAGAAACTAATTTGAATATAAATGTTTCAACAACAAAGATAATTTTCTTGAAAGAAAAGCTCAGACTCCGAAATCAGATCTCAGATTCCGAGAAAAAAATTTTATATAGAAAAAGTCTCAGACTCTGAGAAAAAATTTTTATGTAGAAAAAGTCTCAGATTCTGAGACAATTTTTTTCTATATAGAAAAAGTCTCAGATTCTGAGAAAATTTTTTCTATATAGAAAAAGTCTCAGATTCTGAGACAATTTTTCTATATAGAAAAAGTCTTAGATTCTGAGACAATTTTTCTATATAGAAAAAGTCTCAGATTCTGAGACAATTTTTCTATATAGAAAAAGTCTCAGATTCTGAGACAATTTTTCTATATAGAAAAAGTCTCAGATTCTGAGACAATTTTTCTATATAGAAAAAGTCTCAGATTCTGAGACAATTTTTCTATATAGAAAAAGTCTCAGATTCTGAGACAATTTTTCTATATAGAAAAAGTCTCAGATTCTGAGACAATTTTTCTATATAGAAAAAGTCTCAGATTCTGAGACAATTTTTCTATATAGAAAAAGTCTCAGATTCTGAGACAATTTTTCTATATAGAAAAAGTCTCAGATTCTGAGACAATTTTTCTATATAGAAAAAGTCTCAGATTCTGAGACAATTTTTCTATATAGAAAAAGTCTCAGATTCTGAGACAATTTTTCTATATAGAAAAAGTCTCAGATTCTGAGACAATTTTTCTATATAGAAAAAGTCTCAGATTCTGAGACAATTTTTCTATATAGAAAAAGTCTCAGATTCTGAGACAATTTTTCTATATAGAAAAAGTCTCAGATTCTGAGACAATTTTTCTATATAGAAAAAGTCTCAGATTCTGAGACAATTTTTCTATATAGAAAAAGTCTCAGATTCTGAGACAGAAAAAATGGAAAAAGTCTCAGATTCTGAAACAATTTTTCTATATAGAAAAAGTCTCAGATTCTGAGACAATTTTTCTCAGGTTCTGACAAAAAAATGACAAATGACAAAGTCTGAGAAAAATTTCTTAGAATCGTAAACTTTTTCTATATAGAAAAAGTGTCTCAGTATCTGAGACTTTTTCTATAAAAAAAAGGCTCAGAATCTGAGACTTTGTCTTAATAGAAAAAAATGTCTCAGAATCTGAGACATTTCTATATAGAACATGTAAGAAAGTTATAGTCGGTCAAGACCGACCATATGATACCCTACACCAATGTTTTCCGGAAAATGGGTTCCAAGTCCAAACATGGACCGATTGGATCTATCTTTTGTTAGATCTTTATTTAGTGTAGAAAACTCACACAGATCAAATTTAAGTGGAATTGGTTTATTTTTTTGCCAATAGACCGATTTAACTGAATATCGGTCGAAAGTTTTATGTGGGGGACTAAGTCCAAAAATTGTCCAATTATAGTCCGATGTAATTAGGTTAATAAAGTACACGTTTAACACTAGTGCCTACGGTCAGTACCGTAGTACCGGGAATACCGGTATTCCCGGTTCTCGGTATTACCGGGAAATGGAACCGGTTTCCCGGATCTTGAATCATTCCCGGTATTCCCGGGAATACCGGTATTCCCTGTTCCGGTTCTGACGGTATTCCCGGGACTACCGGTATGTATATTTTGTAAAATTTTGTATAATTAAAATTTATTCTTTGCTTTTACCAAAAAATAATACAAAACATGTGAAAAACACAATTTCCTATTTTATTATGAATTTAAGAAAAAAAAAAATTACTTGATTTTTAAATAATTTTACAAACACAACTAAATATTTCTCAAATACTGATTAAATGGCGTAATCTTAATATTTTATAGAAAAGTATTTTTTGTTTTTCAGAACCGGTACCAGGATCAGAACCGGGAATACCGATATTCCCGGGAATATATCTAGAACCGGGAAACCGCTACCAGAACCGGGAATACCGGTATTCCCGGGCATACCGAGAACCGGGAAATGGGGTGCACTATTTAACACCTAAAAATAAAATGTTTATAAAATATTTCCCTTTTTATGAATTTTGAGGGAATTATTTGAATATCGGGAGGGTGGTTTGTATGGGGAGCACGAGTAGGACTGACCCGATTCCTTTGAAATTTGGAATGAAGATTCGTGCATACAAAACTAGTTTACCTGTTAAATTTCAAAGCGATATCTATTATAATGCGGTTATTACAGTCATTTAAGACTAATCTAAAGGGGGTGTTTGTATGGGGGCTAGGTCTTAACATGGACCGATTTATTCCAATTTCAATAGGCTTCGTCCTTGAGTCAAAAGATGCTTAAGTTTTAAATTTCCAGTCAATTGATTGAAAATTTCGGCCTGTATCGTCCTTAAACCGATAGATGGACAGAAGGACGGACGGACATCGCTAAATCGACTCAAAAAGTAATTCTGAATCGATCGGTATACTTCAAGGTAGGTCTAGGGCCAATATTTTGGGTAGTTACAAACATCAGCACAAACCCATTATACCCTGTACCACAAATTGGTGTAGGGTATAAAAAAGGTCTCAGAGTCTGAGACTTTTTCTAAAAAAAAATGTCTCTATATCTGACACAGAAAAATGTCTCAGAGTCACTTTTTCTAAATAAAAAAAAATTCTCAGAATCTGAGACTTTTTCTATATAAAAAAATTGTCTAAGAATCTGAGACATTTTCTATATACAAAAAGTCTCAAATTCCATTCCGGTTATCCTATAAAAATTTTTATAAAATTTCAATCAATGAAAACTTCTAGCTGTAATTTATGATTGCCTTATTAAAAATAAATAAAATTTTAATTAAATTTCAAAACAATTATTTTTGCAAAAAGAAAAACACACAACCAAAAATTCTTAAATCTTTATTTATTTTCCCACAACTGTCCTCATTTGCAATGTAATATTAATTAATTTTATTTATATTGACATTAAAATCTAATATGACATATTTTGTAATATAAATTATTTTAAACGAAAGCAATTTATCATTTCAAAAATATTTCTAGCATTTATTTGATTGCATACTTTTAGGAGAGGGAAAATAAAAACAAATGTATTGCATACATTATGGTGCAAAACTTGTGTTGCATACTTTTAGATAACTATTTAAAACTCATTAAAGAAATATTAAAAGAAAACATGTTTTTAGAATATCTTATGAACAATTTTGCACAAAACGTAATTTGCAAAAATCTAAAGCATGCATATGTAAATTAGAAAAAAAAAACTTTTTATTTCTAAAGAATTTTTTAAATGAAATTTCATGATAAGATATGTAAACAGACCAAAAGAAATAATTTTTAAAAAAAAAAGTTAGATAAATAGTTTAATTTAAAATTATAATATCTTAACACATACTATTTATTCACATACACATAGACATTTACATAAAATGTATAATAGACTATGACACAAAAACATACTACCACAATAATAATAATAAAAAAAAGATCCTTGTTAAACAAAATAGAACGATAGTAAAAATAAACACAAGTATGTATGCAAGTTAAAGTACAATTAACCTATGTTAGTAAAGTATATGTGTTCTTTTTAAATTTTTAACGTTTATTTTTTTAACAAAAAAAATTCAATGTTGAGTCACAGGTTATTAAGATTGTTTTGGAAAAGAAAATAATGTTCGTTAAACCAACAATTATAGTAAACATTGTTGAGCATATACGAGGCATTCCACTCCAAATGTCCAGCGACAAAAACATGTGTCTCATGAATTTAAGAATAGCTTTGTTCTGGTTTGCAAGTTGCAACATATCGGTATTTAAAAATATGTCTTATTTACATCTGAGGTGTAGGCTATGCTAGCAGCTTTGCAGAAAAGATTATGGCAAATAAATAAAAAAAATCTTCTAGCTCGAGGCCAGTTTTTTCTTGTGAATAAATATTCTTTTATTCCATTCCAATATTCCGATTCTCTTTGAGAATCATCATCAGGGGATTTCTACATTTAAATTAGGTGTAAGAACAATAAAACTTGTGAGTATAATCATCATTATTATAAATGTACAAATAACAACAACATATAAAGACAACCACAATACTGATTATGTTTTTCTTATTTTTTAAAACAATTGTACGTTTACAATATATACTAGGGTGATTAGACCGGTTTTTAGAAACCGGTTTAAACCGTTTTTTTGTGCATTGCAACGTTCGGTTTTTTTAAAAGTATAATATAATAATATATATGAGGCATTCCACACCAAATGTTCCGCTACAGAAAAACATGTGTCCCATAAATTTCTGAATAGGTTGTTTGGATAGCCCTATATGAAACTAAGAAAATTGCGTTTTTGGTTTTTCAAATTTTCAAAAACAGGGCTTAGGAGGCGTGGTCAAATATTGGAAAAATGGTAAAATTTGTGGCAAGTTGCCTTGAATAAATATTTATCACATTAAAACGGAATGCACCACAGTGTCAAAAATTTACATTCTTATATAGTTTTGTATGGGCTATCGATTATTATTTTTTTGGAAAATGTTCAGAACCCGTTCTGAAATTTTTCATTTCTTAAAAAAGTCAATTTATCAAAAATCCGGCCACTTTTTTTTTCTTTTTTATTTTTTTTTAAAGTTTAGATGTTTGTCCATCCACACAAAAAAATTCAGAAACACGTTTTTCGTTTTTTTCGAGAAAATCGAATTTGAATTTTAAATTTCATAACAATTTTGTAATTTGCTTGTATTTTCTTATTTTAACGTTGCGAATGAGTAATATTAATTGCATAAATATTCCTCATACGCAACATTAAAACAAGAAAATACAAGCAAATTACTAAATTGTTATGAAATTTAAAATTCAAATGCGATTTTCTTGAAAAAAACGAAAAATGTGTTTCTGAATTTTTTTGTGTGGATGGACAAACATCTAAACTTTAAAAAAAATAATTAAAAAAGAAAAAAAAAGTGGCCGGATTTTTGATAAAATGACTTTTTTAAAAAATGGAAAATTTCAGAACGGGTTCTGAAAATTTAAAAAAAAAAAAAAAACTTTAGTCGATAGCCCATACAAAACTATATAAGAATGTAAGTTTTTGAGATTATGGTGCATTCCGTTTTAATGTGATAAATATTTAATCAAGGCAACTCGCCACAAATTTTACCGTTTTTCCAATATTTGACCACGCCTCCTAAGCCCAGTTTTTGAAAAATTGAAAAACCAAAAACGCAATTTTCTAAGTTCAATATAGGGCTATCCATACAACCTATACAGAAGTTTACGATACACATGTTTTTTTTCGCTGGACATTTGGTGTGGAATGCCTCATATATGAAATTATAAAGTACGTAAGAAAACAAAAATTTTGAAGAAAAAAAAAATTGAAATTTGGGCCATTATTGAAGAAGTTATGAGTAAAAGAACTTGAGTAAAAGAACAAACTACCAATTTTTAAAAATTCGATATCTTTTGAACGGGTCATCAAAAAAATCTGAAAATTTACCACGAAGGAGATTTCGAAGGGTACTAAAAACTGTAAACAAATTGGGAAAATCTAAAAAAAAAAAAATTACAAAGTGTCCGATTTGACATGGAATGCCCCATATATATTATTGATTCATTATCGATTCTAAAACATTCCATAAATGTCCGTTTGTCCGTCCGTCTGTCCATCTGTCTGTAGATGGCATAATGCAGTCCACAATAGAAGAGCTAGCCTTCAGAAATTTGACACAAATATGTCTTATAGTCCTGGCTGGTTAAGATCGTCTAGGGAAAAAAGTTCCCCCTTGAGGAATTAAGGAACTTCCCCTGATCCTGCACTCAGACTAGGGGGATTAAAAACTTTTTTTTTGGCCCGCCCCCCTTTTTAGGGAGTGGATATAAAAAAAATATTTAAAGTAATGATAAAATTGTGTAAGTTTAGTGCAAAAGCATAACAAATAAATTAGTAAAAATTTTTCGCGGGGGGAAGTGTCTCCCACAGCCCCCGCCCTTTTACACTTTCAGCAGAAAACATTTTTTCAAGTTTTTTTATCTGTGAATGATGTTTCTCGAAATTAACCACAAAAACGACTAAATTTTGATGTTTTTATAGCTTTCCCATAATTTTTTTCCAAAAAAAAACAGTGTATCGATGACTTTTTTAATTCGAAAAAAAAAAAATGTACCCCCAAATTCAAAAAATGCCACTCTAATGAGGTTACCTATATTAAGGTGGCACGAAAAATTACCTTATTTTTTTAGTTTTCAATCGCCGGGCAAATTATGGTTCGTTTTGGTCTAAAAACTCTATGTTTAAATTTTTTCCCAAAAAAATTTTACCCATACAAAACAATTTCTTCTTTCGATGTTTTAAAACAATATGTATCAATTGCATACATATTACTCATTCGCATCGTTAAATCAAGAAAATACAAGCAAATTACAAAATTGTTATGAAATTTAAAGTTCAAATGCGATTTTCTCGAAAAAAACGAAGAACGTGTTTCTGAATTTTTTTGTGTGGATGGACAAACATCTAAACTTAAAAAAAAAAATTAAAAAAGAAAAAAAAATGTGGCATATTTTTTAATAAATTGACATTTTTAAAAAATGGAAAATTTCAGAACGGGTTCTGAAAATTTTCCAAAAAAAAAAATTTTTAGTCGATAGCCCATATAAAACTATATAAGAACGTAAATTTTTGAGATTGTGGTGCATTCCGTTTTATTGTGATAAATATTTAATCAAGGCAACTCGCCACAAATTTTACCATTTTTCCAATATTTGACCACGCCTTCTAAGCCCAGTTTTTGAAAATTAGAAAAACCAAAAACGCAATTTTCTTAGTTCCATATAGGGCTATCCAAACAACCTATTCAGAAAGTTACATTAAGGACACATGTTTTTCTGTAGCGGGACATTTGGTGTGGAATGCCTTATATAACAAATCAAAAAATTATAATACATAATTATAATTAGAGCCTAAGCTCGACTGTCATTACAGAAACAATAATTTTTGTCGACTTTTGTTGATTAACCAGTAAATTATGGATCATTTGGACTAAAAACTTTATATTTAATTTTTTTGCAAAAGCGAGTGGGCTAATTTAAATGTAGATTTTTAAGACAAAAAAAAAACAATAATTTGCCCGGAAATCAACGAATTTTTGGTTTGTATGCACAAAAAATGGCCTTTAAGACCCCGCCACTAAGGGGAGGCGTGGTCGTAGGGGTGTAAAATGACCCATAAGTTTTATTCAAGTCAAACAGAAAAAAACAAGTCAAACAAAAAAAAAAAGCGGATACCGTCTCAACGTTTCCAATACATACGAATTTGTTTTAGGGGTGCCTTTATTTAGAACTTTGTCGAAGTTCTTCAGAATTATTCCAATGTCTAGAGAAAGAAGTATCGACATAAAATTTTTTCTAAGACTTAAAGACTTTTAATGCATTCCTGAATATGATACACCAAAAATATTGTTTAAGTTTTTTGTATTAAACGTGTATGTGTTGTTATAGCATGGTGTCTACATAATACAGCCAACGATAAAAGAAGTTTACATTGAAGTTTCAAATATAATATTTTTCTTACATTGAACTTTCAAAGTAATATTTTAAGCAAAAAAAAAGTTCGAAAAAAATTTTGTTTTTCACTTTGTTCGGGACTTTCTAATTTTCAAGTCAAAAACGGAACCCAAAGCCATTTAATCGTTAATATCGACAACAAAAGGCAACTTTATATATTCTCCAACCTAATGATTATCCATTGGACACTACCAGCCCCTTACAAACCACCCTCCCGAAATTCACATAAATCTCTAAAATTTCATGAAAATAGAAAATATTTTATAAAAATTTTTTTTTGTGTGTGTTTAATAGAGTTAATTTTGAAAATTTTATCTTCGGGTATCATCATTTTTTTTGAAGGATTTAGGGGAACTAAGAAGAATGGCGGTATTTTTTTGTAAAAAAAATCACTCCTTGGGGTGGTTCAACGCATCTGAAAACGCGAATTTTGAGCTGATTTTTCTGCAGAGCAAAAACGGCTGAATATATCGCAAATCTGCTTTCACCAGTCGATTCTACAGCAAAAAATAATACAATCGTAGTTTTTCAAACTCTTAATAAAAGTTCTAAAAATCAACCACAGAGGGCGGAAATATAAGGTTTTTCCATTTTCTTTTTTAATTAATTTTTTAAATATGCACAATTAAAGGGCATTTTCAGCTTAACAAAAATGTTCCGTTCTATCACAACCCGTTAAAAAGTTACAAGCTCTCAAAAATGGACAAAAACACGTTTTTTAAGAACTTTGACCTCAATTTTCTCGAAAACATGACGTGATAGAAAAATTTGAAAACTAGATTCAGAATCAGCATCGAAATGTTAATCGAAAACAATATTTATGATCCCAGAATTATGATCCCAGAATATCATCCAAAAACATCACAAAAATATGCACTCAATAATGCACAAAAATGCGTTTTTTGTGAGCTTCGACCTCAGTTATCTCAAAAACCTGACGTTACGGAACATTTTGGAAACCAGATTTGGAATCAGTATTGAGAGGAAAATCAAAAACGAGTGTCCAGACCACTGACCCATCCAAAAATTTTTCAAATTTCGGTCAGTGTTTTATAATTTTGCCATTAGAAAAAAAACTTTGAAGCCTTATAATTCTTTAATGGGTTTTGATAGAAAGATGCTTTCTGTACCAATTTTCTTAGTGAAGACTGCTACTTCACCATGCATGATTAAAAAAATAATTAAAATTTTTTTAAAAAAAATTCGATTTTTCCGCCCTCTACTGTGGGTTATTGGAACTATTTTTAAGAGTTCAAAAAACTGCTATTGTATTAATTTTTGCTGTAGAATCGACTGGTGAAATCAGATTTGAAATATATTCAGCCGTTTTTTCTCTGCAGAAATATCAGCTCAAAATCCGCGTTTTCAGATGCTTTGAACCACCCCAAGGAGTGAAAATTTTTCCAAAAAAATATCGGCATTCTTTTTAGCTCCCCTAAATCCTTTAGAAAAATGATGATATCCGATAAACAGATGAAGTGACATAGTCACCAAACGAACTCTAGTGTTTAATGCGTACTTTTATAACCCAATCAAATTTGATTATGATCACAACATTTTTGGACTTAGGCCCCATATAAAAATTTTCCCGATATTCGCTTAAAGCGGTTTATTGGCACCAAATAAATACCTATTTACTCAAATTTAGCTTGTGAGTGTTTTCTGCACTTATTAAAGAATTGACAAAATACAGACGCCATCGGTCCCATGTTCCAGAAAGCACTGGTGTAGGGTATTATACGGTCGGTCTTGTCCGGTCTTTTCTTACATGTTTTAATTGCAAATTTGTTGCAAAGACATGCTCTTTAAGTTAAAATTATGCAAAAAATATGCATTTAAAATTAATATGTGCATAAATATGCAATCTCAGTAAAATATACAAAATATACATCTATTTAAAATATTTGTTTATACCCTCCACTCTAGTGATAGAGGGTATATATAAGTTTGTCATTCCGTTTGTAACACCTCGAAATATTGGTCTAGGGCCCCATAAAGTATATATTTATGATCCTCGATCGATTTTAAGTCGATCTAGCGATGTCCGTCCGTCCGTCCTTCCGTCTGTCTGTCTGTCCGTAGAAAACACGCTAAATTTTGAAAGACTTTACAGAGGCTACTGAAGTTTGGCATATATGTTGGTCATTTACCTGGTCAGGTTGGTATTGCAATCCAGTCAAATCTGTCCAGTGGTTCAAAAGTTATGGGCTAAAGAGTAAATTTCGGCAAGGGTGTTTCGCGAATTTACGAGATAAAAAACACGATAACTTTCTAAAGACAATAATGAGACAGCTGAAGCTTGGCATGTATCTTTGCCGTTCCCCAGGTCTGTTTGGTATTAAATTTCAGCTCAATCGGTCCAGTGGTTCAAAAGTTATAAGCAAAATCTTGAATTTCAGATTAGTTTCATCTAAAATGCCACTTGTTTTAACAAGTTTTAAAAAAAGCATTGGTGGTAACTAAACAATGCTTTTCAAACTTGTTTAATTTTAAAGCAATGCTTTTTAAACTTGTTTAGTTTTAAAAGCATTGGTAACTTAAAAATTACACTCGAAAAAAAATTTACACTCAAAAAAATTGTACACTCAAAAAAAATTTTACACTCAAAAAAAAAGTTTACAAAAAAAAAAAAATTGCTTTTTTTTTACAAAAATGACAATATTTTGTGTACATAAGTACTTGCATTCACTCAAAAATATTTTTACAGTAAAAAAAACATTACACTCGAAAAAAATTTTACACTCAAAAAAAAAATTAGTATTTTTTTTTTTTTTTTATATGAAAAAAAAAGAGTTTTTTACACAAAATACAATATTTCTAATCAAAATTGTTAATTTTTTCACATTAGAAAATGTACTATCCTTGAAAAAAATGCATTGTGGAGGGAATTCAAAGATTCGGCAAAGTCGAATTTAACTTTTCTACTTGTTTTCTGTACATTCGCAAAACTTTTTCTTGTTGTTGTGTGTATTTCCTTTAATATGAACCATATGCAATACATATTTATATCTTCATGTACTTGTGTTAAAAGTATATAATATATATAAGGGCATAAATGACATACTTGGCATACACATTGTATAGATGCACTTATGTTAAAACAATTTATGCATATAATGTATTTTTTTTTATTTTGTTTTTTTTTTTGTAGAACAAAATAACAAAAAATGAAAAAGGAAAACAACAACAGAAATCTTGAGAACTTAACAAAATCGATTATTAAAATTGTTTTTCGAAAATATGGTTAGGTGAATATAATCTCAAAACAATTTAAAAAAAGTATTTTTTTAAACTTCAAAAGTGACAATATGCAGATCCCATAGGTACACAAAGTAATTCCTTTACGGTTTATTGTTAAGTGTAGAATTGAGGTAATTGAGAAAAATTTACGGTTTTTATGAAATACGACGATATAAGGGGATTTGGCGAAAATATTTTGAAGAAACAATGCACTTAAAAAAAATTAACAACAAAATAGAAAAATTAAATACTAAAATTTATAAAAAAAGTTTTGGAGAGGGTCGGCGGTAGAAGTTGAGGCAAACCTTCCCCTTCACAATTTATTGTGACAAATAGATTAATTGTAGTTTTTGCACATATACAGAAAAAAACGAATTGCTTTAATGCCCCCCATATTTGTGAATACAATTAATTTTTTTACTGAAAGTGCATCTATATGGAAATTTGTAATATCAACAAACGTTTGTTAATTTTGATTGTTGAAAAAGAATTTTGTTTTTCTTTCAACAAAGAAATACAACAAACACAAATACAATTTGTTGATCTGGCAAAAGTAAGAAATCTTAAATTTTTTTTTTCAACAAAAAAATTCAACAAACACAATTTGTTGATCTAACAAATGAAATTTTATTTTGGGCTTAGAAAGTTTGGCCAAATATTAAAAAATTTATCAAAAATGTATCGAGTTTCCTTGGTTAAAATATTATCAAATTAAAACGAAATGCACCATAATCTCAAATAATTGCAATTTTGTATAATTATTATTTTGAAAAATTTTCAGAACCCATTTTGAAACTCCCCATTTTTTAAAAAGTTCAACTTATCAAAAATCCGCTCACTTTTTCTGTCTATCCACATAAAAAAATTCAGACGCGTGTTTTTCGTTTTTTTTCGAGTAAACAGCATTTGAATAATAAATTTCATAACAATTTTGAATTTGATTGTATTTTCCGTGAAAAAATATCTGACAATCTTTTATGAATTTTGGTATAAAAAATGGCTAAAAATATGTTTTTTTTTTTAAAGCAAAATGTTACAGAATCGTAATTTGGTTTACTTTTTAAATCAAATCGTATTAAATTAATCAGTGGAGCACGGCAATAAAAGTTTGGGATTTTTAAAAATTAAAAAAAAAATAACCCGACTAAAAAAGTTTAGATATAGTAACATATTATTTAATATATTTATATACGGCCATACACAGTACTTTACATAATTATATGTGAATGTATCTTGTATTAAGTTTTACACCCAAAATTTAATATGGTGCCATATAAAAGGATATCGAATCATGTGTTGCTCCACATAAAATATATAAAGCTTTATTAAATTAGATGTTGCATATAATATTTTATATGACTCCATGAATGACCTCATACAATATTAGATAAATAAATATATGATATACAACAGCATGTCTGACCTCATACAAGATGAGATACACATATATATATGGTTCCGAATCGGGGGAAAAATGTTTTCTAAGTCCCGAGAATTATTTTTTTTTTAATTTCCAGACACAAATAATTTTTGCGTTTTGGAGTTAAGAATTTCATTAAAAATGATTAAAAAAAAAAAAAATTTAGCCAAATTTTGAAAATTTTTACAAGTCCTGAAAAAGTTTTGTAATATTTTCTAAGTCCTGGATAAAAAATATTTTTGGTACATTTTTTGCGTTTTGAAGTAAAAATTTATTAACAAAGTTTTAGGAAATTTTTTTTTAAATTTTTTTTTTTTTTTTTTTTAAATTTCTAAGTCCCGGACACAATTTATTTTTTTTTTTTTGGCAATTTTTTTTTGCATTTCCCGAAAAAACTTGGAATAAATTTGAAAATTATGAGATAAAAAAATATCAAATTAGATAAACCCAATATTCGGATCAAAAACTATCATATTTAATCTAATATAAAAAATTTTAAGCTATTTTGATCCACCAATTTCATCATCTTATTTTATCCAAATACGTGTTGTGCCATATTAAATTATATATGGCTCAATTTCAAATTATATATGGACCTGTATATTTATCTTTAGTCGGGAAGTCTTACTATACAAAATATCAAAAAAAAATTAAAAATATTTTTTAATCGTTAAAAGAGTTTTCTAGAGATTGATATTTAAAGTTTTAAAAAAATAAAGGTTTTATCCTACACTCAAAATAATACATTAGTAGATTTACTATATTTTTTTTTTGCTAATGCTGGTTAGCTAACTTTTAGCAAATTTTTAGTTGAGATTAGCATGTTAGCCAAATTTCTTGTAAACTTCATTTAGCGCATTAGCAATTTTAAACAAAATTTGAACTATTTTTTTTTTTGCTAGATTAAAGTTGAGTTCACCAAATTTTTACAAGCTTTTTTGCTAATATTAGCAAAATAAATGGTAAATTTTGTTTTATTTTCAGAAAACTTAAAATGGCGCATTCTCGGAAACTAAGCCAGATAGAGCAAAATGGAGGCCATTTTTGGTTCTCGGGCTCTCAATAGTATCGCCGGTCCTCTTCAGATGTGTGGGCCCTAATGGGCCCTAACTTTGGATCCAAAAAGTTAGCATTCCCGAAAATTTTAAAATGCTCATATCTCGGTAAATATTGCCGACACAACAAAAAGTCCAAAAGCATTTTTGTAGCTCTCAACACGTAGAACAGGACCGCAAAATAGTCAAAAGCTCCCCGAGTAATATTTTTGAAGTTATTGAGTTTTTTAATTCTCAAGACCCCAGTGGTCCCCTATAATCACGTATCTCAAAAACTAAGCAAGGTAGAGCGAAACGGACACAAATTTTGGATAAAAACTATGACGATTTATAAGGAACCCAAATAGGTCTAGGCCCATCGGGATCTGGACCTATCGGGTCCGAACCACAGACCATATAGACATGCAACACGAGTGCTTATTTTGGTACTTTCAATATGGACTAAAGGTGTCCTAACGACTAAGGTAATTTTTCAAAATCATTTTTTAATACGTGGTAGGGTCCTAAATTGTAGTTTTGTATCTAAAAATGAGTGAGCCAAAATTTGGAGACAATCGGATAAAATAACTCGTGCCGAAAATGGATTGAAGTTTTGGGACACTCTTATCTGATGAAAAAACACATTTTTTCTAGTTTTTTGAAAAATATTGGTATATGCTATTTTTTGTTAATTTTTTTGTTAAGTAATATGAAAATGGTAATAAATTACCTTTCCAAAAAGCTTAAAGAAATTCAAATCGGATGAAAAACAAGCATATTACGCATACATGCCCCAGACCATTGCATGGTTTTTAAAGCCAAAATTTGAAAATTTTCAAAATTTTTAGGCAAAAAAATAAAAAAAATTAAATTTTACTTTATAATTATATTAAATACATGTTATAGATAAAAACTAACAGATATGGTAGTCTAACTTTTTTTTCATTTGGCGTGGGTAGCGATATAATTTCCGCGGATTCCAAAGAAAATGAGTTTTTCTAAAATAATTTAGCAAATATGGGAAACAATTTTCTGTATTGTATTATACGAAGTGAAATACATAAATTCTGTAAATTTTTGAGAATTCGGGCATCTTTAACCCCTTTTTGTCGAGGGAAAATGACAAATTTGAGACGTTATACATTTCTATAATACAAAATATCTGCATATATCCGATTTCTCAAAAGTTACAGAATTTACGTTTTACACTTCGATCCGCACAATAGAGCACAAATTTTCAAAAATTTGCTTAATTATTGTAGAAAAACGCATTTTATTTGGAGTCTGCGGAAGTTTTATCACTACCCGCGCCAAATAAAAAAAAAGCTTGACTACCATATCTGCTATTTTTAATCTTAAACATGTTTTCAATTTGATCATAAAGTAAAATTAAATTTTTACTATTTTTTTGCCTAAAAATTTTGAAATTCTGGCTCTAAAAACCATACAATGGTCTGGGGCATGTATGCGTAAAATGCTTATTTTTCATCCGATTTTAATTTTATTAGTCGTTTTGAAAAGGTAATTTAGTACCATTTTCATATTATTTCACAAAAAATTTAACAAAAAATATCAAATACCAATGTTTTTCCAAAAACTAGAAAAAACGAGTTTTTCGTTCTTATAAAAATGTCCCAAAACTTTAATCCATTTTCGGCACGAGTTATTTTTAGCCGATTGTCCCCAAATTTTGGCTCACTCATTTTTAGATACTAAAGAACAATATAGGACCCTACCAGGTATAAAAAGGTGATTTTCGTTTTTAAGGACACCTCTAATATGGACGCATACAAAATACTACTAAATTTACTTCTCTGCCTAGAATACGTGTTCCTGTACGTGTGAGCTTTTACATATGTATTTTCGTTGTTTGTTTATGTTTTGTATGAAACGTCAAAAGTTAGACGCGCGTGCCGTCCCTAATACATACACATGTGCGAAACTTATTCGTTTCACCCCTATGGTCCAAACCCAATGGGGTCCTCAAATGTGTATGAACTAAGTTCAAAAAAAAAAATAAAAATTAGTTAACTAATTATTGGCAAAACATTTTTGCTAACTTTAGCAAAAAAATTGTGGGTTCAAAATCAGCAAATTTTCTTGTAGGTTTACAAGCTTTTTTTGCTAACATTACAGTTTTTTTTTTGAGTGTACGTTTAAGAATTAAAAAAAAATCTCAAAATTTCTTGCCTTGACCATTTTAAAGAGCTTGAGACGACATTTCATTAAAACTTAATTTGAGTCAAAGCCAATAATTTTCACTTTTGACTACATTCGATCAAAGTTTTGAATTTTGGAAAATATACACCAACATTTTTGAAACATGAAAAATCAAATAAAAAATATCAGGCGATGCAATATTTTTATTAATTTGGGCGTGCAGAATATGAATGTTAAAAATTAATTTAGATATCGCCATTCATAAAAATTTTAATTTAATTTTGTTTTTTAACAAAACATGGTGGATTTTCCTTACACTCAAAAAAAAACAAAACTGTAAAGTTAGCAAAAAAAGCTTGTAAACCTACAAGAAAATTTGCTGATTTTGAACACAAATTTTTTTTGGTAAAGTTAGCAAAAACGTTTTGCTAAAAATGAGTTAACTGAAATTATTTTTATTTCAACTTAGTTCATACACATTTGAGGACCCCATTGGGTTCGGACCCGATAGGTCCAGACCCCGATGGGCCTAGACCTAGTTGGGTTCCTTAAAAATCGTCATAGTTTTCGATACAAAATTTGTGTCCGTTTCGCTCTACCTTGCTTATTTTTTGAGATACGCGATTTTAGGGGACCACCGGGGTTTTGAGAATTACAAAACTCGATAACTTCAAAAATATTACTCGGAGAGCTTTTGATTATTTTGCGGTCTTGTTCTACGTGTTGAGAGCTACAAAAATGCTTTTGGACTTTTTGTTGTGTCGGCAATATTTACCAAGATATGAGCATTTTAAAATTTTCGGGAATGCTAACTTTTTTGGATCCAGAAGAGGACCGGCGATACTATGGAGAGCTCGAGAACCAAAAATGGCCTCCATTTTGCTCTATCTGGCTTAGTTTCCGAGATAGCGCCATTTTAAGTTTACTGAAAATAAAAAAAAAATTTACCATTTATTTTTGCTAATATTAGCAAAAAAGCTTGTAAAAATGTTGTCAACTCAATTTCAAATTTAGCAAAAGAAATTAGTTCAAAGTTTGTTTAAAATTGCTAATGTGCTAAATGAAGTTTACAAGAATTTTTTGCTAACATGCTAATCTCAACTAAAAATTTGCTAAAAGTTAGCTAACTAGCATTAGCAAAAAAAAAAAATTAGTAAATCTACTAACGCATTTTTGTGAGTGTACGTTTAAGAAAATTTTTTAAAAAAATTTCCAATTTTTGGTTGACTTTTTTATACAGCTTAAAATAAGTTTTCACTTAATGTATGCCAATTCAGAACAGTTCAATGCATTGCGCCCTGTGATTAAAGTTTAAAGTTTTTTTTGAAAATGTTCTAAAAAAAACCATAAGCTTTGTTCTAAAGCAGTGGTCGGCACCCATTGCACCCAGGTGCATAATGAAATTGGCTATTTTCACGTAGACAACGCGAACGTCAACGAAACTCGCAACTGAGAGCATTAAAAATACAAATATTTTATTTAGTGTCATGGTAGCATTTAAAAATGTGGGTAGATAAAGCTATTTTTTAGAAAAATGTAAAAATGTTCCCTCTTTCTGCCGACCACTGTTCTAAAGGCACCATGAGTTAAAATTATCGAATTTGGCTGAAATTAATTTTAAATTAATGTTTTTCTTAAGTTAAATATAAATGTTAAGAAAAAATATTTCACTTTTTTTTAGAAACATTTCTTAACGTAGGAAAAAATTATTATTTTAATTAGAAAAGTTGTCTTTCCTTTTATAATAAAGGGAAAAAAGTTTACTGTTTCTTGTAGAGTGAAATCTTCCAATTTAAAAAGTGAATATAAATTTCAATTTAGCTCTTTTGAATCTTTTGACATAATTAATTGATTTAAATAAAAATAAAGTACAGTCAAACCCTGTTATAACGAACTCCAAGGGACCAGTAGAAATAGTTCGTTATAAGCGAAGTTCGCTATAAACGGAGTATATTTTTGATCAACATATTTTTATTTCCAAAAAAATAGGTTCAATTTGGTTTTATTTCACATTTTTCCATAAATAAACTACTTATTGAGAAGAAAACATTTAAAACAAAAATAAATTTTATTAAAATTATAATATAATTCAAAAATTTCCAACCTTTTGTAAGTTTGAGAACCATGATTGCCGCACATTAAAAAATATTTATGGGAGTTCGTTATAAAAAGGTAAATACATATGAAATTGTATTCGTGGGACCATAATTAGAAGTTCGTTTTAACCGAGGATTCGTTATAACCGAGTTCGTTATAAAAGAAGTATTTTGTGTGAAAATCGGATCCAAAACGTCCGGACTTTAGAACTAGTTCGTTTTAACCGAGAATTAGTTATAACCGAATTCGTTATAACCGAGTTTGACTGTAATAGAACTATACACTACTTCTGAAAATCTTACGACTGACTCAACAATTTCTTGATGATAGTGTTTATCGTGAAAGAATTAAAAAAGGGATTGTCACTTCATATTTTCCAGGGCTTAAAGTTAGTAACATTTCTAAGATATTCTGTAGCTGGCCTTTTACACACGTGTTGTATGTAGCTATATCGCTCATTTACTTGTATAGTGTCATAACTCAAAATATTTGATTTTGCAGATATCGGGTTTAAAGTTTACGAATAAAACTGGTTTTCCACTAAAAAAAACCGTTAAATTGAAAATGTAATAATGGCGTGTTCTCTTCGCTAACGGTGAGTTTAAAAGATATCAATTCGAATTTTTGACACAATGTAAAGCATGACATACCAAATAATTCTTCATCATTAACGCAAAATTTACGTTTTATGAGTTATGACGTTATACAAGTAAATGAGCGATATGAACTTGATATCAATAATGTATATTATTTGAATTCAGATTATAACTTTGTTTTGCCATAAAAAAGAAATAGAAAGAGAATTAAAAAAACTTTTCAATTTACTATAACAAAACTGAATACTTATTAAAAGTGGAAAGCAAATATATAAAAAATATACTAAAAATATACACTCAAAAAAAAAGTGAACTAAAATCTGTGAAAATTAACTAAATTTTGAGAAAAAGAGGGAATGATTTGGCTCCAAAGATTTTTTTCTTGGTTTTAGTTCATAATTTTCCCAAAAATAAGGAAAACAAAGTTATTTAATTTTAAGCCAATTTTAACTAGAAAATGGGAAAAATTATACTTCACATTTTAGAAATAGATTGGATCTAGACCCTGGACCCATGGGTTCGGTCCCCATTTAACTCGAGACCCCGTTGGGTCCTTTAAGGGTCCCCATAGATTTTAACTCAAAACTTTTGACCGTTTCGCTCTACCTTGCTTAGTTTTTGAGATACGGTAATAAGGGGTCTGATAGGGTCTTGAGAATCTTAAAAACTGGATAACTCAAAAACTATTAATCGGAGGGCTTTCGGGTATTTTGTGGAAGTGTTCTATTAGTCAAGAGCTACAAAAATGCCGTTGGACATTTTCTCGTGTTAGCAGTATTTATCGAGATATGTGCATATATAAAATCTCGGGAATTTAAAAATTAAGATCTAAAATTAGGGTCTTGAGATCCCGACAGATAAGCAGAGCTAGGCTATTCACTATTTTTTTTTGTTGTCTTTACACAGAAAATAAAATCATAAAATTCAAGTCAACAAACAGCAATTGTGAATGTCTTATACTGATATCAACCAATCATTTAGTAAAAACGGCATCCCGTTAGTCAATAATACAAAAAATCGATTTTGTTTTCAACAAACTACGTCAAATAATTTTATTTCAAAATGAAAGGAAAATTTCAACAAATCATTAGTGGCAGTTTGTCAATAAGACAAAGAAAAATATTTTTTTAACTTTCAAATAACCCGTTTGTTATTAATGTTCAATAATTTGTAAATAAAACAGATTTTTTTCAACTATTTATGTCAATAAACGACTTTGTCAAATAAAAGTCATATTTTTAACAATTTAAATCAATAAATGTAAAGAACTTTGTCAATCTAACAAAATCGTAAATTTTTTTTTAACAATTGCTGTCTATAAAGAATTTGGTAGCTTTTGTAAAGTATAAAACAAAAACACAAACATACTATTACGACAACATGCTCTCTCTCGTCGTGTAGTTTGTTTTTTATTTGTATTATTATATTTTATTTATTTATTCTGTACTTCTTTTTGAAAAAGCAGACAATGAAAAAAGAAGACAATTAAAAAAAAAAAAAAAAGATTATGAATTTAGTTTTATCTGAGCTAGCAAGGGGTACGGCAGCAATTGAAATTATTTCATAGAAAATATTATTAAAAAATGTATTTCGAAAATAAATAAATCTTTTTAAATAAACATTTTGTTTTGTTAACTATTGTTTTGTTTTTGCCTTTATTTTTTTGGAATTATTTTTTTTACAGAATTTGCTTTCCGAGATTTTACCGATTGCTATGTTTGTCTAAAACGAAACTAAAATATGTGTATATAAAAAAGAAAGAAATAAAAAACAAACGAAAAAAAAAAGAATTTTCAACATAAGACAAAAACGGTAAAACGATAAAAGTAAAATACATTCTTAAGTGTTATAAAAAAGAATATTGACTAACAAAATACTTTTGTTTAATTTCAATATTAATATTCTCTTACATTTATCTCGATTTTTAATCAATTTATTTTTAATTTTTTTTCCTATAAAAAAAAGTTTTAATTTGTCAATACAACTAATACTGTTGGTTGATATCACAAATTCGTTTGTTGAATTCCTTTACCATATCAACAAATGACGTTTGTGTTTGTTGAATTTCTTTGTTGAAAACAAAATTTTTTTTTTTTTTCTTTTGTTAGATCAACAAATTACGTTTTGTGTTTGTTGAATTTCTTTGTTGAAAACAAAATTCATTTTTTTTCTCTTTTGTTAGATCAACAAATTACGTTTTGTGTTTGTTGAATTTCTTTGTTGAAAAAAAATTTAAGATTTTGTACGTTTGTCAATACAAATAATAATTTAGGAGAACTATTACAAACTCATTTATCAATTGTTTTTTCAACAATTAATATTTACAAACGTTAGTTGATGTTACAAATTTCCGTATAGGAGCACTTTCAGTGAAAAATTTAATTGTATTCACAAATATGGGGGTCAATATAACAATTCGTTTTTTTCTGTGTATTTTGAAAATTTCATCCTTTTCGCTCTATCTCGCTTAGTTTTCGAGATATCGCCATTTTGAATGTTTAACTAAATCGAAGAAGTTATTTACTAAATTCTCAGAAGTCATTAACTAAATTCTTTTTTTTAGTAAATTTTAACTAAACTTGAACTAAATTGTTTTTTAAGAAATATGTCTTAAAAATAGAGATACGATTCTTAGATTTGTGGAAAATTTCTTTGGCAGTAAGAATTTTTTTCCTAATATTTAAAAATCCATTTAAAGAAAACTATGAACTAATTATAAGTAAATGAACTAAAATTTTTTCCTCATAGTTAAGAAAATTTCTCATTTTTAAATTAAATTTAACTAAATTTTAGGAAATTTCATGATAAATTTTCAAAGACATTTTTTCCTTAATTTTAGTTACGTTTTTTTTTTTAGTGTACTTAAAGTCAAAAAACACATCCATTTTCTCATAGTTTCCCACAAAATATTCACAATAAGAAAAAAATATTCATTCGATATATAATGTTGGATAAGAGAAGTGAACATTTCTGCAAAAATACTTAACACAATACTTTTTATTTAAGGTCGAATAACTTAATGCATATTTCGTACAATATACAAAATGTTTTTTTAAACTCGTCCGATTAAACTCGATTAAGCAAGTGTTCGGAAATGTTACTAATTATATGAATTTATATACAACTTGCAATAAAATCCCACGATAAAAAAATAAATTTTTATCGTTGCTAATACTTAAAATACCCTTATTATTAGCAAATCTAAATGGAAAAGTTAGTCACAACTGAAGCGTAAATAAAAAATATTTCTAAATATTTTAATAATATGGCTAGTTGAAGCATACATAAGTAGGAAACAATTGAGAGTGTTACATTCGGCTGTGCCGAATCTTTTATACCCTCCAAAATGTAAAAAACAATATAAAAAAAATCCAGAGGAGTTTTTTTTTCTTGGGGTGGAGGGTTGGTGGGAAACGTTAGGGGCACCTTCCCCTTGCGGTTTTTAACTTCTTCTTAGAAAAGCATGTTGCATTAGCTTAGCAAAAGTACAAAAAATCCTGCAAAAAATGCGATTTTTCTTAGGTGGGTTTAGTTCTCCAAGGGAGAACTTTTTCCCCCTTAGTCCGATTTTGCCTATTTCCGAACTAAACCTGCCTAGGAATATTCGTGCCAAACTTCGGAAGTATAGCTCTTTTATTTTGGACTGTATCGTGTCCTCCACAGACGGACAGGCGGACAAACGGACGGACGGACGGATGGACATCGCTAAAATGTCTTAGAATCGATCACTGATCAATAAAGTATATACTTTATGGGGTCCCAGACCGATATTTCGGTGCGTTACACACGAAATGACAAAGTGAGTATACCCCCACAATTTGGTTGGAGGGTATACAAATATACTAAGCGAAGTAAGAAGGCTACTTTTGGCTTTGGGGTAATTCCATTTTAAATCAACGAAAAAAAATGCCATTTTCGACCTTACCCTCTTTGAATTGTACAAAAATTAGCATGAATGTTCTACATTACTAAACTAATATAAATTAAAAAATTTTGGGAGTCTAGCTTTTGTGGTTCCCGAAATATGGCTCTTTGAAAAGTAGAAAATTCATCAAAAACACACATAAGTGGTCTCCTATTATTGCTTATATCTTCAAAAGTTTTAAATGTACAAGCTCGAAATTGGTCTCATTTAATAGGTATTGAAAATATCTTTAAAACTACGTTTTGCGATTTTTTTTTTGCGAAAGGTCAAAGGTCACTATTACACGGTTTAAAGTTTGGGAAGCTATATCTAAAAAAATGAAATTTTTAAAATTCTAAAAAAAATATATGTTGATCCTTATAGTCTCCTCTGCATTTTGTGCAAAAAAATTTGAGTGAGCTCTTATTAGTTCCTGAGATATAGACAATAATGTGAAATTATTTAAAAAAAATTGTATACTATTTTTTTTAGTAATTTTTTTTTATTATTTCTTTTAATAACAAATATTTTTTTTTGCAAAAATTGTAAAAAACATTTAAAACGTTTTATATTTTATATTTTCTAAGGCTTTAAACTTAAAGGAAGATGCTGATACACGGCTAGTCCGAGCCGGCTGTAACCTAAAAGTGCGAATACAATAATTTTTTTTTTTTGAATATGCACTTTTAGGTTACAGCTGGCTCGGACCAGCCGTGGATAGCACGCATTTCGTGATACATTTCGTGATACATTTTTGGGCGAGTTATTGTTTAATAAGCGTAAAATTTTATATAAAATTTAATTTTATATTTTTTTATTTTTTGTTTGTTTACTTTTGATATATATTAAATTTCGGTAATGTGAAAGCTTTCCCATTCAACCTGAAGTTATTTTATTGTAATGAACTTTTGCTGGTTATTGATTAAAATATTTACAAAAATTCAAATTTAAATAAAAAACCTAGTGCACGTAGGAAAACTATTCAACATTTGTTTAGTTTTTTTCATAAAGTTTTTTATTAAATCGAAAGAGAGAAGCTCGCCAAGCCAGTTTGCAGCGTCGAATACAGGACCAAATTACAACCCCGCTTCAATTGTATCAGTGGTGCCGTGAACATCTTTTAAATTGTAATTTTGTATTTTTAACAGAGGAAGATTAAAAAGCAGAAGAAGACTTTCTTAAAAACAAGTTTATTGGTTTGAGAACTATACCAGGAACACAAAAATTCCACTATTTTGCTCCTGAAGGAAAATCAAAATTTAAAGTAAAACTGTACTCCGAAGACCAAGAATTTTTAATTGAAAATATTTACAATTAATTAATCGCATATGTTTGTAAAATATATATCGTCGAACTATATTCAATAAATGCCAACTCGAAAAAGCTTACTGTTCAGGAGAGCTAAAAAACTAGTTATTTCGCATATTATTGCAAAAATAAACAATGTACCTTCCACAAGATGCTTTAAATATTCTAAACAATTTTTACCTATGCAAAAATTTTCATATTTTGCACTTGTTTGCGTATTTTTCAGAGATAGCATTTATTACTATATCAAAAAACAAATATTTTTTAGAGTTGGCATATTTTGTCGGAAAATAAAAATAATTTTTTTTTTGGAAAAATTTAAAATTTTTTTTTTTTTTTGGTTTTTGTTATCCTTAGTACGGTAATTGCAAAAACTGAACAAAAAATTAAAAATCTTTGCATATTTTTAAAAGTTACTAGCTCCTAAAGCCTTTTAATCTCAGGGTGGTCAACTTTGGCACTCTGTAACTCACTCTGTATTGCAATAGGGTCACTCCAAACCAGCAATTTTGAAAGCTTATATCATTGACTTTATTTGCCCCAATCATAATGTTTCAATCTGATAAATAGTTTGAAAGTTACATAAATATAAGCAATATTTATTTTTGCAAACACTATTTACCGATATTTTTAAAATGGCAATATCTCGAGAACCAGTCATTAGATATCAAAATCTTACAAGATTCGTGTTTAGCATGGCAAATGCAATAAGATATGTGGTCTAATTTCTTTTAAAAATTAAAAAATTTTTGGAAATTTACAATGGGAGTTGGCATTTATTTCCACCAAAAAAATATGTACTTTGAGTTAGCAGAATAACTAAAATGGATGTAAAACGACAACAAATTATTTTTTTTGCTCTGAAATTTTTATGGCAGATAGGTATTACACAGGGGAGCTATTTGCCATCGGAAACTCATTTCCGTCAAATTTGAGTTGGCATATTTTGAATATAGGTTCACGATATATCGAGGGACTTTATTCAAAACCCTCTATCTTAAAAAACAAAACTTTTCATAAGAGTCAAAAAACTGTTTATTTCGCGTATTATTAGAGTAATTTAAATTCGATATTCTACAATATTTTTTTAAATCCACTACTGAATCTCACATATGATTCGTTTTCAAAATTTTGCACTATTGGGGGTTTTAGGGGATAGATAGAGGGTTTTGTTTCTTAAAAATATTAAGTACATAAATGAAAATGATCAGATAGAGGGTTTTGCATTTTAATAAAAATGAATTATTATGATTTCATTTACGACATCGGTAAATTTTTAACGTGATTTATTAATGATAACGGCTTATAAAGAATTCCGAAATCGCGGTTATGGTCCACAGCTGCTTATTTTAGAGACAAAAAATATTTTTTTTACCAAATTCATCTTAAAAGATGACAAACTGTTGAGTATGTTATGTAAAAAATAGTAAAAAATTAAAAACGCGATTTTGGTCCACAGATGCTGATCAGCATCGCTATTTTTAAGATTACAATTTTTGTTTCATAATGTACACAAGAGATCCAAATTTCGAGCGATATTTTTCAAAAAGGTCAAACAAGAATTTTGAAAAAAAATTAGCATCACTGGACCAAAATCTTGATTCTGGAATTTTGTTGACAAATTCATGTTCAGCATGCAAAAATTAGTATTAAAACATGTAATGCATGATGAAATTTAAAAAAAATATTTATAAAATAATTGTTGGAAAAGATAGAGAATTGCATTCAGAAAAATTAATTGTGTAAGAGATAGAGAAAACCAAAAATGCAAATAAAATAGCCAAAAAAATATTTTTGTTCCAAATTTTACACCATAAATGAGGGCCGTTTTACTGAATATTTTGCCATCAAAAAGTCATTTTCGTGAAAATGGAAGATAGAGGGTTTTGAATATAGGCCCTCGATATGTAAAATAAATATTTCTTACTTTTAACTTATTTTGTCTAAAATAATATATCGAGGGCCTATATTCAAAACCCTCTATCTTCCATTTTCACGAAAATGACTTTTTGATGGCAAAATATTCAGTAAAACGGCCCTCATCTATGGTGCAAAATTCAGAACAAAAATATTTTTTTTTGCTATTTTATTTGCATTTTTGGTTTTCTCTATCTCTTACACAAATAATTTTTCTGAATGCAAAACCCTCTATCTTTTCAAATAATTAATTTATAAATATTTTTTTTTAATAATTTCATTATGAATTACATGTTTTAATACTAATTTTTGCATGCTGAACATGAATTTGTCAACAAAATTCTCGAATTAATATTTTGGTCCACTGATGCTTATTTTTTCTCAAAATTCTTGTTTAACTTTTTTAAAAAATATGGCTCAAAATATTGATATCTTGTGTACATTATGAAACAAAAATTTTAATCTTAAAAATCGAGATGCTGATCAGCATCTGTGGACCAAAATCGCGTTTTTAATTTTTGACTATTTTTTACATAACATACTCAACAGTTTGTCATCTTTTAAGATGAATTCGGTAAAAAAATATTTTTTGTCTCAAAAATCCGCACCTGTGGACCAAAACCGCGACTTCGGAATTCTTTATAAGCCGTTATCATTAATAAATCACGTTAAAAATTTACCGATGTCGTAAATGAAATCATAATAATTCATTATTATTAAAATGCAAAACCCTCTATCTGATCATTTTCATTCATATACTTAATATTTTTGAGAAACAAAACCCTCTATCTTTCATAATATCCCCAATAGTGCGAAATTTTAAAAACTAATTATATGTGAGATTCAGTAGTTGATTTAAAAAAATATTGTAGAATATCAAATTTTAATTACTCTTACAATACGCGAAATAAACAGTTTTTTGGCTCTCCTGAAAAGTTGTGTTTTTTAAGATAGAGGGTTTTGAGTATAGGCCCTCGATATGTATTTAATATCACGCAACTAAATTAAAAAAAAAAAATATATACAAAAAAAATATAAAGTTTTTTCAAACAATTTCACATTTTCATCGATATCTCTGGAACTAATAAGAGCTCACTCAAATTTTTTGGCACAAAATGCAAAGAATACTATCAGGATTAGCATATGTTTTTCCCAGAATTTTAAAAATTTCATTTTTTGAGATATAGCTTCCCAAACTTTAAATCATGTGACAGTAACCTTTGACCTTTCAGAAACAAAATTTAACTAAATGCAGTTTAAAAGCTATTAATAATACCTTTAAAATAAGACCAATTTTAACCATGTAAGTTAAAAACTTTTTGATATATAAATTATAATGGCAGACCACTTATATGTGATGTTAATGATTTTTTCATTTTTTGACGCGCCGTATCTCAGGAACTAAAGAAGCTGGAAGCCTAAAATTTTACGTTTATCTTAGTTAGATAAGGTGCAAAGAGTCAACTAAGTTTCATAAGATTCAAAGGTGGTCGGGAAAATCCATTCGTTGGTTATAAAAATTTTAACCCTTTGCTGAATTAAAAAAAACGTTTCACGTGACTTCAGAATTTTAATAATTTTCCAAATTAAGTGTTTCTAAATTTTTCATAAATGACGAAACTTATTATGTCAACAGTTAAAAATAGTTTAAGTTTAAAAAATCGATAGCATTGGTATAATATTAAATAAAGCAATTATTATTTTCTTTCTCAATACAAGTTCGTTAAAATATGAAGTTAATTTTAACCTGACACACTTTGAGTGTGACAACCGAATAGTGCTGCCGAAAACAGGGTTAATTCATAATGTCGATACAGTCGTCGACATAGTGGCTCACGGTTTATTTCGTGTGATAGACATAAGTTAACCTTATTATTACACTGTACGACACGATTTTGCACCCATGATCGGGACCAACAAATTCTGAAAATAGAGGTAAAAAAAAATACCCGTGTCTCCCAGTTTTTCTAGATCAATTCGTTTTCGCGTTTTATTAGCAAAATTAATATTTTGTATATATTCGAGTTTTAATCACTTGGGGAAGTGAGAATTACGCGCGCAACAGTTAATCGTGATGGCTTAAATTAAGCTGAAATACTTGCAAATAGTATCAGATAAAATGTGCGAAACATGAGGAAAATCGGTTCATGGGTTTAAAAGTTATGAAAAAGTTTCTCAAATTTGGACGATTTTTCACATGTTTTTATACATTCTTTTAAATGATAGAGGGCTAAAAATACGGTAACTTTGAAAGACAGTTTAGATGCTCCTTAAGTTTGGCATATATATTTGTTATTTCCCTGGTCAATTTGGTATTGAATTTCGAGAAAATCGATCCAGTTTTTCAGAAGTTATGACCAAAACCGAAAATTTCGAATAGAAATCATCTTGAATTCCCTCTTTCAAAAACATTTAAATGCTCTTTAAAAAATATTGCTATGCCACAAAAATATTTTACAAAGTAATTTTATCGCTCGAAAAAAAAAGATACACTCAAAAAAATTTTACACGCAAAAGAAAGTACACTCAAACAAATTTTACACTCAAACATTTTTGGCCATCCAAATAGTCTATGATGGCAACAAAAATAAGATGTTTGCATTGCAAAAATATGTTTAAAACTTTCCCAGAGTTGCCACAATTTTCTTTAGAATTGCCACTAACAAACAACCAGAATAGTTAAAAACGACTTGGCCGAATTCATGCATACCCTCCATTAGCCCCTTTTAAGTGATAGTAATTTAATGTAACGTGAAAACAAAATTATTTGGATTAAAAAACTTTTTTATAATTCTTGTAAAAAAAAAAAAAATTTGAGAATAATAAAATTACTTTGTAAAATATATTTGTGGCATACCAATATTTTAAAAGAGCATTTAAGGTTTTTTTGAACGAGGGAATTCAAGATGAAACCACGGTTTTGATCATAACTTCGAAAACACTGAATCGATTTTATCGAAATTCAATACCAGTCTGGCCAGGTAAATAACAAATAAACTTTAGGAGCATCCAAATTGTCTTTCAAAAGTTAGAGTATTTTGAACCCTATATCACTAAATAGAAGGTATAAAAACATGTAAAAAAAATCTAAATTTGAGATATTTCTTAAAACTTTTCTAATAATCTTCCACATGTTTTGCACATTTTATCTGACACTATTTACAAGTATTTCAGCAAAATTTAAGCTATCACGATTAACTGTTGCGGGTATAATCCTCACTTCCCCAAGTGATTGAAACTCTAATATATACAAAATATTCCCAATAAGCACTTTTAAAATTCAAGTGCAAATCAAGTATAAATCAAGTGTAAATCAAGCCCTTATTTCCAGTCTATGCTTGAATTATACTTGAATTACACTTGAATTCAATAGCATTCTCCAGCAAAACGGAAACTTGAATTCAAGCGCTGTTTTTACACTTGAAAACCAGTGAAAAGGCTGTAAAAACAGGGCTTGAATTCCAGTGTCCGTTTTGCTGGAGTATGCTATTGAATTCAAGTGTAATTCAAGTATAAATCAAGCAGGGGCTGGAATTTAGGGCTTGATTTACACTTGTTTTATACTTGATGTGCACTTGAATTTTAAAATTGCTTATTGGGTTGATTTGCTAATAAAACGCAAAAACGAATTGATTTAGAAAAACTGGGAGACACGGGTATCTTTATTTTACCTCTATTTTCAGAATTTCTTGGTCCCGATCATGGGTGCAACCAAAAATTGAATTTTGTCGTACAGTGTTATCAAACAAGTATTTTAGTAGAAAGGGCTATGTAGGTACACTGAAAAAAAAGACATAACTAAAATTAAGGAAAAAATGTCTTTGAAAATTTATCATGAATTTTCCTAAAATTTAGTTAAATTTAACTTAAAAATGAGAAATTTTCTTAACTATGAGGAACAAATTTTAGTTCATTTACTTGTAATTAGTTCATAGTTTTATTTAAATGGATTTTTTTAATAGTAGGAACAAAATTCTTACTGCCAAAGAAATTTTCCATAAATCTAAGAATCGTATCTTTATTTTTGAGACATATTTCTTAAAAAACAATTTAGTTCAAGTTTAGTTAAAATTTACTAAAAAAAACATCATCGTATTTCTCTTCTTTGAATTGAGGAAGTGTACTTCTTAGAATTTAGTTAATGACTTCTGAGAATTTAGTAAATAAATTCTTAGAATTTAGTTAAAAATTCAAAATGGCGATATCTCGAAAACTAAGCGAGATAGACCGAAACGGATGAAATTTTCAAAAGAAAGACAACAAAGAAAAATATGGAATAGCCTAGCTCTGCATATCTGTCGGGGTCTCAAGACCCTAATTTTAGATCTAAAATTTGAAATTCCCGAGATTTTATATATGCACATATCTCGGTAAATACTGCCAACACGAGAAAAGGTCCAACGGCATTTTTGTAGCTCTTGACTCGTAGAACACTTCCGCAAAATACCCGAAAGCCCCCCGATCAATAGTTTTTGAGTTATTCGGTTTTAAAGATTCTCAAGACCCTATCAGGCCCCTTATTACCGTATCTCAAAAACTAAGCAAGTTAGAGCGAAACGGACACAAGTTTTGGTTCAAAATCTATAGGGACCCTTAAAGGACCTAACGGGGTCTCGAGTTAAATGGGGTCCGAACCCATGGGTCCAGGGTCTAGACCCAATCTTTTTCTAAAATGTGAAGTATTATTTTTCCCATTTTCTAGTTAAAATTGGCTTAAAATTAAGTAACTTTGTTTTCCTTATTTTTAGGAAAATTATGAACTAAAACCAAGAAAAAAAATCTTTGGAGCCAAATCATTCCCTCTTTTTCTCAAAATTGAGTTAATTTTACCAGATTTTAGTTCACTTTTTTTTTGAGTGTAAGTTATTAAGCTTGGATTTAAACTTAACGGCGTCCAGATTGTGTAAATATTAAATGTGCGACGAGGGTCGAAATGGAAATTAAAATTTTTGAAAGCCCTTTTTTAGAAAGGGCCTAAAAAAATATTTTGACGTCGATTTTTTCTAAGCTCAAATTCTATTTCTTATATGAACTCAAGTTGAAAAATGTAGAAGTAAATTTAATTTCTAAAAATTGTAGACATTAAACAGAAACTATTATATTCTATGAGAATATCATAGTTTTAATTAGTAAAAGAAATAATGACCTCGAGCTAGGATAAACCTACTCAAAATATAATATTTTATAGGTCGAATGAAACAAGTTTTATTTTTTAATTAAAATTAATCAGAATTTGAAAAGAATAATCATAAAATTTTATTGGAATATAATTTTTAGCTCAGAAGTATTAAACTGTTTTTATCCACTTCTCATTTGGTAAAAGATGTAACAAACATTAGTTTTTTAAGCATTTTTCGCATCTCGCACAAACTTTCAACCTTTGAAAACCCTTTGTAAAATTGTATGAAAAAAATATTTGTTGAACATTTAAACACTTTAAATGACCGTTTTATTATACTTCTGTGTTTAGTTTTTGGAAAAGAACTAAAATGATTCCTAAAATGGCCATACAATATTACTGAAGTCATCAAACCATTTTTTGAAGATCAGATGTGTTTTTTTATAGCTTTCTTGACGTTTTCCAATCGCCTTTGAAAAAAATTAAAAACTTCAGTCTATATATATAAAAGAGTAATGTGACTGACTGACTGACTGATTGACTGACTGACTGACTTATATACTCATTCATCATCGCCCAGCTCAAACCGCTGAAGCTGGAGACTTGAAATTTGGACTGTAGGTCCACCTCCCGGAATATAGATCCACTAAGGCTGGATTTTTGCCAATGTTGATTCTAAGGGGGTAAAAAGGGTAAAAAACTGTACTTTTGGTACTATTTATATCTCCTGAAATAATGGTCATAGAGACTTGAAATTTGGACTGTATGTTCACATCCCGGAATATAGATCCAGTAAGGCCGGATTTTTGCCAATGTTGATTCTAAGGGGACAAAAAGGGTATAAAACTGTACTTTTGGTACTTTTTATATCTTCTGAAATAATGGTCACAGAGACTTGAAATTTGGACTGTGTGTTCAACTCCTGGAATATAGATCCAGTAAGGCCGGATTTTCGCCAATGTTGATTCTAAGGGGGTAAAAAGGGTAAAAAACTGTACTTTTGGTACTTTTTATATCTCCTGAAATAATGGTCACAGAAACTTGAAATTTGGACTGTATGTTCACATCCCGGAATATAGATCCAGTAAGGCTGGATTTTTGCCAATGTTGATTCTAAGAGGGTAAAAAGGGTAAAAAATGTACCTTTGGTACCTTTTATATTTCCTTAAATAATGGTCCTAGACACTTGAAATTTTGAATGTAGGTTCAGCTCCCGGAATATAGATCTACAAAGGCTGGATTTTTGCGAATGTTGATTCTAAGGGGGTAAAAAGGGTAAAAAACTGTATTTTTGGTACCTTTTATATTTTCTTAAATAATTGTCCTAAAAACTTAAAATTTGCAATGTAGGTTCACCTCCCGGAAAAAATGTTCACCAAGGCTGAGTTTTTGCCAATATTGACTCTACGGGGGTAAAATGGAAAAAAGTGTATTTTTGGTACTTTTTTTTTATTAACTGAAAAAATGGTACCTTTAATAAAAAGCTCCTTTTATAAAAAGTACCTTTATAAAAAGTACCTTTTATAAAAAGTACCTTTTATAAAAAGTACCTTTTATAAAAAGTACCTTTTATAAAAAGTACCTTTTATAAAAAGTACCTTTTATAAAAAGTACCTTTTATAAAAAGTACCTTTGATAAAAAGTACCTTTTATAAAAAGTACCTTTTATAAAAAGTACCTTTGATAAAAAGTACCTTTTATAAAAAGTACCTTTTATAAAAAGTACCTTTTATAAAAAGTACCTTTTATAAAAAGTACCTTTTATAAAAAGTACCTTTTATAAAAAGTACCTTTTATAAAAAGTACCTTTTATAAAAAGTACCTTTTATAAAAAGTACCTTTTATAAAAAGTACCTTTTATAAAAAGTACCTTTTATAAAAAGTACCTTTTATAAAAAGTACCTTTTATAAAAAGTACCTTTTATAAAAAGTACCTTTTATAAAAAGTACCTTTTATAAAAAGTACCATTTATAAAAAGTACCTTTTATAAAAAGTACCATTTATAAAAAGTACCTTTTATAAAAAGTACCTTTTATAAAAAGTACCTTTTATAAAAAGTACCTTTTATAAAAAGTACCTTTTATAAAAAGTACCTTTTATAAAAAGTACCTTTTATAAAAAGTACCTTTTATAAAAAGTACCTTTTATAAAAAGTACCTTTTATAAAAAGTACCTTTTATAAAAAGTACCTTTTATAAAAAGTACCTTTTATAAAAAGTACCTTTTATAAAAAGTACCTTTTATAAAAAGTACCTTTTATAAAAAGTACCTTTTATAAAAAGTACCTTTTATAAAAAGTACCTTTTATAAAAAGTACCTTTTATAAAAAGTACCTTTTATAAAAAGTACCTTTTATAAAAAGTACCTTTTATAAAAAGTACCTTTTATAAAAAGTACCTTTTATAAAAAGTACCTTTTATAAAAAGTACCTTTTATAAAAAGTACCTTTTATAAAAAGTACCTTTTATAAAAAGTACCTTTTATAAAAAGTACCTTTTATAAAAAGTACCTTTTATAAAAAGTACCTTTTATAAAAAGTGCCTTTTATAAAAAGTACCTTTTATAAAAAGTACCTTTTATAAAAAGTATCTTTTATAAAAAGTACCTTTTATAAAAAGTACCTTTTATAAAAAGTACCTTTTATAAAAAGTACCTTTTATAAAAAGTACCTTTTATAAAAAGTACCTTTTATAAAAAGTACCTTTTATAAAAAGTACCTTTTATAAAAAGTACCTTTTATAAAAAGTACCTTTTATAAAAAGTACCTTTTATAAAAAGTACCTTTTATAAATAGTACCTTTTATAAAAAGTACCTTTTATAAAAAGTACCTTTTATAAATAGTACCTTTTATAAAAAGTACCTTTTATAAAAAGTACCTTTTATAAAAAGTACCTTTTACAAAAAGTACCTTTTATAAAAAGTACCTTTTATAAAAAGTACCATTTATGAAAAATACCTTTTATAAAAAGCACATTTTATAAAAAGTACGTTTTATAAAAAGTACCTTTTATTTAAAGTACCTTTTATAAAAAATACCTTTTATTAAAAGTACCGTTTATAAAAAGTACCTTTTTTAAAAAGTACCTTTTATAAAAAGTACCTTCTATAAAAAGTACCTTTTATAAAAAGTACCTTTTTTAAAAAGTACCTTTTTTAAAAAGTACCTTTTATAAAAAGTACCTTTTATAAAAAGTACCTTTTATAAAAAGTATCTTTTATAAAAAGTACCTTTTATAAAAAGTACCTTTTATAAAAAGTACCTTTTATAAAAAGTACCTTTTATAAAAAGTACCTTTTATAAAAAGTACCTTTTATAAAAAGTACCTTTTATAAAAAGTACCTTTTATAAAAAGTACCTTTTATAAAAAGTACCTTTTATTAAAAGTACCTTTTATAAAAAGTACCTTTTATCAAAAGCACCTTTTATAAAAAGTACCGTTTATAAAAAGCACCTTTTATAAAAAGTACCTTTTATAAAAAGTACCTTCTATAAAAAGTACGTTTTGTTAAAAGTACCGAAAGTACACTTTTTGGTACTTTTTTATTTCCTGAAATAATAAACATAGAAACTTGAAATTGGAAAGGCTCGCCTCTCGGAAAATAAAGGGGTTAAAAGGAATAAAAAAGTGTACTTATTTATTTCCTGATATAATGGTCCCAGAAACTTAAAATTTGTAATGCAAAATCCTTCGGGGAAAAAAGAGATTGGGAATGGTTCTTTTTGGAAATTCCGTTTCTTAACGGGGATAAAAAGTACTTTTAATATTTGCTGAAACAATGATCCTAGATAATTGAAACATGGATTATAGGATCCTTCGGCGAAAAAAAAAAAAACATTCTGGAAGAGGTACTTTTTTTAAATTCCGTTTCTAATGGGGGTAATAAAGTGTACTTTTGGTACTTATTTGTTCCTATAATAATGACCTTAGAAGATGGAGATGGAATTGGAAATGAAATGGAGTAGAACGGGGAACAATATGAAATAGAGCAGGGAACAATATGGAATGATATTTTTAACTCAAATTTTTGGTGTTTAGCTTTTTTTACTCCATATTTTTTTTTATTCCAATTTCTTTTTTCACTGAAATATTTATTCACTCAAAATCCAAAATCCAGACATAAGGGCTCGAAAATTGTCATTATATTTTTCCCCCGGAACGAGCATGATAACGTACCAGCAAAGTTATTCAAATTTAATTGTTTAAATTATTCATTGAAATATTTTTTATGGAAGACTTAAACGTCCACAAGTAAATAAAATAAAGACTACGTAGGGGAATTTTTTTGAAATCGATAGATTAATCCTTATCCTTCTACTTATTATCCGGTATTCAATACAACCGTTAACGAAGTACCGGGATTGTAAGCTAGTAATCTATAAAAAAAAAAATACGAACTGATTTTGAAAAACCCTTTGGTGATTGACCAAAGCGATGACCCAAAATTTGTTGCACAGTGTAATATATACATTAGGATGGCAGCGAAATGTGAGGACGATTTTTTTAAATAAAATTCAACATCGTCGGGCCGGAATATTGTGCCACATGGTCTAAAACTGATATGGACAAAATTTCAACCAAATCGGATAACTCTAATATGGCGTTCACACTTGCGACCTTAAACAAAATGTTTAACAAATCATCAGTAACAGAATAAAAACGTAATAGACACAGAACAAAGACTTTTTTAAACATCTCACTCTTGAACACTTCAAAACAGCAAATGTGAACGCCGTATAACCCGTGCCCCATTGAGGTCCGATCGAAATGATTTTTTTTGCCATTAATAATCTAATTAGGCTCACTAATATTCAAAAATAAAAAATCGAAAAAATTTTTTTTTGCTTTTAGGGACATTTTTTCTAACCTTGTGAACTTTGACCCCAATGGGGCACGGGTTAGAATTATCCGATTTGGGTGAAATTTTGTTCACATCATTTTTAGACCATATTGCACAATATTCCGATCCGACAAGGTTTAAAATCCGAAGATGAAATTTCGCTGCCACCCTAATTTACATTAAGGTGACACGAATAATGATATTTTTCGAATTTTGCCGATCGCCGAGCGAATCATTGTTCGTTTTGGCCGTTAAATGTAAAATCTCTATGTTTAAATTTTTTTTAGCCAAAAAAACGAATTTTTTCAGTTTTTTGTTATATTTTAGAACACGATTTACACTAATTACAGATCGGAAAACTATTTTTTAGTGAAAAATCTTGGAAATTTGTAAAATTTCGAGAAAAACTGTAAAATTACCAAAAAAATATAAATTTCTATCGAAAATTATTTGTTAAAAAACAAGGAAAACTGTCAATTATTGGTTAATTGGGATTACGAGATCTTTTCTAGTAATATAACAAGGTTTTTTTTGTGTGTTGTCAAAACTAACAAAAATAAATTTTAAAAAAATTTTTACAGTAGGATCCTAACGGCAATAATTATTTTTTTTGTGTCGAAATCAGTTTTACAGCGGAAGGGTTTTTCCGACCAAAATGAAATTTGTGAGTCGTTAATAAGCTATTCAAGTATAATAATAAAAAAAATATTAGAAATCGAACCAAAATATAAGGCAAGGGTTAATTTTGTTCGATTTCGTAAAGTTTTCAGCTCGAAATTTGTAATTGCAAAAGATAAATTTGCAGTTTTATTGCATTTTCAAGGGGAATTGCAAAAGGTAATTTGTAATTGCGAAAGGTAAATTTGCAGTTTTATTGCATTTTCAAGGGTAGTAATTTTTTTCATATCTCTCATCGTTCTGAAATGCCAATTTTTTGAGGTTTGAAAACGACTTTAATAAAAACGTTTCCGGCAAACATTTTTATTTTCGTCCAAATATAGTAGTAGGGGCACCCCAGATTTTTAATTTAGAAAAACATTAACAGTGTTTTTAACTTGGGGTTTTTAAAATGTGGTCCCTTCAAAATATTTGAATGCAACATTCAGGCACATGACATTAGACTGGCATTTTTCTGCATAGCAAAATTTTTTCTTCTCCGATTTTCAAAGTCCGGTCAAATTTTTATTTTCCTAGGTCTTACACTTATGTGGTACAAATTTGAGGTCAATCGGATTAAATTAACCCGTGGCGCCCGGCGGTCAAAATTTTGGATTTTTGAAAAATTTTTAAAAATAAATTAAAAAAAAAAAATATCTTTCGACACATTATATTTGTTAATTTCGATGCGCTGAGCACGAATATCAAAAAAAAATTAAAATCGGTCGATCGGTGTTCAAGATATTGCCATTTCAAATTTGTAAAAATGGCGGTTTTTTTCCTACGTTCAAGAAATTTTTTTAAAAAAAGTCTCAAAATTTCATTCCGCCGACCCTTTTGTAGAGCTTGAGACAATCTTTCATTTAAAACTAATTTGAGCCAAATTCGATCATTTTAACTAGTGGCGCCCTTTGATCAAAGTTTTGGACTTTTGAAAAATTTCCACCAAAATTTTGGATTTTTGAAAATGAAAAAATAAAAAATAAAATATCTTGCGATACATTATTTTTATTAATTTTAGTATGCTGAATACGAATATCAAAAAATTTATAAAATCGGTCGAACGGTTTTCGAGATATCGCCATTTAAAATTTGTCAAAAAATTGCAAAATGGGGGGTTTTTTCCTACGTTTAAGATTTTTTTTTAAAAAAACTCTAAAAATTTCTTTATTTTAACCCTTTTATGGAGCTTTATGCAATCTTTTATTTAAGCTTAATTGGAGCCAAATCCGATCATTTTAACCCGTGGCACCCTTCGATCAAAGTTTAGGGTTTTTGGTAAAAAGTTTCTAAAAAGCCAAAACTTTGATCGATAGGCGCCACGGCTTAAAATGATCGTATTTGGCTCAAATTAGTTTTAAATAAAATATTGTCTCAAGCTCTACAAATGGGCCGGCGGAATGAAATTTTGAGATTTTTTTAAAAAATTTCTTGAACGTAGGAAAAAACCGCCATTTTTTCAAATTTGTAATGGCATTATCTCGAAAACTGATCGAGCGATTTTATTTTTTGATATTCGTGCTCAGCGCATCGAAATGAACAAATATGATGTGTCGAAAGATAATTTTTTTTTTAATTTTATGTTTAAAAATTTTTCAAAAATCCCAAACTTTGACCGCCGGGCACCACGGGTTAATTTAATCCGATTGACCTCAAATTTGTACCACATAAGTTTTAGACCTAGGACAATAAAAATTTGCCCGGACACTTGGGAAAATCGCAAGATGACAAAAAAATGCCAGTCTAACATGACATATTCCCTTCACCGTATGCTTAATGTAAAAATCGTTTTACGCATTTCCAGATAATTTGTATTAAAATTGAAATACCCGCATGTCAGTAAAAAAATAAGTGTATGTATAGTAGGGTGGCACGAATAATGACTTTTTACGAATTTTTTAATTAATTATTTTTCTTGATTAGCTTAATAACGAGTAAAAATTTAATTTTCGCGTGATAAACCTCCGCTTTAAACTTGAGTCCGAAAAAAAAAAATTAGGGCCGTTGGGGTCCTACTCCATACATTTTTTTTTTAGTTTTGACTTGAAAGGACTTTAAATGAGATGTTGCCCAGCAAAAACTTCGCTTACCAAGTAATTAACTAAAAATGAATTAACTCCCAATTTCAGTGTTAATTACTTTTACACGGTGATGTCATTGAAGGTAACCACATTTTGCCTTTTTGGCGTAATGTAATGCTAATGGTAATTAGTAGTATTCAAAGCCATTACCATGTAAGCGAGGCAGGAAGGGGTACCAATTACCAAGTTTTTACTTGGAGCTTTTAATTTTTAAAAAAATTTCAGAGTAATAACCCAACGGCCCTAAATTTTTTTTTGGAAGTTAATTTTGAAGCGAAAGTGTTTATCCAACCAAAATGGAATTTTTAGTCGTCAATAAGCTAATCAAGTAAGATAGTAACTAAAAAAAGTCTGCGAAGTTTGTACTCGTGCCCAAACCATTGAATCATGATAATGTTTTGCTGTATAAGTAGGTGTTCTTTCCAAAGCAAAATTTTTCTAGGAAAAATAACGCTATATAAATTTGTCATTATATGCAAAATGCATTGAAATATCGGTCGAGGACCACATTATGTTTATATATTATTGATCCGTAAAGCTTTCTAAGACATTCTAGTGATATTCATCTATCTGTTTGTCTCCGTTTGTCGATAGCAAAAAGTTTTTGATAAAAAAAGGGTTTTAATGAAAAAAGTTTACTGATAAAAATAAATATTTAATGAAAAAAAAAAATTATGAAAAAAAATATTGATTAAGAAAAAATATTGATGAAAAAAAAAATAAGGAAAAAAAAATATTGATAAAAAAAAAAAAAAAAAGATGAAAAAAAAAAATATTGATGAAAAAAAAAAAATATTGATGAAAAAAAAAAAATATTGATGAAAAAAAAAAAAATATTGATGAAAAAAAAAAATATTGATGAAAAAAAAAAAAAAATATTGATGAAAAAAAAAATATTGATGAAAAAAAAAAAATATTGATGAAAAAAATATTGATGAAAAAAAAAAATATTGATGAAAAAAAAAAATATTGATGAAAAAAAAATATTGAAGAAAAAAAAATTTTTTGATGAAAAAAAAAAATATTGATGAAAAAAAAATATCGATGAAAAAAAATATTGATGAAAAAAAAATATTGATGAAAAAAAATATTGATGAAAAAAAAAAATATTGATGAAAAATAATTATGTTACATTTTATTCACCAGCTGGTGAATATTTTTGTTATTCACCACGAGTTGAATTATTATCCAAGTTACAAACCCAAGCTAGTAAAATTTTTGGTTTTAAGAAAATGAAAACAGTAATTCCAATTTTCTTTTTTGATAGTCGTTAGCTTATATAGTCAAACTGAGGTGGCGTCCTGCAACTTTTTTAAAATTAGACACCAGCCTAAAAACATTATCATGTTAAAATGCCTGCGAATTTTGTACTCTTGCCCAAAACATTAAATCATGATAATGTTTTGCGGAAGATTTAGGTGTACTTGCCAAAGCAAAGTTTTTTTAGAAAAAATAATGTTATATTTCTTTGCTATTCCATGCAAAACGAATTGAAATATCAGTCGAGTACCCCATTAAGAAACCAAAAGAGCTGTACATTTCGTAAGTGAGTGCAAAAATAAGTGCAAAAAGTGTTTTAACATTTTGGAGTGTATAAAAGATTCGTCTCCAAAGAATATACCACTCTCACTTGTTTTATGTACATTTGATAAACAAATAGAAAATTTGTATGCAAAAAGCTTAGACTTGGTGAAAAAGTAGTTTTGGTAAAAAAAATGATTTTTTTTTCACGAATAACAAAATTATGTTAAAAAAAATTTAATGAACCCAAAATTTTTGGTGAAAAAAAATTTTGATGAAAAAAAGTTTTTGATGAAAAGAAAAATTTTTGATGAAAAAAAGTTTTTGATGAAAAGAAAACTTTTTGATGTAAAAAAAATTGATGATAATAAAAAATTTGATAAAAAAATTTGATGAAAAAAAAATTGATGAAAAAAAAAATATGATAAAAAAAAAATTATGAAAAAAAATTTTAATGAAAAAAAAATTTTATGAAAAAAAAAATTAATGAAAAAAAAATTGATGAAAAAAAATTTTGATAAAAAAAAAAATTGATGAAAAAAAAATTTGATGAAAAAAAATTAATGAAAAAAAAAAAATTTAATGAAAAAAAAAGTTTGATGAAAATAATATAAAAAATTGATGAAAAACAAGTGAGAGTGTTAAATTCGGCTGTGCCGAATCTTTTATACCCTCCAAAATGTAAAAAAAAGAATTAAAAAAAAAATTCTTTAGGGGCGTTTTTTTTTTGTGGGGGGATGATGGGGTTAGTGGGGAACGTTGAGAGCACCTTCATATCGCTATAAATAAAATAAAATAAAATAAAATAAATTAAATGAAAAACATGTAAAAAAGTGTATTTTTCAGAGGTTAGTTCAGTTCTTCAAGGGGGAACTTTTTTCCCCCTGGCCCGATTTTGCCCATTCATGAACTTAACCTGCCTATGAACATGAGACATATTTGTGCCAAACTTCAGGAGTCTAGCAGTTTTTTTTTTGGACTGCATTGTGTTATCTACAGACAGACGGACGGACGGACAGACAGACGGACATTCATCATGGATCAATAATATATATACTTTATGGGGTCCCCGACCGAAATTTCGATGCGTTACAAACGGAATGACAAAGTGAGTATACCCCCATACTGTAGTTGGAGGGTATAAAAAATTGATGAAAAAAAAAATTTGATGAAAAAAAAAATTTATGGAAAAAAAATTTATGAAAAAAAAATTTTTTTTTGTTGAAAAATAATTATGTTACTTTTTATTCACCAGCTGGTGAAAAACGGTTTTATTCACCACGAGGTGAATTATTATCCAAGTTACAAACCCAAGTTATTAAAATTTTTGGTTTTAAGAAAATAAAAATTTTAATTCTTGTTTTCTTTTTCGTTAATTGTTAGCTTATATAGTCAAACTGAGGTGGCGTCCTGCAACTTTTTTAAAATAAGACACCAGCCTAAAAACATTATCATGTTAAAAAAATTTGATAAAAAAAAAATTGATGAAAAAAAAAATAATGAAAAAAATTTCTGAAAAAAAAAATTTGATGAAAAAACAAAAAAATTGTTAAAAAAAAAATTTTGATGAAAAAAAAAATTTGATGAAAAAAAAATTAATGAAAAAAAAAAAATTTGGTGAAAAAAAAAATTGATAAAAAAAAAATGAATGAGAAAAAAAAAATTTATGAAAAAAAAGTTTGACGAAAAAAAAAAAATTATGAAAAAAAAAATTGATGAAAAAAAATGATGGAAAAAAATTGATAAAAAAAAAATTTATGAAAAAAAGTTTTTTTTTGTTGAAAAATAATTTTATTACTTTTTATTCACCAGCTGGTGAAGAACGGGTTTATTCACCACGGGGTGAATTATTATCCAAGTTACAACCCCAAGTTATTAAAGTTTTTGGTTTTAAGAAAATGCAAATAGTAATTCTTGTTTTCTTTTTCGGTAATTGTTAGCTTATATAGTCAAACTGAGGTGGCGTCCTGCAACTTTTTTAAAATTAGATACCAGCCTAAAAACATTATCATGTTAAAAATAAATCAAAAAATTTAAAAAAAATTTTGGTTTGTAGGGGAAATTTTTTTTTTTTTAGCCTTTTTGGCTAAAAATTTAAACATAGAGTTCTTAGACCAAACCGAACCATAATTTAACCGGCGATCGACGAAATTAAAAAAAAAAAAATATTATTCGTGCCTTCCTAATGTACAGTACAGTACATAAAAAGTTAATATACATTTTTATTTATATTATTTTTTTATTATACACAGAAAAAAATATGGAGGAAACAAATTTGAGTAATCACTTGTTCAAATTTAAAAAGAAAAATTGAGTAATTTTTTAATTGACGCAATTAAAAATTTACTCAAACATTTTAAAAACAATTTAAGTAAATAATTTAATAAAAATTTAATATTTTTTTTAATTTTTTTTTTAACTCTCATAGTTTTTTGAATTCTCGTTTAGTTTATAGTTTTATGTATATGTATATGAAAGTTTGTAATCGTCTTTATAAAATTTTCCTATGTCTTTGAGACATAAATATGTTTGGTAAAGTTTGAAAAAACAAGTTTTTTGTTTTTTTTTGTAAAAAAAAATTAAAACTTTTTTTAAAAAAAAAAAATAAATTAATAAATTTTGAGTAAATTTTTAATTGTGACAATTAAAAATTTACTCAAATTTTTCGGCAAACATTTAATAAATTTATATTAAAAATTTACTCAATACTATTAAATCGTTTACTGGTGCAAAATTGAGTAATTTTTTACTCAATAGTATTAAAAATTTACTCAAATTTTTTTTTTATTTTTTTCTGTGTATGTAGTAACATTCGTAAATTTTACACTCAACAGTTATAATTTTTTTTTAAGGTTCGAATGTTATATTGTATGCAAGTATTTTTAATAAAAGCAATAGTAGTGTTGTGCTAACACACATAAACACAAATTTTTTACAGTCCCAAAACTGTTAAAACAATATTTAACACACTTTAAAAAAAAAAAATATTTTGTTTTTTTGAGCAAAAATTATTTTTTTTAATAATTTTTGTAAATCTCGACATTTTTTTTGTTAGTTTTCTAAGTTTTGGATGCGAAATTTTTTGGTTAATGTTTTTCGTTGCGAATTTCATTAGAAATGCTTTTTCGAAAAAGTATTTATTAAAAATGCTTTTATAAAAAATTTTTTTATTAAAAATTTTCTAAGTATCGAAAAAATTTTTGAAAATCTTCTTAAGAATTTCATAAAAAATGATTTACAAAAAAATAAAAAATTATTTTATTAAAAAAGTCTTGAGAAAATTTCTTTGATTTCTTCTGCAATTAAAAAAATACTTGATAAATGAAAAAAAAAAAATGCTTGTAATTTTTATAAGGAATTCTCGTAAAATAGGAGTAAATACAAAAATCTTGTAAGATCATTAAAATTCCATATAAGTTTTATCGCATCAAAAAGTTGTTTATTTACAATTTTATTTGCTAAAATTTTTGTTACCAGCTGAAAAAATTTCAGGAAAAAGTTGTAACTTTTTTTTCTTGTAAGTTTACAAATTTTTTTCTAAAAGTTTTGTATGCCATCAACCATATTACTAATAAAATTGTAAATCTATAATTTTTTAACGCGAAAAATCTTACAAAGAATTCTTGTGATTTTACGAATTTTTTAGCAGAATTCCTAATAAATATAACGAGGTTTTCATGTCATTTTATTTTCCCTTCAAATTTTATTTTATAAAATTAGCACTTGATTAATTTTTGACAATTTCAAAAAATTTCTAGAGTAAGGAAAAAAAAAATTTTTTTTGTCTCATCAGTTTTGGTACTGATGTTAAGTATGTATACTTCTCATACATGAATAAAAACCAACAAGCTCATAAAAATGGCATACAAGTACAATTTGTACAACACAATAAATGTTGTACGTATAGTTTACTCTGACATAAATAATTGTTACCACTACTGACATGGAAAGTGGCTTCAGCAATTGTTATTGTTACTACAATAGCCTTTTTTTCACACAAAAAAATGTTGCGCTTTTTTTTTTGATTATTTTTTTTTTTTCTGTGGTATATTTGTGTAAATATTTTATTGTTGTTATATAACAATTACATATTGTTATGATTGTTATAGTATTGTGATCAAAATATAGATGTTAGTACATAAATACCTACAAATATTACATACAGATTTTTTTAATTTGTAAAATTTTAGTTCGTAGTTCAGGGATTAACGTTTAAGAATTGAAAATTAATTTTATAATAATATTTAGTATAATTATAAAAAAATACGAGTACGCAGCAAAATATTTTCTTTTAGGTTACAGCTAGAAAATGTATCCTGGGATTGCCGGAAAATTATGTGAAATTTGTTGTGAATTTCTACCAGCACTGACGTTGGAAATTTTTTTATTTTTAACCCGAAAATTGTGTGTATAATTAAACAAATATTTTTTTTATACCCTCCACTTAGTGATAGAGGGTATATATAAGTTTGTCATTCCGTTTGTAACTCATCGAAATATCGGTCTGGGACCCCATAAAGTATATATATTCATGATCCCCGATCGATTTTAAAACATTCTAGCGATGTCCGTCTGTCCGGCTGTCCGTCTCACAGTGGACCAAATGTTGAATCTGGTGCGCAGTTGGTCGAAAAATGAAGTTTTTACAATATTGAATTAGTATCGCATATATGATTGCACTATTCCTACCTTACTTAACGCTAATAAAATTTCTTTGTTTATTGCAAAACCACCATCGTAGTAGGCAGCCAAACATGAGGAATTAGTTTTTATAAAAAAATTTCTTCAAGTTCTGTGTAGACGTGTTGATTGTTTAAACTGCTATTTTACGACCGTATTAAGGCAATTTATCAAATTATTTGTTATATTTGTGTTGTTGTTCGTAAAAAAACGTAAATTAAAAAGAGAGTCCACAATGGAATTATTTTTAAAGCAAACTTGAATTTTGTTAATGAATTTAGGTACTAATACCGCTAACTTCTATAGGGTTTTTACATGATTTCAAAAGAATAGATACTGAGCTCCAAAATAATAAAAAAATTGGCTGCTGGTTTTTGCTGGTTTTTGTTTTTCAGTCGATCTAGCGATGTCCGTCCGTCTGTCTGTTTAAAACACGATGACTTTCAAACAGCAACTCTGTTGCTGCTGACGCTTGGCATATATATTTTCGATTTTCCTAGTCAGGTCGGTATTGAATATCAGCCAAATCGGCTCAGTGGTTCAGAAGTTGTAAGCAAAACCGTGAATTTCAGATTGGTGTACCTTGAATTTACGTTAAAAAAAAACACCTAAACGCTTTAAATGACATTGATGAGCCACAAAAATATTTTACTGAGTATTTTTTACATTCTCAAACATTTTTGAGCCCAATGTAAATATTTTACAAGCAAAAAAAAATTTCAACTCAAAAAAAAATTTTCACTCAAAAAATTTTTTTTTTTTTACAGAAATGAGTAAAAAAAATTTTTTTTTTTTTTACTCATTTCTATTTTATTATGATAATCTATATAAATAAAAATCAATTGTCGTTCTTTGGTAACAGCATCAGTTAAGAACGGCTGGACCGATTTGGACAATTTTTTTTTTGAAATGTTCGTCATAGCCCAACTTAGGTTTTTACGTAAAGAAAAATTGACCACGCCCACTTTTACGCCCACTTTTTTCGATTTATCTAAAATCGGAAAACGGCTGCACCGATTTGCGTAATTTTTTATTTAAATGTTCGTAATAATCCAATTTAAGTTTGTACTGAAAGGAAAATCGACCATGCCAACTTTTACGCCCACTTTTTCAATTTATCTAAAATCTGAGAATGGCTGGGCCAATTTGACAATTTTTTTTTAAATGAATTTTCATCATATTCCAACTTTGGTTTTTAAGAAAACAGAAAGTGACCACGCCCACTTTGGCTAATTTTTTTTGAAAATGTTCGTCATTATTCAACTAAGGATAGTAAAATTTCTCACGTCCACTATATATCGAAAGAACTACAACGGCTAGACCGATTAAGGACATAAAAATTGTCCACGCCTACTTTTACGTTCATTTTTCCCAATATATATCCCGATATATCAATTTGTCCAATTCTGTTTTTGATTTTCGTCATAGCCCAACTAATGTTTTCCGGAAAGAACAATTTTCCATTCCACGCCCACTTTTAAATGGATGGACCGAGTTGGTTTGGTTCAAATAAGATTTTTACCGGAAGAAAAGTTGCCCACCCACTCTTTTCTTCGATATATTATAAATTTGCCCCATAGAAAAAAATATAGAATAATTAAGTATAAATAAAACTCAAATGTAGATCGTTGCTAATCGCAACACTTGAGAACGCCTGGATCGATTTGGCTAATTTTTTTGTTCGGAAAGAAAAGTTGTCCTCTCCCACTTTTTTCGATATATCTAAAACTAATTTTTACTCTTATTCGATCTATTAAAAATATTTCTTAAAAGATACCGCTTAAACTTGGTAAAAATGATTTTAAATCCTTGGGTATTGTTAACATATGTATAAGTTTAACTTACCATACAAATTTTTACGCCCACTTGTGTCTAAATAAGTCGACTACTAATGAACGGACCGATTGTTTTTATGTGAATTATAGTTCTAATTAAGTTTTTAAGGTGAAAATGAAAAAAGTGTCCCGAAAAAATGGAAAATTCGGGAAAACTATAAAGGTTTATTTGAACTCAAGACAGTTGCTCACGATAAGAACGAAGGATATGCGTAATTTATTTTTCTGTTGTTCGTAAGGAGACTAAAGAAGTTTTAAATTTGTACAGATTGCAAAGTCGAAGACATGATTTTTTTTTAGTTTCTAAAATATAATTTGAAAATGATTATCTGCCTAATCGGGTCCTTAAAAACACGTCCACAAATTTTTCTACGTCAAGAAAATCATTACATTTTTTGCAGGGCTGTATATTTGAAGCGATAACACCGATCTAATATTTGGGCCAGCAACGCGGACCCACATTTGGACTATATAGAAGCTCATCTCATTTTTCTGTTGCATTACAAATTTCATGTTTCTAGGTGCTCTTAAAGTCGAATTATACTCTCTTGCACGCTAGATTAAGCATTTGGTCCACTGTGCGTCTGTCTGTGGAAATGGTGATCACGATCAAAATACTACACGGATATGACTGCAACATAACATATTTATTGGAAGTTCTCCCGAGAAGTTTGGTATTGCATTTGAGCGATATCGGTTCAGCAGTTCAAAAGTTATGAACAAAAATGTAAGAACACCTCAAAAATTTTAGTACATTCAACATAACCTAAAAATACAAAATGCTTTAATTCGACTGCTGGTTGACATATGTGAACATAATTGAACACAAAATGGTATTTAAACAAGTTTAAACATATTCTTTGACAAAAAAAGAAAAAAAATGGCGGATTTTTTTACCAATTTTTTTTTTCGCGGAAATTTTTTTAATATTTTTTTTTTTTTTTCAAAAGTAATTTCCTTTTAAAAAAAGTGTTTTGCAATAATCTTTTTGAAATTATGGAGGGTATCACTACATTCCGCAAGGCCGAATTTAACTTTTTTACTTGTTTTATTTGTAAACAGCAAAAACGAGTTGCCAATGAACCACATTCATAATATTTATGAACAAATTCTTAAAAATTTATAAACCTTTCATAAAATTTTTGAACTTGTTTATTCATCAAAAATATTTTAATATTTTTTAAATTTATATATTAAGAATTATTCATAAATACTATGAAAAAAATCATAAATATTATTAAGTAGTTAATAAACTCTTAAGAATTAGTTCATAAATACTATGCGTTTATTTGTCTACAATACAAATATTTTTTTAACCCATTTTAGACCAAGATTCAATTATATTTTTCTTTTTTGGTAAAGGTACTTTTTTAGAGTAATTACACCATCTGATAGCCAATATTAAACATGAACCGGATGATAAACGTCTGAAAGTGGAACTCAAATGGTGTAAAACTGCATTTACAGTTTTTTTATTTCGTGATCCTGTTTCCTTTAAAAAGGACTTCAAAGTTTTAAAATATATTTGAAATATTTTTACTTGCCCTAGGATGACACTGGTGATGGCGAATGAAAGAGGAGTATCTCCCCTAATTTTTTCCATTTTTTTTTATTTTACCATATCAGGATAAAGGGATGTGAAAAATGTCATTTGAAAACTTTATCAAAATATTTTGATAAAAAAATTTTGAATGATATTGAAGGATAAATTTTTGAAAGGACGTAACTTACCTCCTTTTTGCAAAAAATAAAAAATATAATAGTAAAATTGGGGGAGATCCTCCTCTTTCATTTTTTCTCATTTTATAAAATTGAATACTCTAAAACTTTGAAGTCCTTTTAAAAGAAAACAGGATCACGAAAAGATAAAATTTACATGCAGTTTTACTACATTTAGTCTCTAGTTTCAAACGTACATTATCAAGTTCGTGTTTAATGACTTTTTTTCATTTTTGTCGGACCGTGTTAGCACCCGTTGATCTAAAAAATCTTGTCAAAACGAATTTTTTTTTAGTTCAATTTGAGTCCATATTAATTATTTCTGAGAAATAATAATTGTTGTACAATGAGAAAATCTGAAAAAAATCAAGTGACACACAGGCTAAGTGGAGATGTCGACAGCTTTCGGAAGATGCGACCCTTCCATTATCATTACTCCTTCGATTGCCACACACTAATTGTGTGTCAGATTAAAATTAGCCATTTAAATTAAACTTTTGAACAAATTAAATATCAGAATTACTTCTCTTTGTGTTGAACAACCCGTATTCACCACCATTCGTGTTGTATTCATTTGGCAGAAACTTAATCAATCTTAACTTTTAACAGAGTTGTATTTTTCCCATTGTTAACCCTTAGTAGGACTTTTCAAGTCTTGAAAAATGTCCGTTAGATTTGAATTTTTGTTTCATATTTCTAATTATTAGAAATATTACTAAATTGCAATGTACCTTATGAGTTGTGTAGTAATTGTGTTTTTATATGGTCAAGTTTATTTTTTTTAATTTTCCGCTATCAAAGAAAAGCCTGCATTTCAACTTTTTCTGCATTTTTAATATTTGGATTTATTTGCTACTTTATTAATTTATTTCACTATTTTCAAAATAAATAGTTTAAAAACGATTAAAATAAGTAGAATTTGATAATAAATTAAATATAAAAAAATTTAAAATCAATTAAAAAAGTGGTTTAAAAGTGCATTTTATATACAAATGCAGTTTTGAAGTGCATCTTGGGAAACTTTTACCCCTTTTATTTTTTTTAATTAGCATATTTGGAAAATATTGAATTTTTGCTACAAAAAAATGTTTTCATTACAATGGACCGAGAAAGTATGCTATTTTTAATATTTTTTTTTTTTAAATACTTCCTTAAGTTTCCCTTATAAAATTTTTTATTTTTTAAATTACCAAAATCATGTAAAAAGACATGTTCTTAAACCGTTATATTTTCAAAAGTACGAAACGTATCTTATTATTTTTATGCACATTAGAAAAGCATTTTTGTCCATTTCTTGCATATAATGACCTCAAAAATGTTGGTGTTTCACAAATGCATTTTAAATGCAAATGCAGTTTTGAAATGCATTTTTCAAAACTTTTACCCCCTTAAATTTTTTTTTATTATCATATTCGAAAAGTTTACAATTTTTACTACAAAATATTGTCCTCCTAATAAGGGACCCCCTGTGTGTGCTATTTTTTTTTAAAAAATTTTAAAAATTTCCTTAAAACAAATTTTAATATTTTAAATTAAACCAAAAAAAAATCTGAAATTACATGATTTTTTAAAAAATTTTAAAAAATAGCACACACAGTGGGTTCATTATTAGGAAGACATTATTTTGTAGTAAAAATTATAAACTTTTCGAATATTATAATTAAAAAAAAAATTCAAAGGGGAAAAGTTTTGAAAAATGCACTTCAAAACTGCATTTGCATTTAAAATGCATTTGTGAAACTCCAACATTTTTGGGGTTATTATATGCAAGAAATGGACAAAAATACCTTTCTAATGTGCATACAAACAATAAGATACGATTCGTACTTTTGAAAATATAACAGTTTAAAAACATGTCTTTTTACATGATTTTGGTAAAAATAAAAATTTTTATAAGGGAAACTTAAGGAAGTATTTAAAAAAAAAATATTAAACATAGCATATATTCTCGGTCCATTGTAATAAAAACATTTTTTTGTAGAAAAAATTCTAAATTTTCCAAATATGCTAATTAAAAAAAATTAAAGGCGGTAAAAGTTTCGAAAATGCACTTCAAAACTGCATTTGCATATAAAATGCACTTTTAAACCACCGATATTTTTTCAGTTTATTAGATATTAAAACAGTTACATACCATTCGTATGCGCTTTAGATTGTTAAAATGCGATAAGTAGTTTCGGAAATACAGCAGCTCAAATTTATACAGATTTTGCATTTTTTTTGAATTTTTTAAAAACGAAAATCGTGAATAAAATCGCGAGTTTTTCGAATATTTTAGATCTGATGGATGAAATTTGAAATTGGCTCCATAGAGAATCTGTATGAAATATATAACAAAAATCGGAAGACCCTCGGTCAGATTTTTTAAAATGTCTCATGGAATGGACGATATAAACATTTTTTTGAAAAAGGTGTTCTCTACTGTTCGGAAAATCGAACAGAGGATCGAAATGGGTTAAACATAAATTATGCTGCTATAAAATGCCTTTTCAATGACTTTTAATTTATATTTAAATTTGTGTACTATTTTCAGTTTTTTTATTTATGACTAGGGATGAGATTTTCATGCACTAAAAAATAGAAAATATGCGCTTAAAATATGCGCTAAAAAATTCAAAATATGCACTAAAAAACCTAAAAATATGCACTAAAAAATAAAATGTTTGCAATAAAAATTTTGTTTTTATACGAAAAACTTCTTAAAAAGCAAACACTAACTCCGTGTTTAAAAAGTAACATTTGAAACTTTATGTAAGCAAGATTTTTTTTTAAAATTAAGACAATCTTTAAAAAAAAAATAAAAATAAATTTTTTTTTTCTAATTTTTAAAATAAATTTTTAAAATTTAAAATAGTGTTTAAAATAAATAAATTTCAAAATGTGTTTTTACTTAATTATGCCAAAATATGCAAAAATATGCACTTAAAAGTGGAAAATATGCACAATATATGCATTTAAAACCAAAATATGCAAAAATATGCATTTTCAGCAAAATATGCAAAATATGCAAAAACAAATCGATGCCATTTTAACGCAAATTTCTTGATTCGGAAAGATAATTGGTCGATATCGTTTTTAAACTATCGACAAAAAACATGCATTTGCATGGAAATCTCATCCCTATTTATGACCAAATAAGAAAAATACTCAATTTCGTAAAAATCTGTAATATTTTTTCTCTTATTTTTTTCGATTTTTATATTTTTTTTGTTATTATTTGACTTGATTAGCTTATTAACGACTAAAAATTTCATTTTGGTGGGATAAACCCTTCCGCTTCAAAATTGACTTTGAAAAAAATAATAGGTCCGTTTGGGTCCTGCTCTAAAATTTTCTAAAATTTTTTACCCTCAACTCTAGTGATAGAGGGTATATATAAGTTTGTCATTCCGTTTGTAGCACCTCAAAATATTGGTCTAGGATCCCTTAAAGTATATATATTCATCATCCTCGATCGATTTTAAAACGATCTAGCGATGTCCGTTCGTCAGTCTGTCCGTCTGTCTGTCTGTTGAAAACACGCTCACTTTTGAAAGACTTTACAGAGGCTCCTGAAGTTTGGCGTATATGTTGGGCATTTACCTGGTCAGGTTGGTATTGCAATCCAGCAAAATCGGTCCAGTGGTTCAAAAGTTATGAGTAAAAGACCGAATTTCGGCAAGGGTTTTTCGTGAATTTGCGAGATAAAAAACACGCTAACTTTCGTAAGGCAAATCTGAGTATGCTGACTCTTGGCATATATAATTTTTATTCCCCTGGCCTGGTTCGTATTGAATTTCAGCCATGGTTCAAAAGTTATTAGCAAAACTGTGAATTTCAGATTTGTTTGAAAAAAATCTAGCGCTAAACTAAAAAAAAAGCCATGAGGGTTTTGTTATGGAAAATGTAAACTTTCATTTGCTTTTGGTTTCGTCTCATTCCGATTATATGTGTAATGGCTTGAAAAGTGTATAAGTGGTATATCCCAGCAAAATTTAGATTCCCGAGTAAAAATGTTTAGATATATAAGCAATCCTATACCTTATTTTATACCTTATTTGGTAACCCAAGTAAAAATGTGAAGGATCTGTACTGATCCGAAAAATGGATCGCTTAGATTATATCATTTTTAATCGGACGGATACAATGTCATCCGAAAAACGGGTTTATATAATTAGATAAACTCATTTTTCGGATGAAATTGTAACCGTCCGATTAAAACTGATATAATCTTAGCGATCCATTTTTCGGACCAGTACTGATCCTTCACATTTTTACTTGGGTTACGAAATAAGGTATAGGATTGCTTATTTTATACATTGCAGCATTGATGATTTTAACATTATGACAAAGAAAACCAGTAAGGTATAAAATAATTGATCAAATTTATAGCAAAGCATACGAGTAAGGTATAAAATATAGCGTACCAGAACATAATATATAAGGTGTTACGAGTTGTGAAAAAGTAATTTTTATACCCTCCAACCACAGTATGGGGGTATACTCACTTTGTCATTCCGTGTGTAACGCATCGAAATATCAGTCTAGGACCCCATAAAGTATATATTTTATTGATCAGTGATCGATTCTAAGACATTCTAGCGATGTCCGTCCGTCCGTCCGCCTGTCCGTCCAAAATAAAAGAGCTAGACTTCCGAAGTTTGGCACGAATATGTCTTATATTCCGTCCGCCTGTCCGTCTGTCCGTCTGTACAGGACACGATACAGTCCAAAATAAAAGAGCTAGACTTCCGAAGTTTGGCACGAATATATCTTATATTCCTAGGCAGGTTAAGTTCGGAAATGGGCATAATCGGACATAGTGGAAAAAAGTTCCCCCTTGGAGAACTAAACCAACCCAAGAAAAACCGCATTTTTTGCAGAGTTTTTTGTACTTTTGGTAAGCAAATGCAACATTCTAATCTCAGAAGAAGTTCAAAATTGCAAGGGGAAGGTGCCCCCTAACGTCTCCCACCAAACCCCCCCCCCCCCCACCCACAAAAAACAAAAAAGACGGTCCTGGATTTTTTTATATTTTTTTTACATTTTGGAGGGTATAAAAGATTCGGCACAGCCGAATGTAACACTCTCACTTGTTTTTTATTAAATTTACTCACGTGATTGTAAGTGAGTTTAAGTAGATAAACTATGCTCGTGAGTGAGTGTGTGTCATTAGAAAATTCCTGTAGGGAGCCCATTTCTAGTTTACTCTTATGCATTTCTTTTATAAAATGTTTATTTTTTATGTTATTGTAATGCATTATGAATCCAATTATAAATAATGCATTATTTCAAACTTTGAAATAATACATAATGTAAATTAATAAATATGAAATAGTAGTACATTTTTTCCAATAATCATGCACTACGTAACACATTATTAGTGAAGCATTATTTCTCACTTTAAAATAATACGTTGTGGAACAAATGTTTGGTAAGACATCCTAAAATAATGCTACAAATAAGGTATATACATTACCTGGTAATGTGTTATATAATCACCATCCATTACAAAAGTTTTGCTGGGATGCTTAATTTTGTAATTGCCTTTAAGTAACAATCATACGCAACGATGCGCAGTGGTTTATTTTTAATAATTTGGCTATTCAGTAAGTACCCAGCAAAAAATAATCGAGATTGTGGAAGCAGTTCATAATTTTTCTGGCATACGTAAGCGCTTCGTCTTCAGCACATAGATAGAAATATAAATTTTTCGATAATTTACGAATATACTTAAACAGACATTTTTAAATACATTCGCTTACAGTAGTGCATCTAGTATGCACTACCGTAAGGCAGAGAGAAAAAACTATAAATTATACGACGACTTACGAACATCAAACAGCAAAACGAAAATTTGGATGACGCAATAAAAAAAATATATTTTTAATTTAGTTGATATTCTTTTTTTTTGTGGACGGACGTGTACGCATGTGCAAAAGTGAAAACTAAAGTTTCGACTACACACTATTTAGACATTAAAACTGTAGTATTATGTGTGTGCTTACAAGGAGCACTTCCTTCATACAATTTTTCAGGCATAAAGACTTTAGTGATGGTAATACATTGTTTTTGTGCTTTATTGGAGCAATGATTTCAGAGCATCCAATATGCTTACAAAAAAGCACCTAGTAAGCTTCTAACAAGGGAAGTATCTCAACTCTTATGAACCGATTTGCATGAAACGTAAAATATATATAAAAGAGATAATTCTAAGGTTGAGGTGTCTCGGCTTATCGGCCATATCGGGGATTTAGGGGTTCAAAACATGGGTCAAAAAATGGCGAGAGTTATCGAAATTTTGAAACACTGATATGGCCGAAAAGCCGAGACACCCCAACCTTAAAATCGTCTCATTTATATATATTTTAAGTTTCAGGCAAATCGGTTCATAAGGGTTGAGATTAGGGCGGGTCGGTTTGTATGGATCGAAAAAAACTGAAAAATCGTATAGCAAAAACAAAATCTACAAGAAATTCTAAGAAACTTTCCCAAAGAAACCATTGGTCTAAAATCAAACCCTGTACCGCGCCTAACGACATGAAAATCCGTCCGTCCGTCTGTCTTTCTGTCTGTTAAAAACACGCTAACTTTCAAATGTTAGCGGAAGAATGAAAAATATATACGGCAAGCTGCTGAAGCGTGGCGTATATATTTGTTATACTTCAGGTCAGATATATACTAAATTTCAGCGAAATCTGTCCAGTGGTTCATAAGTTATTAGCATAATGGGGAATTTCAGATGGGTTTTAACCCGAACTCCCGTGTTGAAAAAAACGCTAAACACGCTTTGAAAAGGTTACCATTCCAAAAAAAAATATTTTAGAATCTATTTTTGTCACTCAAAAAAACTAAAAAAAAAATATTACACTAAAAAAAAATTACACTCAAAAAAATTTACACTCAAAAATTTTTTTTATTTACAAAAATTAAAAAAAAAAATATTTACTCAAAATAAATCAAATACTGATGTAAAAAAATATTCAGTTATCAAAAATTTTTATCGAACACAGCTTTTTTCCTCTCCGATATGCAACTCTCCAATTTCATCCCACAAAAGTATCTATGTGTTTTTTTTTTTGACTAAATATCATTATGATCCTCAATTACATAGCTTCCCTTTGTAATTAACAAACAAAGGCTTTGGAGGGAATCGAACCCACAACTCCTGCACTTACTTTCAGAGTACCAGGCTACATGTTAATATACTTCAGCCCAATATAAAATGAATAATGGAGTAAAATTATCATGGATTAACGATAAAGCCAGCGATTTATTGTGAAAATTTTTTATTATAATTTTTCGTCTGTGGCGTTTTCATTACAAATCAATCTAATTATTTATTTCTCCATTTCAAGGATTATGTCTACTAATATACTTGCGCCCATAATCTCAAAAATTGTTCGAATTATATCCAGCGGCAATTAGTAAAATATTGCCGCTGCATATGGTCTTGCAGCATATCGGTATATAAAACTATGTTTTCTTTACATCTGAGGTGTATGGTATGTTCAGCAACTTTGCAGAAAATATTATGGCAAATATTTTTGTGAAACATATTAACCCTCTAATTCCCTCTCATAACGGTATTTTTTGGCTATATTCTAACAAATCACAAAAAACACCCCGAAAGAGGGGAAGGGTGGGGATGAAATGTTCTACAAAAATGTTGCCAATAAAATTTTACTACATACCTCAGAGCACACCAAAGCCCAAAAATTAACACAAACACCAAAAAAGAGTCAAGTTCTATGTTTTGGTTATGAAAAAAAGGACGGACGGACGGACAAATCTTCATGTCGTTAGGCGCGGTATAGGGTTTGATTTTAGAAACATGGTTTCTTTGGGAAAAGTTCTTAGAATTTCTTGTAGATTATGTTTTTGCTATACGATTTTTGACAAAAAAAATCGACCCGCCCTAGTTGAGATACTTCCCTTGTAAGAAGGTATGATTTCATTACATTTTTGTTGCGCTGAAATAAGCGCTCGGATGAAATGCTCTAAAGTGGGACATTGCGACCAAATATCATGCCATACGTAAGCAGGTTTGTAAGGGGATGTCAACTTAACTTTCCCTTACAAAACTGCTTACGGCGAAGCAGTAGTTTTTGGTGGGTAGGTACTGGACCGATTGCAGCTTAATACATACCGGTTATAGCTAACGTAATTTCGAGCTTAAGTTTGGACACTGAACCCCACATGTTGGAAAAAGACACCACCAGGTCACCTAAAGTAGGACATGTTTAGTACACAATAAGTTTAAATTCTTTTGCATCATCAACTTTAGGTGTGTGTAAAAAAAAATATAGCGCTGAACTAAAAAAAGCCTTGAGGGGTTTGTCAACTTCAATTTGCAGTTGGTTTTATCCCATTCCGATTCGGAAAGTTCGATTTTGTATAACTATGTAATTCATAAAATTATATGCATTCAAATATTATTTTTATTGTTCCACTAATTGCTGTAATTTGCATAAATTTTCCAAAAATAGTTTTTGTTTTGCACAAAAAAAAAACATAAACTTTTTGTCTAACTTAATTTGTCGGCTTAGTAACTTTGGTTTGCTAATGTGTGTATTGTCATTCTTTATTATTGTTACACAAGATGACAACATTAAACATTGCCGTGGTTCCTGGGTTGTCATGTATCATTTGTTCTATAATATGCAACAAAACATGTGTAAAAGGTCATAGAGAAACGAATAGAGATGCAACAGTAATGTTTTTCTTTTAGAATTTCCCAAAATGGTTGTAGTGCAAAAATTGTAACTAAAATTTTCCTTTTTCACATAAGCCCATAAAAACGAAAATTGTAAAAGTATTTGTCTTGTTTGTTTACAAGTTTTAATAAAAATACAAAATGTTTTATTGCGTGCAGTCACCAATACATTTGCCTGAAAAATACAACCATGTTTCATATTTGCCCTTATTTAGGTAAAAGACAGACAAAACATACTCCATTTTACTTAAGACAAACTATTTTTTTTATTACTTTTACATAAATATCACTGTGCAACATAATTTCGTATCTTTAATGGGACCAAAGAAAAACAAAAGTATATGATTATAATACCAAAGGAGGTCTTCAGTGGACACCTACCGATTGTCCTGAAACTTGCATATGGAAAAGAGGTGAAAAATATAAGAGTTACCTGCATTTTTTAGCTACCCAGACTCACATTTAGCGGATCAAAAGGTAGGGGTAATCTTTCAGATTCGATTTTTGAGAGATTTTTAAGAGATGTACGATTTTTGACATTTCTTTTCACTCAAAATATTTTGTAGGCAGAAACAAATGAAAAACATATTTAAAACAAGTGATAAAACATTTGAAAACCATCCCAGTAATTATTCATTTGTTTTAACAAACATCAATATTTATTTTTTACTGTTAATAAAATTTTCTAAAATAACTAATAACTAACATTGAACATTAAAAAATAACGTCACTTTCGTTTTTTTTTACCAACAAATTCGAAAAAATAACCTACGAAAACATTAAAAATTAATGATTGTTGTGTTATTTTTACCAACAAATTCAAGAAAAGAAAAATACCTAGGAAAACATTAAAAATTAATGATTTCGTAGGTTATTTTTACAATTTTTCTGTTAAATTTTATTTTAAAAAAATTTTTAATAAAATTTTTGGGGAATCATGTTTGTTTAATTTTTATTAATAATAAAAATTAGTTATTTATTCGACCTTTAATTGTGCAATGAAATAATGTTTATTTCAGTTCGAGGCCAATTTCCCCATTATGAATTTACATAACAAGTACTTATGTTAACTCTACTTTCTTTAGTAGGATATTCTTCCATTAAATACTCGATAGAGTTTGTTGCTTTCAAAAAATTTGGCAATTTTCAGGAATGAATTGACGATCGATTCATTCCTGAAAATTGCATAATTTTTTGAAAGCAAGAAACTCTATCGAGTATTTAATGGGAGAATATCCTAATAAAGAAAGTAGAGTTAACATAAGTACTTGTTATGTTAATTCATAATGGGGAAATTGGCCTCGAACTGAAATAAACATTATTTCATTTTTGGGGAATCGATCCTGCAATCAACTACATTCTGGCCAGACACTCTACCCATCGTGCCAAAGTCATTTGACACAAACAGGTTTTTATATTTCTATAAATAATTTTTTGAATTTTTTGACTACAGAAAAATAACCGACACAAGTAGGTAAAAACTAATGACTGCTCTTTAAAAAATGCCAACAATTAAAAAAAAAAAACAACGTACACAAATCTTCAAAAATTAAAGAAGAATCACTTATTTTTACTTACAGAACAAAAATAAATGATAAAAATTTAATGCTGATGAAAGTCTTTATTTTTTATGCTGTTATTTTTGAAAAAATGCCGCAGAGTTTTGTACTCTTGCCCAAAATATTAAATCATGATAATGTTTTATTTAATAAAAACTTTTTACGAACAACCCTCACATATTTGCAAAAAAATATGTAAGGGTTAAAAAAATATTCAGAAAAAAAACTCCAAGAAATTTCTCAAATTTATTCAATATTCACAAAAAATTTGGAAAACTAAGAACAAATCAAGAAAATGGAAAAAATAAGTCAGAAAAATGCAGATATATTCAGAAAAAATTACAAAATTCAGAAAGAAAAACAACTAAAAAAATTTAGAAAAAACTGAAAACTTTATAATTAAATAAAGAAGTATAAAGAATTAATGCAAACAAATTTTGCCCTAACAAAAAGAAATGTTCAAGGTTAAAAAAAAACTAAATAAAAAAAAAAAAGTTGAAAGATCAGGGATTCGATCACCCGACCTTCTGTTTTCCAGTCTGGCTCACTTCAGCTGGGCCACCGTAGCTTATTTAAATAATGATTTACATTTTGTTATGTTTCTCTTTTCGATTTTCAAATATACTGGTTAATGTTGCCATGTGGTAATATTTTATTGAAAAAAATTTGCGATGATGGTAACTAATCTACTTGGAAATGCGATATTTGGTATGGCAATACTGCGTTAATCGAGTGACACCTAGCGCCGATAGTTTGTGTCTATGCTCTGTCACAATGCTCTGCCAAAAGCTGTGTGTGTGTTTGTAGAAAACAAATATTTTGTTTATTTACAAAAATGACGCGTTATAAAACCAAGAGTTAGTTGGCGAGATTTTTCTTCTTTGGTGGCGCTGATAGCTAAGGCGTCGACAATTACCGCTTCAGCCGGTAGGTCTTGGGTTCGAGCCCCGGTCAGGGCAGCAATGATATTTTTTAATGTTTTTTTATTTTTTTTATTTTTTTAATAAATTTATTCAACTATTTTAATTATTGTAACATTTTTTTAATTATTAAAAAAATTAAAAGGCATATTGATGGCATTTTCTTATATGAATGACATTCATTAATTCTATGAATTTTTTCTATGAATTTAATAAAATCTATGAGCAAAATTCTATGAAATATTTCAGAATACTAATGAATATTCATTCAGCCAATGAATTGTTTCATAGATTCTATGAATTTGGTTTTATGAAATTTGTTCAAAGATATAATGAACAATAATTCTTTCAGTGTGAACAGATGGACTAAACCACTAATAAAGTGATTCTGAGTTGATCGTCATACTTGAAGGTTGGACCAATAGAACCAATATTTCGGGTAGTTACAATCAGTTATGTAGGTTTAATTTATAATAATTTTTAAATAATTAATTTAATTATTATAATTTAATTATTCACAAAATTAATTGTTTTTTATTTTTTAAATAAAGAGTAAATTCAAAGAACCGATTTGGACACAAATTAATTCATTTCTTAAAATTTTTATAATAATGCGTTGAATTCAATTTTCGAAGGTCTGGTAATGCTAAGTCATCTAAGTACGACACCCTTATATAGTCAAAAGTTATACCCCAGCCTAAAAACTTTACCATGTTAAAAAAAAAAAAAAAAAATGACAAATCACGGATTCGATCACCCACCTTCTGTTTTCCAGTCTGGCTCACTTAAGCAAGGCCACTGTAGCTTTTTTCAAATATACTGGCTAGTTTTGCGATGTGGTAATATTTTATTGGAAAAAATTTGCGATGATGGTAACTAATCTAATTGAAAATGCTATATTTGGTATGGCAATACTGCGTTAATAGAGTAACGGCGTTAGGTGTCGCTACAAGAACTATTTTTTTTATTTTATTTATTAATTTTAAATTATTGTCGAAGTTTAAGGTTGTAATAAAATGAAAAATGTAATTCTCATTTTCTTTTTTGTTGAATCGTTAGCTTATATAGTCAAACTGAGGTGGCGTCCTGCAACTTTTTTAAAATTAGACCCCAGCCTAAAAACATTATCATGTTAAAAGAACAGAAATATTCATTTAAAAAAAAACTGAACATTGAACAAATGTTTTTTTCTTTTAAAAACGACAAAACGTAAAACATTTTAAATAAACTACATACTGTTAATGACATAATTTTTTGAGTGTATATGAAAATTTTATACGGGTCAAAAGGTTTTTTAAAGGCCAACAACTTTGTTAAGTTGTAATTGTTAAAAAATTTACAAATTATGAGTAGACATGAAAGACTTTTGAATTTTGTACTCTTTCCCAGAACACTAAATTATGATGATGTTTTACTAAAAATATAGGTGTACTTGCCAAAGCAATGGTGGGGAGGGGGAGGGAAGGTTTGGTTCTGCAGTAGACTTTATGTCTAGACTCCTGAAGTTTCGCACAAATATGTCTTACAAGGGAAGTATCGCAACCCTTATGGACCGATTTGCCTGAAACTTAAAATATATATAAAAGAGACAATTCTAAGGTTGGGGTGTCTCAGCTTATCGGCCATATCGGGGATTTCGGGGTTTTAAAACATGGGTCAAAAAATGGCGAAAAAATCGTTTTTTGGATTTTTCAGCCATTTTTTTAAGAAACTATATCGTCGAACTATATTCAATAAATGCCAACTCGAAAAAGCTTACTATTCAGGAGAGCTAAAAAACTAGTTATTTCGCGTATTATTGGAAAAATAAACAATGTACCTTCCACAAGATGGTTTAAATATTCTAAGCAATTTTTACCTATGCAAAAATTTTCATATTTTGCACTTGTTTGCATATTTTTGAGAGATGGCATTTATTACTATATCAAAAAACAAATATTTTTTTAGAGTTGGCATTTTTTGTCGGAAAATAAAAATAAATTTTTTTTGGAAATTTTTTTTTTTTTTGGTTTTTGTTATCCTTAGTACGGTAATTGCAAAAACTGAACAAAAAATTAAAAATCTTTGCATATTTTTAAGAGTTACTAGCTCCGAAAGCCTTTTAATCTCAGGGTGGTCAACTTTGGCACTCTGTAACTCACGCTGTATTGCAATAGGGTCACTCCAAACCAGCTATTTTGAAAGCTTATATCATTGACTTTATTTGCCCCATCCATAATGTTTCAATCTGATAAATAGTTTGAAAGTTACATAAATATAAGCAATTTTTTTTTGCAAACACTATTTACCGATATTTTTAAAATGGCAATATCTCGAGAACCAGTCATTAGATATCAAAATCTTTACAAGATTCGTGTTTAGCATGGCAAATGCAGGAAGATATGTGGTCTAATTTTTTTTAAAAAAATTTTTGAAAAATTTTTGGAAATTTACAATGGGAATTGGCATTTATTTCCACCAAAAAAATATGTACTTTGAGTTAGCAGAATAACAAAAATGGATATAAAACGACCACAAATTATTTTTTTGCTCTGAAATTTTTATGACAGATAGGTATTACATAGGGGAGCTATTTGCCATCGGAAACTCATTTCCGTCAAATTTGAGTTGGCATATTTTGAATATAGGTTCACGATATGATGTTTTCATATGAGAAGAAAGGTTTTTTTAAGGCCTATCCAATGGTGGCATAACCTTGTAAAAATTCGGCTTCCTTAGATATTTTTTTCAGGAAAAAGTGTAAGTTTTGGGGGGTATATATGTGAAGGCATAGAACTACGATATCCATATGAAAATGAAATAATCTTTATTAAATTTAAGTCGACATGTATTTTTGCGCTAGACGATATTCCTGTTAGTTCGGAAGTTATCAAAATTTTCCCGAAGGTCCACATGGTTTCATAAGGGGACAACGAAATTTTTAAACACCGATATGGCCGATAAGCCGAGACACCCCGACCTTAAAATCGTCTCTTTAATATATATTTTAAGTTTCAGGCAAATCGGTTCATAAGGGTTGAGATACTTCCCTTGTTAGAGTCACCGGCTGGTTAAGTTCTGAAGTTCCTCCTTGATAAAGTAATACTCCCTCTAAACAAACAAAATTTTTTACAGGTTTTATCATACGTTTGTTAAGCAAATGAAATATTTTAATGTCGGTGATAAAAAATGTGTTTTTTCCCCGCCCCCTTTTGTGGGCGTGGATATTACAAATTTATTAGAATGATCAAATTTTGTTGCTCGAGGTCAGAAAGTGTAATAAATGAATTTGTAAACATAAACTGAGGAAAAAATTATTTTTTTTCTTGAAAACAAAATTATGATAAAGAAAGTTTTAGATGAAGAAAAAAAAATTTTGATAAAAAAAAATTTGATGTAAAAAAAATTTTGATGAAAAAAAAATTAATGAAAATTGATGTAAAAAAAATTTACGAAAACAAGAATTTATAAAAAAAAATTTATGAAAAAAGAAGAAATTTTATGTAAAAAAAAATTTTATAAAAAAAAAAATTGATAAAAAAAAATATGAAAAAAAATAACGAAAAAAAAAAATAATTATGAAAAAAATCCATTTAATGTAATAATAAATTTGATAAAAAAATTTGATGAAAAAAAATTTTGATTAAAAAAAAATTATGAAAAAAAATGAAAAATTTGATGAAAAAAAAATTTAATGAAAAAAATTTATAAAAAAATTTCTAGTGAAATGTAATTATGTTACGTTTTACTCACCAGATGGTGAAAAACAGTTTTATTCACCTGCAGGTGAATTATTAGCCAAGTTACAAATCGAAGTTACAATCCTTTTTGATTTTAAGAAAATGAAAACACCCAGCCAGAAAAATACAGACGGGAGAGCGCTGGCAAAGTACCCTTTTTGGTCGCAAAAATATGCTACTATTAAAGCATTTTAAAAACAAAAAAAAGGACTTATCTTAATTGTCTAAGTCTTGAAGTCACATCTTTGTTTTTTTTGCTTATTTGAATAAAGAAATTTATAACATTAGGATACAAAATTGATTAACCAATTTATTAGGATAAAAAATTGTCCAAGTTTCGTAACTACCCGAAATAATGGTCCTAGACCAACCTTTTAACGTGATAATGTTTTTAGGCTGGTGTCTAATTTTAAAAAAGTTGCAGGACGCCACCTCAGTTTGACTATATAAGCTAACAATTAACGAAAAAGAAAACAAGAATTACTATTTTCATTTTCTTAAAACCAAAAATTTTAATAACTTGGGTTTGTAACTTGGATAAGAATTCACCTCGTGGTGAATAAAACCGTTTTTCACCAGCTGGTGAATAAAAAGTAACAATTATTTTTCAAAAAAAAATTTTTTTTTTTCATCAAATTTTTTTTTTCATCAAATTTTTTTTCATCAATTTTTTTTTCCATTAATTTTTTTTTCCATAAATTTTTTTTTTTCATTAATTTTTGTTTTTTTTTTTCATAATTTTTTTTTTTATCATACTTTTTTTTCATAATTTTTTTTTTCATCACTTTTTTTTCATCAAACTTTTTTTTCATCAAATTTTTTTTTTATCAATTTTTTTTTTCATAAACTTTTTATACCCTCCACTCTAGTGATGGAGGGTATATATAAGTTTGTCATTCCGTTTGTAACACATCGAAATATTGGTCTAGGACCCCATAAAGTATATATATTCATGATCCTTGATCGATTTTAAGTCGATCTAGCGATGTCCGTCCGTCCGTCCGTCCGTCTGTCTGTCTGTCCGTTGAAAACACGCTAACTTGTGAAAGACTTTACGGAGGCTCCTGAAGTTTGACATATATGTTCTACATTTACCGGGTCAGGTTGATATTGCAATCCAGCGAAATCGGACCAGTGGTTCAAAAGTTATGAGCAAAATAGTAAATTTCGGCAAGGGTATTTTTCGAATTTACAAGATTAAAACCACTATAACTTTCGAATGACAATTCTGAGGGGGCTGAAGCTTAGCATATATATTTTTCATTCCCCAAGGCTGTTTGGTTTTGAATTTCAGCAAAATCGGTTCAGTGGTTCAAAAGTTATAAGCAAAGCACTGAATTTCAGATTTGTTTCACCTTAAACTGTTGAAAACTCGTTAAACAAGTTTTAAGGGCATGGTGAAATACCAGATTTGTAAAACTTGTTGTTGTTTGTTTTCTTGTCGTGGGGTGCAGTTTAGTTGTTAGACAAGTAAATATTTGTTATTGTTTTGTTATTGTTAGTGTAACTGTATGTAACGGGAAAAAATCAAATAAAGTATGTGTATGATTGAATGTTAATTTGTTTTTGGTTTTTAAAGAAGAGGATAGTAATATAAAAAGTGGAAAATATGTGAAATAGTTTTTTTTTTGTATTACATATAGGTATAAAACAACAAAAATATTTTACAAAGTAATTTGTTACTCAAAGAAATTGTACACTAAAAAAATATTTACACTCAAAAAAAAATGTTACATTCAAAAAAAAAATGTACACATTATTATTTTTTTTTAATGAAATGGCAGACTCAAAAAAATGTTGACAGTCAAAAAAATTTTACACTCAAAAAAATTTGATTTATTAAAAGAAAGTTTGACTCAAAATAATATACATACCCGAGTAAAAAAGTTCCTATATAATTGTATATAATTTTATAAACATCATATATGATTAAATAGAATTATATAGAATTTGATGCGAAAAATGAGTCGATAAAACTACATAAAATTTGATCAATGTTTCATATATTTTGATTAATTTTTTATATAATTTTATGCGAAATTTGGACCCCTATTTTTATATAATAATAGCAAAATTATATAATTAGATATAATTATATAAAAATATATAAAATTGTATAAAACTGCATAAAACTATATAAAGTTACATAAAATTATATATAATTATATATAATTAAAACAAAATTTTATGATTTATATAAAACTTGATATAATTTTATATAACTTTATAAAATTATATATTGTTTTATATAATTTGATATAGTTGTATATAATTATATCTGATTATATAAATTTGCTTTTGTTATATAAAAATAGGGGTCCAAATTTCGCATAAAATTATATAAAAAATTTATCAAAACACAAGTAACATTGATAAAATTTTATATGGTTTTATCGACTCATTTTTCGCATCAAATTCTATATAATTCTATTTAATCATATATGATGTATATAAAATTATATACAATTATATAGGAACTTTTTTACTCGGGTATTTCTAATAAAAAATTTGTAATGCAATTTTTTGGAATTTTTTTTAGAAAATTTCTATCAGATAACATTGTGGAGGGTATTCATAGATTCGATTAAGTCGAATTTAATTTTTCTACTTGTTTTTTCATCAATTTTTTTTTTTTGCATTAATTTTTTTTCATCAATTTTTTTTTTTTTTCATCAAAATTTTTCTTTTATAAATTTTTTTTTATCCTATTTTGTTTTTTTCATCAATTTTTTTTCATCAAATTTTTTTATAAAATTTCTTATTATCAATTTTTTTCTCACAAAAAAATTTGTTTTTCATCAATTTTTTTTTACATCATAAAATTTTTCTTTTCATCAAAAAATTCATCAAAAACTTTTTTTCCTTAAAATTTGTTTTCACCAAAAATTTTGGGTTCATTAAATTTTTTTAACATAATTTTGTTTTTTGTGAAAAAAAAATATTTTTTTTTACCAAAACTACTTTTTTACCAAGTCTAAGCTTTTCGCATAAACATTTTCCATTTGATTATCAAATGTACATAAAACAAGTTAGAGTGTTATATTCTTTGGTGCCGAATCTTTTATACTCTCCAGAATGTAAAAACACTTTTTTGCACTTATTTTTGCACTCACTTACCAAATGTACAGCTCTTTTTTATGGGGTCCTCAACTGATTTTTCAATTCGTTTTGCATTGAATAGCAAAGTAATATAACATTATTTTTTCTAAAAAAACTTTGCTTTGGCAAGTACACTCAAATCTTCCGCAAAACATTATCATGATTTAATGTTTTGGGCAAGAGAACAAAATTCGCAGGCATTTTTCGCCATTTTTTTACCCATGTTTTGAACCCCTAAATCCCCGATATGGCCGATAAACCGAGACACCCCAACCTTAGAACTGTCTCCTTTATATATATTTTACGTTTCATGCAAATCGGTCATAAGGGTGGAGATACTTCCCTTGTAAGTTAAAATAAAAAAAAAATTCAGTTAAGTAATTTTTGGCAAAACATTTTTGCTAACTTTACCAAAAAAATTGTGGGCTCAAAATCAGAAAATTTTCTTGTAGGTTTACAAGCTTTTTTTTTTTGCTAACTTTACAGTTTTTTTTAGTGTATTAGTTCGTTAGTTAAATTTTTAGTATTGAAAACCCACTTTTTTTTGATACTTTTTCTTTGTTATGGTTGGCAGTTTCTGCCTGGGCAGTAATTCTTATTTTCTTTTTTGTTAATCGTTAGCTTATATAGTCAAACTGAGCTGGCGTCCTGCAACTTTTTTAAAATTAGACACCAGCCTAAAAACATTATCATGTTAAAAAACTTGTTTGCACTTAAGTAACACAATTTTATTATTATTTTAATATTTTTTACAAATGGGGCAGAACAAAAAAAGTATTAAGATTTTTACATGTCTCTCATTTTTTTGCTCTCATTCTAGATACACTTGGTGAAGTCAAATTTGTTGCACAGTGTACTTAGCCTTATTTTGCCTTACATTTCTGCATAAAATTTTTGTGTGCACTTGTAAGGAGCTACTTGAAAAGTATGTTTTCTTTAAGCTAATAGTTTCAACTGAACATACTTGTTCAACTTAAAGAAAAATGCAAAACTTTTCATGTACTTTTAGTTGTATTATTAACGCCTACAAACTATATATTTCCTAGAAATCTTTTTTCATTTTTTTTTTTATAGTATTTTGTCAGTCTTACACTTAACAAAAAAAAACTTTGGTAGTAAATGAAAGAACTAAATTTTTAGATAATTTTTGTGTAAAGATCAAAATTTTGAACAAAACTTTGCTATTTTTCAAAATTTAACCAAAATTTATCCTTAGCAAAAAAAACTTTTCAATTTTCCAGCTAACAGACTTTTTTTGAGTGTAGTTCTTTAACAACTACTACGTTTAGACTGCAACAAAAACTAAATTAAAACCTGTTAATAGTGATAATACAAAATTTTAAATATTTTTACACCTTTTTTTTTGCCAGTTGATGACAAAAACCCTTAGGCTTTGTCACATTCTTAAGTTCATGATTGTGAACTTCGACTCTTAGGTTTTGACTGCTTTTGATTAGTTTTTGTATTGCAACAGTCTGAAGGCTTTAAACGCCTCAAGTTCTTTACAACTGTATCATTTATTTTTTTTTGCCTGTGCTTAACTGCATAATTGTAAAGTTTTTCAACTTAAGTTTTATACACAGAAAAGAGAAAAGAAAATGTATATACAAGCAGTTGAAAATTTCTAGCATTTTTGTTATTTCTATGCAGTTTATTGTTGCAACTTGCTACTTTTAAGTGGTTAAGATGTCAGTTTGTAAATTGTTAACTGAAAAGGAAGTATAACAAACAACACAAAAAAACTTTGTAACATCTTAACAAATTTTTTGTAAAAAAAAAGTTAATTCTTTTTGTGGCTGCAAAGGATTATTGTCTTATGATTACCATGTGTTTTTAAAGTGAAATAAATTTCATTATAAAAAAACTAACACGTTGTTATTGAAATATTCACCTGATGCCTTAAAAAAAATCTTTGTAAAACTAATTTTCTCATAAATGAAAAATATTAAACTTGTTAAAAAACAATATTATGTTTAACAAGAAAATCTATGGTCTTTAAGTTTCTAAAACAACAGTAAAATTTTTGAGAGTTTTCTTATACTAAAAAAAATCTCTCAGAATCCAAGAATTTTTGTAAGCTAAAAAAATAGTGAATCTGGATTTTTTCTAACGAAGAAAATTCTCAGAATCTGAGAATATTTTTTACATAAAGAAAGTAGGTACAACAATCTAAAAAAATTTCTATACGAAAAAGATTTTTCTGAATTTTTTTCTTAATCTTACAGTTTTTTTTTTAAATGGAAAATGTCTTAGAATCTGTAAAGTTTTCTAAAAAAAAAAACTGAAACTTAAAAGCTTTTGTACGCAAACTGTTTCTTAAAATATAAGAATTTTTTATTTTATGAAAAATTACTTAGAATCTAGGGCTATCTTTTAAGAGAAAAAAAAACATAAGTTACCTGCCATCTGGCTGAGCAAATTGACGTTATGTGCAAATTTTTGTCTTTTTTTAAATTTTATGTTTTAAGGCTATGTATCTCGACGATTTCACTTTATTTTAATTTTTTTGTTATTGATTCTGAAAGGTTTCCTAATGAACTTTCCAACAAGCATAAAAACAAAAAAATCGCACCCCTGGTTCAGAAGTTATCAATTTTACCCTACTATACTCCGACCACCAATCCGAAAAATTTCCAACAGCTGCCCACTGTGAGCCTCAGCGATGTTCAGGTTGAACTTTAGTGTCGACGAAAAGTGTAAATGCAGTTCGATTTCTACATGATTAGTTGTCACAAAAATGTTTTCAGCGAAATCGTAGCTGATCGCATTCGCGAGATATCGCGAAATTAGTGATTTTATATTTTAAAAAATTTTGATATTGAAGTTTTTTAAATATATTCAAAAACTGAGTATACAGTTTTCATTGTACTTATTTTAAGGTCACAAAACAGTAAACATCGAAATCCTATCTTCTTTAGTTCGCGAGAAATCGCGAAATAACTTTTTTGTCAATTTTTGTTTTTCAACTTTTTCTAGGTTTTTTTCAAATGTTGTGGAAAGCTGATATGCACTTTAATGTGTACGTGATCGAAGGTCATAAGGGTGTTGACATCAAAGTTGTAGGTGTACACTGTCGCAATATATCGCGGAATTATTTATATATTTTTTATTTTTTTTTTATTTTCAATTTTGCATGTTCTTTTGAAATGGTATAGATTTCAGCAGTTTTACCACCTTCAGTTACGGGCAATTTAAACTGCATACCATATACTTGTCGTTACTTAAATTTTTTTTTTTTTTTTTTTATACCAAAGAAAAAAAAAGTAATTTATTATAAAAGCTCGTACAGTAATTTTGCGATTTCTCGGGAAATTGATCGTCTATAATTTTTATGCTTGCAGTTTTGTCACCTCTAATAACTTCGAATTCAAACTGCATACCACATTTTTGTCGTTAATTGAAGTATATGTTTTTACAGACCCCAAATAACACAAACTAATGAATAAATAGTAGATAAGCGAGTTTTTTTGCGATATCTCGAAGAATTAAGCAGCTAGAATTTAAATGTTAACAGCCTTATGACCTTTGATCAATAGCAGGTCAAACTGCATTTCGTGTTTTTCAACAATGTTAAAGAAACTTCTTTTATTAATCAAAACAAGAAATACCCCCAAAAAGCTGTTTTTCGCTATTTCTCGCGAAAGTGAGCAGCTATAATTTTTTTGGGGGCAGTTTTAATTTCTTCCAGCATGTTCAAATCAAACTGCTTACCACTTTTTTTTATTATTTCTAAAGAACCGGGTTTAAAATATAATAAAAAAAAAAAATATATATATAATTACGCGATATCTCGCGAAATTTAGCACCTACAATTTTGATGTCAACAGCTGTGTGACCTTTGATCAACCACAAGTAAAACTGCATACCATGTTTTTATGAAATTTTAAAAAATCATATATGAAGATAAAAACAAAAATAAAAACAGCAAAAAAGTAATTTCGCGATTTCTCGCGAAATTGAGAAGATATGATTTCGCTGTTAACTGTGTTGTGACATGTAAATAAATACAATTAAAACTGCATACCCAGTTTTTGAAGATATTTAAAAAACTTCATTGTCAAAATTTTAGAAAATACAAAAACACTAATTTCGCGATATCTCGCGAATGCGATCAGCTACGATTTCGCTGTTAACAGTTTTGTGACATTTATTCATGTAGAAATCGAACTGCGCTTACACTTTTCGTCGACACTAAAGTTCAACCTGAACATCGCTGAGGCTCACCGTGTGCCATTTCGCACACTTGCATTTTCGGGGATGGTCGTAATGGACATATTATCATGAAAAGAGCCAAGGAATACGCTGGTAAAATTCGGCGGGTCGTGACTGAATCACCCTGTATAATTAAAACTTTCACTAAACTACATTTATTAGTGCCTTTAAGTTGTTTGTTAAAATGAAGGGTGTGTTTAAAGTCGCATACATTTATTTAGTCAGTCAATGTGGATTAAGATATTCAAAAAGTGCAAAAAACAAGGCTATTATCATGTTAACAAATTTATTACGTCGGCTTCTAAACTTAATAATGTTAATTGCTGTCTTCATTAAAATTTAATGGCGGTTCTTTTCTTCCAACTTACCCCCCTATCTTCCATTATTAGAGGTAATTTTGGTTCTTTTTTTTTAAATCCTCATAAAATACCACAAAAACGGGTTTACATGATCTATAAAAACTTTCTGCATCAAATTTCACTAGGGGTTGTAAAATGCTAAATTTTCGTGTTTAATAAGCAAAAACCTTAGAAAAGCAAAATTTTTAATTGTGATATATTTTTTTTTTACTTTGTTCGGAACTTTCCGATTATCATTTTACAAAATGAACCCCCACACAGAGTGATATTCGTGCGCATTTGGGTCAGAAAAAAAAAAATTATTCGATTAATTTTTTTATGTGCATATTTAATTTAGACACTCTGGAGAACCAATGATGGGTACCAATACCTTTTCGATACCAATACCCGTTAATACCAATTCAAATTGAAAACCAATACCAATTAAAAACCAATACCTTTATTTGTGCGATACCAATACCGATAAAAAACCAATACTGATTCCCCACTACCAATACCAATTAAAAACCAATACTTTTATTCTTCAAAACCAATACCAATAAAAAACCAATACCAATTCATTTTTTTCTACTTTCGTATTGGTTTTGTTTCGGTTTTTTTGTATTCTTATTTTCGTTTGTTTTAATTGTGACGTCAAACATTTTCTTTCCATCACATTATTAGGTTTTACCTGACTAACGAATTGCTACAGCTGTTTACAAAAGATGTTACATCGATCAGTAATCGTTTGCATGCAAAGTCATATAACAAAAAGGAGTTAGCTACTTGAATTTTAAAAGCCATAAAAACATAAAACAAATATTTTTTGTCACGTTACGTGATTTTTATGACCCCTAATAAAAGTATATCTTAAAAAATTTAGACCTTTTCTGTAATGAAATTTTTTCTTTTGCAAACATTATTAATATGTGATGCACATATATTGAATGTCACTGCACTGTTCTTTGCGTTGTAAAAAAAATACTAATGTCCTTTTTTGGAAATCCCAAAATTTTAATCAAGCAGTCGTTACAAAATTATATGTCACAACACCAGAATCCAGAAAAAAAAATTTTGTTTGTTTTATTAGAGGCACAGTCATATTATAAAAGAATTTAAGAATGCATAATGTGCAGTTCACACTAGAGATGCGCGCGTGACACGAATTTTTCGTGATTCACGTGATTCACGCGTGAATCACGCGTGATCGTGAGTGAAATTTATTTTTACTCACGTGATCGTGAGTGCGCGTGATTAGAAAATATAGTTTCGTGCGTGAGCGTGCGTGAGTATTTTTTGTTTCGTGAGTTTGCGTGATTGTTTTGTGCTGTTTGAAACAGAAATAAGGTAAACAAGTGAGAGTGTTAAATTCGGCTGTGCCGAATCTTTTATACCCTCCAAAATGTAAAAAAAAAAAAATTTGTCAGGGGCGTTTGTGTTTTTTTTTGGGGGGGGGGGGGTGATAGGGGTCAGTGGGGGATGTTGACTGCACCTTCCCATCCCGATAAATATAACAAATGTTTCATTTATGTAACAAAAATACAAAAAAACATGTAAAAAAAGTGTATTTTTTCAGAGGTTGGTTTAGTTCTTCAAGGGGGAACTTTTTTCCCCCTGGTCCGATTTTGCTCATTTACGGACTTAACCTGCCTATTAACATAAGACATATTTGTGCCAAATGTCGGGAGTCTAGCTCTTTTATTTTGGACTGCATCGTGTTAACTACAGACGGACGGACAGACGGACAGACGGACAGACGGACGGACGGACATCGCTAGAATGTCTTAGAATTGATCACTGATCATAAATATATATACTTTATGGGGTCCTAGACCGATATTTTGATGCGTTACACACGGAATGACAAAGTGAGTATACCCCCATACTGTAGTTGGAGGGTATAAAAAAGTTGTCATTATATTGAATTTAGAGGGTAACTAATACAAAATTGTGATTTAAATAAATTTTTATTATTGTTTTAAGGAAAATAAATACTTTTTGTGCAAGAAATCGAAAAAAATAAAATAAAAATTTGTTAATTTTAATTTCGTGAGTCTTCGTGAGCGTGAGAAAAATTTTAGTTACTCACGTGAGCGTGCGTGAACGTGAGCAGAAAAAACAATTTCGTGCGTGAGCAATATTTTTATTTCGTGAGCGTGAGCGTGCGTGAGTCAAAATTGACTCACGCGCCCATCTCTAGTTCACACTTGCTATTTTTGAGAGTTTAAGGGCAACGTGTTTAAAAAATTATTTGTTCTGTATCCATTACGTTTTTATTCAGTTACTACACCCAAAAAATTTTGTAGTTGCGTAGTTAAGGATTTTAATAGTTGAAATAAAAATAATTTCAAATAACTATTGTAATTGCTACCAACTATTGACTTCGTTAATAACAACTATTATTATTAACCTTGTTTTTAAATTTTCTTTTCATTTTATATTGACAATCAATTTTGAAAAAAATAAACTGCCAATAGAAAAATATTTTTTTTTAAATTTTATAAACTTTCAGAATTTAAATAATCAAGAAGTTTTAAATTATCTACGGTAAATACCAAATGTAAATATGCAAAAAAAAATAATAATCAATAAAACTTAAAAACAATTTTCGTTTACAGGAATATGGAAGAAGAAAATGAATCTGAGGAAGAAGAATGTGGAAGAAGAAAATGAATCTAAAACCAGCATAAATTTTTACCAATAAAAGCTTAACATGGAAAAAAGAAAATTCAGTGGAAAGTGGGAAGTGGAAGTGATTTATAAATTGCTGCTTAAAAATTTCTTGGACATTTTTCTTTAGAAAAATTCTAAGACTCGGTGACGTTTTTTCTTTAGTAAATTCTCAGAACCACACACGTTTTTTCTATACAAAAAATGTCTGAGAATCAGATAATTTTACTTTAAAAAAAAAGGTCAGAATATAAAAATTTTAATACAGAAAAAATGTCCTAGAATCTGCAAAAGTTTCTACAGAAAAAATGTCTCAGTATGGGAAGTTTTCCATCGAAAAAATGTCTCAGTATAAGAACTTTTCTATAAGAAAAATGTCTCAGAATCTAAGAATTTTTCCAAAGAAAAATGTTTTAGAATCTGAAAATTTTTCTATAGAAAAAATTTCTCAGAATTTCTGAGACATTTTATCTATAGAAAAATTTTCAGATTCTGAGACTTTTTTTCTGTAGAAAAATTCTCGGATTCTGAGACATTTCTTCTATAGAAAAATTCTCAGATTCTGAGATATTTTATCTTTAGAAAAATTCTCAGATTCGGAGACATTTTTTCTATAGAAAAATTCTCAGATTCTGAGATATTTTTCTTTGGATAAATTCCCAGATTCTGAGACATTTTTTCTATTGAAAAATTCACAGATTCTGAGACATTTTTTCTATAGGAAAAATTTCAGATTCGGAAACATTTTTTCTACAGAAAAATTCTCAGATTCTGAGACATTTTTTCTATAGAAAAATTCTGAGATTCTGAGACATTTTTTCTATAGAAAAATTCTCAGATTCTGAGACATTTTTTCTTTAGAAAAATTTTCAGATTCTGAGACATATTTATAGAAAAATGCTCAGATTCGGAGACATTTTTTTTATATTCTCAGATTCTAAAAAGTTTTTCTATAGAAAAAATGTCTTAAGAACCTCAGCATTTTTCTATAGAAAAAATGTCTCAGAATCTGAGAATTTTCCTATAGAAAAAATGTCTCAGAATTTCTATAGAAAAATGTCTAAGAATCTCAGAATTTTTCTATAGAAAAATGTCTCAGAATCTGAGAATTTTCCTATAGAAAAAATGTCTCATAATTTGAGAATTTTCTTATAGAAAAAATGTCTCAGAACAACAGACATTTCTTCTGTAGAAAAATTCTCAGATTCGGAGACATTTTTTCTATAGACAAATTCTCAGATTCTGAGACATTTTTTCTGATGAAAAATTCTCAGATTCTGAGATATTTTTTCTATAGAAAAATTCTCAGATTCTGAGTTATTTTTTCTATAAAAAAATTCTGAGATTCTGAGATATTTTTTCTATAGAAAAATTCTCAGATTCTGAGATATTTTTTCTATAGAAAAATTCTCAGATTTTGAGATTTTTTCTATAGAAAAATTATCAGATTCTGAGATGTTTTTTCTATAGAAAAGTTATCAAAAAAAATAAATAGAAAAATTCTCAGATTCTTAGACATTTTTTTCTATAAAAAAATTCTTAGATTCTGAGACCTTTTTTCTATATAAAAATTCTCAGATTCCAAGACATTTTTTCTATAGAAGACTGATTCTGAGACAGTTTTCCATAGAAAAATTATCAGATTCTATAGAAAAATTAGCAGATTCTTTTTTTTATAGAGAAGTTTCCAGATTCGTTCAAAAATTCCCAGATTCCGAGACATATTTTCCATAGAGAAAAATTATCAGGCTTTAAGATTATATAAAATTTATTTGATGTTGAATTACTTTAATAAAATATGCTAAAACTTTCAGATTGACTTTCATTTTTAATAAAAAAATTTTACCTTATTCTAATTAGCAAGCTACTCAAATTCAACAATTTAATAATTATCATTAACTAAAAAGGTAGTTAAAAATAAAAACATTTATTTGATCGTTATATTTAGCTATATTATGTTGTCTTCAACTGTTTATATAGTTGTTTTCAGCTATTTTTTTAAAATATGTCAAATATAAGTTGAAATCAACTAAATATTGGTAATAGTAACGACTTATGTAGTTGATTTTATATTTTGGTTTATTTGTAGTTATCAGCAACTTAAGAAAATCAACTATATTTTATTGTTTCTGTAAAGACAGTCGAGCTCAGGCTCTAATTATAATTATGTATTATAATTTTTCAATTTGTTATATATGGTTTTTGAATTGAGAAAAGTGTGAAAGAAAAATTTAATTTTTCTAAAAATTTAAGACATCCTGGTTTGTTTCTTACTAGTTTCATATTATCCAGTTATAATAATCTTCAGAAAAACTTTTAATGTCAAATTTATTTAGTTAATAGTCAATAGAACTCTATATGTGAAAATTATTTACAGATCGCAGCAGGATTGAACTCATCATCATCTGTAATACTTTGCTATTAACTGCTTGTAACGTACAATCACTCTAGACCGATACGCCACGAAGGCTGTTAAGCAAGTATCAACTAAATCTGATTTTTTCAATTCTACTGGTGTTGTTTGCTGTAGTTTTTTTCTTACAGAAGTGTTGTTATTGCTATTTAATGTAAATAGATTTTTATTTTTAGTAATCATTATTCTTCTTCCTCTCCTTCATCAATTCTGATCTAAGTACTTATTTTTGCAAACGTTGCCAGACATGGTCTATATTTTAGACACAAATGTTAGGTGTTGCACATTTTCCAAAGATAGTGATATTGCCACTTAGGGCGACTTAAAGTCGTTATTTTTAAATTATTGTTTCTGTAAAGACAGTCGAGCTCAGGCTCTAATTATAATTATGTATTATAATTTTTCGATTTGTTATATATGGTTTTTGAATTGAGAAAAGTGTGAAAGAAAAATTTAATTTTTCTAAAAATTTAAGACATCCTGGTTTGTTTCTTACTAGTTTCATATTATCCAGTTATAATAATCTTCAGAAAAACTTTTAATGTCAAATTTATTTAGTTAATAGTCAATAGAACTCTATATGTGAAAATTATTTACAGTTAGTGGTAATTCACCTACAAAATAGTTGATATTTAAGTTGAAATCAACTACAAAATTTTTTGGGTGTAGTGTTTTGTTAAACAACTTGTTGTGTGAACTCCATATAAGAAAAAAAAATTGCCCGTGTAATTACAAAAAGATCTAAAATCGAAAAAGGGGCCCCTGCACGATAACCCATTTCAATCACTTAAAAAAATATGTATGAAAGGATGCATTTCAGGTATATTTTGTTACAAATGTTAAGTGTTATCTTTCTGCAATTAAAAAATATCTCCCCTTACCACCGCAATTTATATGGCTTTTCTGGAATAATAAGATTTTTAAGATCTGCCGGTGCTAATTTCACTAAAAAAGTACCTTTTTCCAAAAAAGGAAAAATAAAATTGAATCTTATACCCAATTCACACCTTGTTCGAACGAGATTTCGATCATATGGTTGTGTATAAAATGATACAGACCATATGATCGAAATCTCGTTCGAACGAGATTTCACCGCAGGTGCGAATAGGCCTTTAGTTTTATAAAATTTCCTTTTTTTAATTTTTCTCAACAGAGATAAAATTAAAACGCCTTAAAATATATATTTTTGTAAACCACTTTTGATTTAGTTGGCTTGAACTTTAATTTTATCATTATTATTTAAAAAAGAATCGAAAAATAAGTTCTTCTCGCATTTTTACAGTGGACATAAATGGAGTAAAAACTGACCAATAAAAATTAGGTAATTTGTTACGCATTTGAGATTATCGAAAATCAAGAAAATTTTTATTTTTTATACCCTCCAAAATATAAATATATAAAAAATAGTTAGGAATTTTTTTAATTTTTCCTCCGCGCGATGAATGCTGTCAAATAGATTTATTATGATTTTTGCACTTCTTCTCCTTCTTCTTTTATATTGATCGTGTGTGGGTAAGTTTGACGATTGTACAATGGTCCATCTAATTTTTAATTGGCATTGAATTTTCGTTGGCATTAGTTGGAACTAATGCCACTGCCAAAAAAAGCATTAGCATTTATTGCCAATGAAATTTTTTGGCATTGGCATTATTTGTACTAATGCCAATGAAAAGGCACAAATGCCTAAAAAACTATTTACAATTGATAAAAAAAATTAGAAAATTAGAAAAAGTGAATGCTCTATTGTATTAAGTATGACTTGATGCACCTTGTCTGTAATTTTTGTAAAAATAGGTACAGCCATTCTCTTGGAATGATCAATCAAAAATAAAATATTTATTTTTAAATCTCCATATACCGTTATCAAAAAAGCTAACAAATTTATACATTATTAAGGCGGGACCTTGTTTTTATTTTTTGATTAATTTATTTGACAAAAGGATGTACAACTTGTAAATGGGTATGGACAGTTCTTGATTCTTTTTTTTTGTGATTTTTTAATTTTTTTTATTTAAATTTTTTAAAATTGTTCCATTTTAAATAGTTTTTCCAAAATGTTCCGCGACATAATCCAAAACTTAGGACGCCAAAATCTTTGTTGGTTTACTAGCATTAAGACCCCTTTTTCCCGTTTTTTCGTCTGCGTTTAAAATATTAATAAAAAGGGAGATGAACAAATCTAAAGTTGTTAAAATGAGCATTTTATAATTGAATAAATTAATTTTATGAATTAACAATTTTTAAGTTTTTCCAAAAGTACAAACATATTTGTTTCTATATTAATACTGGATAAAATGAAACCCGAATACACAAAAAACCGATTTCGAGAAAACCCGGTTACACGAAAAATAGTTTTTTATCGTATTAAAAATTGTTTTCAATACATTGAAAAAAAGAAATACCCGGTTAGGCGGTCCAGACAGTTTTTTGAAGTAGTGTGGAACTTTTGATTACGACGAGTTTAAAAAAGAGGGTGTTCACAAAATTTTTTGTTTTTTTTAATTTTTGGCATTTCAATTTGTGTTGACTGGCACAAACGGGCAAGTTTTTTGTAAAGTATGGCTAAAAAGGATAATCCTGGTCCAAACAGTTTTTTGAAAGGGCGTAGAACTTTCTATAACGATAAGTTTTTAAAAGGGAGTTTTCAAAAAAAAAAAAAAATCAAATTTTTTTAAAAAATTTATTTTAATTCCATTTTTGAAAACGGACACAAGCTTGCAAATTTTTTGGAAAGTTGGGATAGAAAGGATAATTCTGGCCCAGACAGTTTTTTGAAAGGGCGTAGAACTTTTGATAACGATGAGTTTAAAAATGAGGTTTCCACAATTTTTTTTTATTTATTTTTTTTAAATGGGTTTTTCAAAAAAAAATCCTTCACGCAAAAATTCGACCCACTCTCTAGACACTCACTTAGAATTTTCCAACTCAACATCACGTGATTTAAATGAAAATCACTTTTTTGAGTCACGCAAATCACGGGACCAGCGACCATCTCCAATTCAAATACATAAACAAGAGACAAGTGTCTCTTCATTTGTTTAATCTATAACATCTGTAAATTTTAATTAAAATGAAGTGTCCACCCTTGAAAAAATTTCCTTGTAGGTCTGAATCCAAAAAGTTTCAAGGCACTTATTTATTACCCTAGGTTACGTTAGGTTAACCTACCCTAATATAGTCACTTAATTTAAATGAAAATCGCTCAATAATCACGTGATTTAAATAAAAATCGCTCACGCCTGAATCACGTGGTTTTTTGAGTCACGCAAATAACGGGACCACAGACCATCTCGAATTCAAATACACAAACAAAAGACAAGTGTCTCTTCATTTGATTCATCTATAACATCTGTGAATTTGATTAGAAATGAAGTGTCCACCCTGAAATAGTTTCCTTGTAGGTCCGATTTCAAAAACTTTCAAGGCACTTATTAATTACCTTAATATAGGCTTAATTTCTGAATTTCAAAAAGATCGGTTAACATTTACGACCTGTAGAGACTTTTGGCCAAAAAACCTACCATCACGCCCCAGTGTGCACTGTGGGCGGACAGAAGGACGACGTACGTTAAATAAATTAATATTAACGACAAAACCTTTTGCATACAAATTCCAAAACCGATATAAGATAAATACCAATACTTATTAAAAACCGATACCAATTCGAGGCTAAAACCAATACCAATACCCAATACCTAAATAATTCAAAACCAATACCGAAACCTATACCAATTCAACAAAAAATGAAAACCAATACCTATACCAATACTACTTAATATAATTTTAAAAACCAATACCAATACCAATACTTTTATCGAATTGGTACCCATCCTTGTGGAGAACAGAAATTAGTTTCCGTTATGTCACTATCACTCTTAGTTTGACTGGGACACAACTCCAAAGTCTAGACCCAGCAAAACTTGCATGACTTCCAGAATTAGTGCTGGAGTACTTCATTTTTGCTCGACTAGTTCTCTATCTCGTTCTCAGAGTCATGATTTTTGTTTGAAATTGTCACCCTCAGAACTAGTTCTAGGGAAGTAGTCTAGGAACAATCACCCCTCCTATGGAACGGTTCCATCACTACTTCTAGAACCAGTTCTTTATCCCATTCTTTAAACCATGATTTTTCTTTGAAATTGTCACGACAGGAACTACTTCCAAGAAGCTATTGTGGCACTAGTTCTCTATCTCGTTCTCAGAGTCATGATTTTTGTTTGAAATTGTCACCATCAGAACTAGTTCTAGGAAAGTAGTCTAGGAACCCATTTATGGAACGGTTCTTTAAGTCATTCTAGAACCAATTCTTTATCGCATTCTTTAACCCATGATTTTTGTTTGAAATTGTCACTATCAGAACTAGTTCTAGGGAAGCAGTCTAAGAACATTTTGTACATTTTTTTTTGCAAAAAAAAAACATTTTTGAATTATTTTTTGTTGAAAATATAACGCAATATCAGCACTTTACTGAACAAAATTAGTAGTATTTTTTATTTTTTTAGTCATCAATGCAATTAGAAATTATCTAGAAGGAGAATAAGGGATTTTTGAAAAAAAAAAAAATATTGTAGGGACCAAAAAATATATGCTTAGTTGGATTACTCAAATTGCTTACTATTTTTGCTACAATTGGAAAGTTTTGTTTACTTTTTGTAATAAAAAATTCCAGCTGTAGTAAATAAAGAAGTTTATTGCTGATTGTAGTAAGGTAATTGAATGGATCTATAAAAACCTATTTGCACTAATGCCCCAATACTTAATAATACCAAACAAATTACCCAATACTTATAGTATTTTTAGCCCGTCTGTACATATTTCAAAAGGTTTGACTTTTTCCAAATAGAAGATGCAACAGAGAATGCGTAATCAAATATATCGTGAACCTATATTCAAAATATGCCAACTCAAATTTGACCGATATGAGTTTCCGATGGCAAATAGCTCCCCTATATATACCCATTTGTGATAAAAATTTCAGAACAAAAAAATAATTTGTTGTCGTTTTACATCCATTTTTATACCCTCCACTCTAGTGATAGAGGGTATATATAAGTTTGTCATTCCGTTTGTAACACCTCGAAATATTGGTCTAGGACCCCATAAAGTAAATATATTCATGATCCTCGTTCGATTTTAAGACGATCTAGCGATGTCCGTCCGTCCGTCCGTCCGTCCGTCCGTCTGTCCGTCTGTCTGTCTGTTGAAAACACGCTAACTTTTGAAAGACTTTACGGAGGCTCCTGAAGTTTGGCATATATGTTGGACATTTACCTGGTCAGGTCGGTATTGCAATCCAGCGAAATCGGTCCAGTGGTTCAAAAGTTATAAGCAAATGAGTGAATTTCGGCAAGGGTTTTTCTGGAATTTACAAGTTAAAACACACGGTAACTTTCGAACGACAATTCTGAGGGTGCTGAAGTGTGGCATATATTTTTGCCGTTCCTTTGTTCAAATTCGTTTTAAATTTCAGCCACATCGGTCCAGTCGTTCAAAAGTTATTAGCAAAGCCGTGAATTTCAGATTAGTTTCACCTTAAATTCACATGTTGAAAACCCGTTAAACATGTTTAAAAAACATTAGTAAGTCACAAAAATATTTTAAAAGGTATTTTTGTCACTCAAAAATATTTTTACACCAAAACAAAAAAAAAATACACTCAAAAAAATTTTACACTCAAAAAAAATTTTACACTCAAAAAAAAAATTAGTAAATTATTTTTTTTTTTTCAAAAATTACTAAAAAAAAGTTTTTTTTTCACAAAATAAAATATTTCTAACAAAAATTTTATTTTTTTCACGTTAAAAAATTTTCTATCACTTAAAAAGGGCATTGTGGAGGGTATGCATAGATTCGGCCAAGTCGAATTTAACTTTTCTACTTGTTGTTATACTGCTAACTCAAAGTAGGTTTTTTTTTGGTGAAAATAAATGCCAACTCCCATTGTAAATTTCCAAAAATTTTTCAAAAATTTTTTTAAAAAAAATTAGACCATTTTTCTTATTGCAATTAACATGCTGAACACGAATCTGGTAACGATTTTGATATCGAATGGATAGTTTTCAAGATATTACCATTTTGAAATTATCGGTAAATAGTGTTTGCAAAAAAAAAAAAATTGCTTATATATATGTAACTTTCCAACTATTTGCCAGATTGAAACATTATGAGTGGGGCAAATTAAGTCAATGATGTAAGCTTTCACAATAGCTAGTTTGGAGTGACCCTAATACAATACAGCGTGAGTTACAGAGTCCCAAAGTTGACCACCCTGAGATTAAAAGGCTTTCGGAGCTAGTAACTTTTAAAAATATGCAAAGATTTTTAATTTTTTTTTTCAGTTTTTGCAATTATCGTACTAAGGATAACAAAAACCAAAAAAAAAAAAATTATAAAAAATTTTCCAAAAAAAAAAATGTTTTTTTATTTTCCGACAAAATATGCCAACTCTAAAAAAATATTTGTTTTTTGATGTAGTAATAAATGCCATCTCTCAAAAATACGCAAACAAGTGCAAAATATAAAATTTTTGGCATAGGTAAAAATTATTTAGAATATTTAAACCATGTTATGGCAGGTACATTGTTAATTTTTACAATAATTAGCGAAATAACTAGTTTTTTAGCTCTCCTGAACAGTAAGCTTTTTCGAGTTGGCATTTATTGAATATAGTTCGACGATATATTTTTTTCTTTTTTGAAAAAAATTATAAGTTTTTGAAACAGCTTCTAAGATGTTATTTGAGAACCAGTATTTGTTTCATGGAAGTGGTGCAGAAGTCATGTACGACTAGTTCCAAATCACTAGTTCCCAAACTACTCCAAAAAAGCTCTTTGGAATCAAATATTACCCTTTTGGATCACTTCTAGAACTAGTTGTGACATCACTAGTTCCAGGATGCTCTTTGAGAACCTATCGTGACAAGCTTTGAAGTACTTCTAGAACTAGTTATTTTTGAATGACTCCGAAAAGTTTTGCTGGGGAGTTTTTCAAATTTTTTTTTAATTTATCTTTATTTGTAAGGGACATGTTTTGAAAAATTTTTAAAAATTCATCTTGTGGAGCAATCTATCCAAATTTTTTGCAAACCGTTCTCAAGATACGTTATTTTATTATTCTGTTTTGTTTATATCAAAAAAAGTAATCCAAACTAAAGTTATGTTGAGTTAAAGTCCATGCTTTTTTAAAAATATATTTGAATCCACTTAAGTAATAGACTGCTACTTCTGCAGATAATGATGGATAATGCAAAACGCTATTGTGCGTTATACTAGAGGTGTTCCTTAACAATTCATTTGTTATAACTTTTGCCCTAAAGTGCCCTTACTGTGTCAAATCGAGGTTAAAGATAAGGTTAAAAACAAAAATATTAAAATAAATTGGAAAATTTGTTTATATGTTGCACAATTTGATTGGTTTACACAGCATAGTTTTTATTTCTCTGGCGTCCTTTTGAAAGATACATGCCAGGTCCACACTGTAATATACGCAGAATAAATTTTTCGCGATTTCGCGGTGAAAATTTTCGCCTCGCGAAAATGGATAAAAAATCATTTTAATGTGATTTTAGTTTGTTTTAAAAAATATTCAAATATCGAATTGGAAAATATATTGAGCTTTCTTCTAGTTTTTCATAATTTAATTTGTATTGGTTATTTTTTGTATTTTTGTTGTATTTGAGGGCAAACAAGGTTTAATTGCCGGTTTTTTTTAATGTAGGGTGGATTGTTTGTATGCAGATAAATAATCCATCTTAAAAATATGTAAAAGTTAGTAAAATGTAATGATAAAATCATTATACCTAAATCAAAAATAGCTTGATTTTTTTTGATTATCTGTAATATGTTGCTCAAAATGATGGTCGTGAATTCAGATTTTTGGATTTAACCATATAGCTGTAATGCACGTGACAATATATAATTTTCTAGAAGATCTATATTTTTTTAACTTTTTTTTAACATGATAATGTTTTTAGGCTGGTGTCTAATTTTAAAAAAGTTGCAGGACGCCACCTCAGTTTGACTATATAAGTAAGCTAACGACTAACAAAAAAGAAAATTGGAATTATTGTTTTCGTTTTCTTAAAACCAAAAATTTTACTAACTTGGGTTTGTAACTTGGATAATAATTCACCTCGTGGTGAATAACAAAAATATTCACCAGCTGGTGAATAAAACGTAACATAATTATTTTCATCAATATTTTTTTTTTTCATCAATATTTTTTTTTTTTCATCAATATTTTTTTTTTTTTCATCAATATTTTTTTTTCATCAATATTTTTTTTTTTCATCAATATTTTTTTTTTTTCATCAATATTTTTTTTTTCATCAATATTTTTTTTTTCATCAAATTTTTTTTTTTTTTTCATCAATATTTTTTTTTTTTTCATCAATATTTTTTTTTTTTTCATCAATATTTTTTTTTTTTTTCATCAATATTTTTTTTTTTTTCATCAATATGTTTTTTTTTTCATCAATATTTTTTTTTTTCATCAATATTTTTTTTTTCATCAATATTTTTTTTTTTTTATCAAATTTTTTTTTTTCATCAATATTTTTTTTTTTTGCATCAATATTTTTTTTTTCATCAATATTTTTTTTTTTTTCATCAATATTTTTTTTTCATCAATATATTTTTTTTTCATCAATATTTTTTTTTCATCAATATTTTTTTTTTCATCAATATTTTTTTTTTCATCAATATTTTTTTTTCATCAATATTTTTTTTCATCAATATTTTTTTTTTCATCAATATTTTTTTTTTTTCATCAATATATTTTTTTCATCAAAAAAATTTTTTTTTTCATCAATATTATTATTTCATCAATATTTTTTTTCATAAATTTTTTTTTCATTAAATATTTATTTTAGTCAATAAAATTTTTTCATTAAAACCCTTTTCTTCATCAAACACTTTTAGTTATCGAAAAACATAGACAAACAGATAGATGGATATCACTAGAATGTCTTAGAAAGCTTTACGGATCAATAATATATAAACATAATGGCGTCCTCGACCGATATTTCAATGCATTTTGCATATAATGACAAATTAATATAGCGTTATTTTTCCTAGAAAAATTTTGCTTTGGAAAGAACACCTACTTGTACAGCAAAACATTATCATGATTCTATGGTTTGGGCACGAGTACAAACTTCGCAGACATTTTTGTTTAGTTAACCGACTTTACCTCCCCGTTTTGAGTGGGGTGTTGACAGTACATCCTTGAAACAACATCAAAAAAATTCTTTGAGTTCCTAGTTTCCAAAACTGTACCAAACGTTTAAATAGGTCTATCCGTTCAAGAGTTATAATTAAAAAACTTCGATGCGCGCCTTTTCCATACAAAGGTTACACTGTGCCCCACAGGTCCGGCATTTTTGTTTGTTAATACCGACCGTAAAAGGCAACTTTTCGAAAATAAGGAAATTGGCTCCACCCCACTGTTCAGTGGACCATAGAAAACAAATTAAAATAACATTTTCTAGACGTTTTTGTGAATTGGACCTGCTGGTAGTCAAATATTTTTTTATCTCATTCAATATGCAAATTCGTGTTTTAGGTACTGTGTGATGCAATTTTCCAACAATTTTCAAACTTTATAAATTTTCAAATCTTTAAACTTAGCGCATTTATCAATAAATATAATTTAATTTAATTTTTTATTGTCAATGTCTCCAATCACATGACATTTTGTTTTGAAATATCCGTTTACAATAAAGCATAGAGAAACATAGAGGCGAAGGTGAAAGAAAAAATAATATCACTATCTTTTTCTAATTTCTCACACGTACGTTGTCGATGTGAATTCACCACACAATACATGTTTACAAGTCGTACTTTGTCAACAAATACATGTATACAAGTTGTACTTTGACAACTCAATTTTTGACGCCTTCGCCTCTATGTTTCTCTATGCAATAAAGTATAATGTTTTAATGATAGTTTTTCCAAAGAATAAAAGAAAAATATATTCTTTTGTATATATTGTTTAACCACAAACTATCACATTTTATGTTTGCTTTTTTAGCAAAAAATGAAAAAAAAAAACCCATAGATTATTTTACGCTTTGACAGTTTTTAGTGGGTTTGGTTTTCATTTTTGTAAAAACTTTTAAATTAACAGAAAAAACAAAAAAAAAAAAATAACAACTGGAGTCCCAAAGAGACTGAGCAACAGACAAAGAGACAGACGTTTGGATGAATAGATAAATAAAAAAAAAAAAAAAACAGAAAGCACAAGTTCAATTACTAAATGTTTGTCTTTTCACATAAATATACACGCTTTCACAAACAAACCTATGATCATAAAGTATGTAAAGCAATATATATTTCGAGTTACTTATTTATTTCCGAATCAAACTACTTAAAATGTTTGATTCTATCTGGTTTTAAATTTTTTTATCTTTTTATACTTTTCGAATGTCTTTTCGAAATTTTCTTAATTGTTTATTCAATTCTTATGTTTTCTCAATTTTTCCAAAATTATTCACTGAAGTTTTTATTTTTAAAGACGTTTGGAATAAGTCAAAAAAATTTGAATCTGTTTCTGATGTTAATAATGTTAATAGATGTCTTCAGAGAAATTTTATGACAGTTCTTTTCTGAAGACATACATTGCTTAACAAAGAATGTCTTCAGACAAACACTCTATCTTCCATTTCTAAGCCGATTTTAGTCCCTTTTCCAAAAATTCTTATAATTTTCATAGGGGTTGTGAAGGTCAAAAGTCCTTCCGATATAAGCAAATTGTTTAACAAAGTGAAAATGTAAAACAACATACTTTGTTAAATTGTGTTAACCACAAATAATTTATAATTTAACTTTTTTAAGCGCTTTTGTAATATTGCACGAACTTTTGCCCTCTGACAAACTTTTAATCTTTTTAACGATGAGTTGCCCTGAAGCAGAATCTGTGCTCAGAGTTTCCCGTCTCATCAGGTTTTTGAGATATCCTAGCTTAAAGTTAGAAAAACCCAGTTTTTGCCATATTTGAGACGTTATGACTGCGCGAATTCACCTTTATTTATAAAACCTGATATTTCGTCTGAAAGTCCTACTAGTTACCTTTAAAATGAATGTTTAACCTCTGATATCTTGTTTCTTCTCGAAGATATCTTACCATGAAGTTAGAAAAATTCGGGTTTTCGATTAATTTTTGCTATTAATGCAAACTCGACAGATTTTTCGCTACATTTCGCTTTTATTTTGCGGCAAAACTATAAAAGTCTTAAATTCCCAATTTTAAAGAAAAAATGCCGCAGAGTTTTGTACTCTTGCCCAAAAAATTAAATCATGATAATGTTTTATTTAATAAAAACTTTTTACGAATAACCCTCACATATATGCAAAAAATATGTAAGGATTAAAAAAATATTCAGAAAAAAAAGAACTCCAAGAAATTTCTCAAATTTCTCAATATTTCCAAAAAATTTGGAAACTACACTCAGAAAAACTCTGCTAATTTAAAAGAATTCACCGTACTTTTCCAGCTAGCAACATTACTTGGTAATTTTACTAAAAAACTCTGTAAAATGATTTTTACAAAAAAAAAAACTGTTAATTTACAGACTTTATGGTAAAATATTGGTTAAATATTAGCGTCTTTTGACAGAAAAAACCTCTGTTTTTTACTATAAAACTCTGTAAAATGTTTTGAACAAAAAAACTGTTAATTTTCAGAGTCTCTAGTAAAATATTGGTTAAATAAAGCACCATTTAGCAAAGAAAAACTCTGTTAATTTACATATATTTGTAAAATGTATTTGATGCAACCAACATTTTATAGAAAAAACTCTGTAGTTAAATGCAGTTTATTTTGGAATTTTCCTTTTTAAGTTTTCTGTGAAATTAATGTTTAAAATACAGACAAAACTTCGTTTTTGGTTACAAAAAGTACAAAAAATACAAAATATCTGTTAATTATCTGTAAAATAAAGGTTACAAGGTTAAAAGTAATATAACAGATAAAACTTTGTTTTTTGTCACAAAAAATTCAAAGTATTTTCTTTAAATCCGTATTTTGAAAGAAAACTCTGTCAAACATCTGTTGAATTGAGATTACAGTCATTTTACAATGTATTATACAGAGTTATTATTTTGAGTGTAAGAACAAATCAGAAAATACAAAAAAAAAGTCAGAAAAATGCAGATATATTCAGAAAAAATCACAAAATTCAGAAAGAAAAACAACTAGAAAATTTAGAAAAATCTGAATATCGTCGAACTATATTCAATATATGCCAACTCTAAAAAGCTTACTTTTCAGGAGAGCTAAAAAACTAGTTATTTCGCATATTATTGTAAAAATAAACAATTGCTGTGTTTTTCAAAAAGTGGATTTATTTTCAGATTAATCTTATTTTGTTTAAAAAAATATTTTAACATACCAAAACAAATTTGGAATATTTTTTTCAGTATTCTACGATAAATTAGCAATTATAATCCGAAAAAATAATAAAAAAATTTGGTAAATGAAAAAAGTTATAAATAAATAAAAATAAATCCAAAATGGACTTATTAAATCCTAAAATTTTAATGGATTAATTTTGATTTATTTATAACTTTTTTAATTTTCCAATTTTTTTTATTATTTTTTCGGATTATAATTGCTAATTTATCGTAGATTACGAAAAAAAACATTCCAAATTTGTATTAGCATGTTAAAATATTTATTTTAAGCTTAATAAGATTAATCCGAAAGTAAATCCACTTATTGAAAAACACAGCAAATGTATCTTGCATAAGATGGTTAAAATATTCTAAACAATTTTTACCTATGCCAAAAATTTCATATTTTTCACTTGTTTGCGTATTTTTCAGAGATGGCATTTATAACTATGTTGAAAAACAAATATTTTTTTAGAGTTGGCATATTTTGTCGGAAAATAAAAATATATTTTTTTTGAAAATTTTTTTTTAATTTTTTTATTTTGTTTTCCTTAGTACGGTAATTGCAAAAACTAAAAAAAAATAAAAATATTTTTAAAAGTTACTAGCTCCAAAAGCCTCTTAAACTCGGGGTGGTCAACTTTGGCACTCTGTAACTCACGCTGTATTGTAATAGTGTCACTCCAAACTAGCTATTTTGAAAGCTTATATCATTGGCTTTATTCGCCCCACCCAAAATGTTTCAATCTGATAAATAGCACTGCGGAACACTAAAAAATAAACAAGAGTTACGACCATTATTTCTATATATTTCGGACATGCTGATTCGAATGGCGTACTCCGTTTTTCGATGTATGGTACAGTTTTCTTTCAAAGTGTCGTTAAAGTTTTGCTGATTTCAAGGCAGTTTTTTAACAAAAAATTTGCAAAGTTAATGATTTTTAAATTGTATGACATGGAAAACAATGATATGACTTGTAGCAATATTTCTTATGCAAATTTGGTTTAAAGCTTTTCGTCTTAAGCCCTTAAATTCGCGAATTTCTTCATTTTTCAAGGTTTTCGCGAAATTGGCCAAAAATTTGGCCAAAAAAGTTTTCATTTGCAAAAGTTATCTTAACTAAAACTATTATATTAGTGTTTGCATACGATAATTATAGTTTTTTTTAAGATAACTTTTGCAAATGATAACTTTTTTGGACAAATTTTGGGTCAGTTCATTGTTTAAGGTTCCCACATTATATACTAAAAGATGAAGCCTTAAATCATCTCGTAAAGTGATGCTGCCATTAACAAAAAAAAAAACGGTTTTTCGCGATTTTCATCATGATGGTCCATATAACATAGATATTTTTTGTCCACTATTCGTAGTGTCATGGATGCCTTTATGATCCACAAAATGCAAGTTTTTTATCAGAGACCAATTTAGGGGTTAATTTCGCGAAGACTTAAAAAAACGAAGAAATCCGCGAATTTAAGGGCTTAAGATAAAAAGTTTTAAACCAAGTTTAATTAGAAATATTGCTACAAGTTATATCTTTGTTTTTCATGCCATAAAATTTAAAAATCATTAGCTTTGGAAATTTTTTTGTTAAAAAAGCAGCTGAAAATCAGCCAATTTTTAGTGACATTTTGCAAGAAAACTGTACCATACATCGAAAAACGGAGTACGCCATTCGATTCAGCATGTCCGAAGTATATAGAAATGATGGTCGTACCTCTTGTTTTCTAAAAAAGTGGTTAGTTTCGTCACGCAGTGTAGTTTGAAAGTTACATATATATAGGGTGTTTTTTTTTACTGTTACCGAACTTTAAATTTAAATAAAGTAAGGAAAAATATTTTTAATATCAATCAAACTGACTTTATTAGATAGATAATTTTATGACATTAATGTTTAAAAATGATTTGGAGCCATATCGATACCAAAAATGGCTCGTAGAAGGAGTAATCTGAACCTCCATTTTCACACAATTTTCACAGAATTTGCGGCCGTTTTTCGAATTTTACCAATAACTCATCGAAGGTTTAATTCCAGGTGTTTAATTGTCTCTAATTTATCGGAAAAGATAAATTACTTTACATAGCCCCACAGAAAATAATCCAATAGGGTTAAATCAAACGATATTGGTAATCAATTAATAGGATCTTTGAATAAAATTTAAGTTCGACGAAAAGAACCTTTTTTTTTATAAAAAATTTTTTACAATTTGGAAGCGTTGCTGTGGTGTAAGTCTTTGCATGATAAAATGTCAAACCATACTTAACAAAAAATGACTATCAGCAGTTAGATCGGTTGTCAAATAAAGCAGTATTACCAATTCAAAGTTGTGAACCTCTAAAAAAACACCCTATATAAGCAATTTTTTTTTTGCAAACACTATTTACCTATATTTTCAAAATGGCAATATCTCGAAAACTGGTCATTAGATATCAAAATATTTACCAGACACGTGCTCAGCGTGGCAATTGCAATAAGATATGTGGTAATTTTTTTTTTTTTTTTAATTTTGAAAAATTTTTGGAAATTTACAATGGGAGTTGGCATTTATTTTCACCAAAAAAATATGTACTTTGAGTTAGCAGAATAACAAAAATTGATGTAAAACGACAACAAATTATTTTTTTGCTCTGAAATTTTTATCACAGATGGGTATTGCATTGGGGAGCTATTTACCATCGGAAACTCATTTCGGTCAAATTTGAGTTGGCATATTTTGAATATAGGTTCACGATATATAAATTTTTTTTTTATTTATAATTAATAAAAAAGTATAAAGAATTAATGCAAACAAATTTTTCCCTAACAAAAAGAAATGTACAAGCTAAAAAAAACTAAATAAAAAAAAAAAATAAGTTCACAGATCACGGATTCGAACCGCGAACCTTCAGTTTTCCAGTCTGGCTCACTTCAGCAAGCCCACCGTAGCTTGTTTAAATATTGATTTAAATTTTGATATATTTCTCTTGCTTTTAGATACATATTCGATTTTCAAATATACGGGTTAATATTGCCATGTGGTAATATTTTATTGGAAACAATTTGCGATGATGGTAACAAATCTAATTGGAAATGCGATGGCAATACTGCGTTAATCGAGTGACACCTAGCGTCGCTAGGTGTCACTACCACAACTATGTGTTTTTTTATTTTATTTATTAATATTAAATTATTGTCGAAGTTTACAGTTGTAATAAAATGAAAACTATAATTCTTATTTTCTTTTTTGTTTGATCGTTAGTTTATATAGTCAAACTGAGGTGGCGTCCTGCAACTTTTTTAAAATTAGACCCCAGCCTAAAAACATTATCATGTTAAAATACTTTAAGAATTGTTTAGATATCCTTTTTATTTCCTGAGATATCGTCCGTTGAATTTTATGTGGTATGTTTGGTGAATACATACTACCACTATCAGCCGAACAGTCACGAAACGAGGACAAAAGGTTAAGATATCTTAGAGATGAAACAAGATATTTCAAAGGTTAAACATTAATTTAAAAGTGTGTTTTAATTTTTATTAAAGTTATTTATTCGACCTTTTAATTGTGCAATGAAAAAGAGTTTATTCTGATTCGAGGCCTTTTCATGTTCCCCATTATGAATTAACATAACAAGTGCTTATGATAACTCTACTTTCTTTATTAGGATATTCTCTCATTAAATACTCATAGAGTTTCTTGCTTTCATAAAATTTGTCAATTTTCAGGAATGAATTGACGATCATTTCGGGGGGGGGGGGGGGGGTTCCAATTCCCCCATCATCAGAATTCTTTAGAAAATTAGGTAATACTGTTAGCGTGCAAACATCAAATATTCATACTCTGAATTATCTCAACTTATTGTTAGTGAAAAAGCAAATATGATCTTCGAAGTTTCACCAGCATTACACCAAATATAATTTGAAAGCAAGTTTTTTGGTCTCGCATCAAGAGGGTTACCAAGTGTGTTTTAATTTTTATTAAATAATAAAAATTAGTTATTTATTTGAACGTTTAATTGCGCAATGAAAAAGAGTTTATTATAATTCGAGGCGAAAAAACGGGGTTTTTTCAAATTCAAGCGAAGATATCACGAAAACCTGATGTGACAGGCAAATTCTGAGATCAGATTCGGATTCAGCGCATCTGAAGTATACTCTAATCTATGGGTTAAAAATTTGTTGGCCTGTGTAATCAAAGAAATTAACCGTCATAAAAATTCACCACAGTCATCTATTAACATTATTTTGCTCACAAGGAAATTATTTCAACCGTTGTAAACCGATTTGCTTAAAACTTAAAATACAGATAATAGAGAATTGATAAATATAATTGAGATTGCTAGAAATAGAATTGTAGTGTTGGAAACTGTCAAAATTTCTTCTGTAGAAAATATAAATATTCACATATAGGGTGTTTTTTTTTACTGTTACCGAACTTTAAATTAAAATAAAGTAAGGAAAAATATTTTTCATATCTATCAAACTGTCTTTATTGGATAGATAATTTTATGACATTAATGTTTAAAAATGATTTGGGAACATATCGCCACCACGAATGGCTAGTACATGGAGTAATCTGAACCTCCATTTTCACACAATTTTCACATAATTTGCAGCCGAATTTTAAATTTCACCAATAACTGTGGAATGTTGATTTACAGATGTTTAATTGTCTCTAATTTATCGGAATAGACGAGTTACTTTACATATCCCCAAAGAAAGTAGTCTAAGGGGCTTAAATCAAATGATTTTGGTAGCCAATTAACTGGATATTTGAAAAAAGATGAAGTTTGATAAACAGAACCATTTTTTTGATAGTAAATTTCAACAATGTGCAAGCATTGCAATTATGTTAGTCTTTGCATGATAAAATGTCAAACCATACTTAACAAAAACCAACCTTCAGCTGTTAAATCGGTTGTCAAATAAAGTAGTATTACCAACTCAAAGTTGTGAACCTCTAAAAAAATCACCCTATATATAAAAAACAGTTTTCATTAACAAGACGAACCGACATTTAAAATCCTACTGATGATAACACTAACTGGGGTGTTTGAAACCGGTATGGGAAATACCAGAAATGTCTATAATTTTTAGAAATTCAATTTTTCTTCTGCATTTTTCCAACTTCAACCCTTATAAAAAAATGTAATTAGAGCTCGATCTGTACTTATAGAAAAAATCAGAGAAAATTTTAAGTTTGGGTTGTCTTGGCATATCGGCCATATCAGTGTTTAAAAATTTCGTTGCCCCCTATGAAAAAATGGGTGACAGGACATAATCCCCACGGACATTACCCCCATAACGGAAATGGGGATTATGACCGAATTAATTTCGGTCATAATCCCCATGGGGATTATGTTCGTTCCTTGTTGGGATTACGACCGAACTTTTTACGGTCATAACCCCCATTCACATTATGGGGAGTAAGTCCAAAGCAAATTTGGTGATAAGCCCCGTTTTCTGCAGAGAGGGTGGGTTAAATGCATGGAGTTTGTAATCCCTAAGCCCGGCCGAAGGCCGGCTACGCAGAAAAACTTTTAAGTAAAAAAAAAATTCTTTTAATTTTGGGGATTATGACCAACTAGTATACAAGCCATAATCCCCATAATGGGGGTTATGGCCATTTGTTACGTGGTCATTATCCCCATAAATCTGGGAATTATGTCCGTTTTTTATTGGGATTATGTCCAAATAATTTTCGGTCGTAGTCCCCACTACCATTATGGTGATTATGACCGAAATGAATTTGGTCATAATCCCCATAACGGAAATGGGGATTATGGCCGTGGGGATTATGTCATGTCGCCGAAAAAATGTGGACGTTCGGGAGACTTATTTCATAAAAAAAGGGCATGAAAAATGTCGCCCACCTTGTGTGGACTATTACGAATATTTAAACAAAATAAGTAGCTTAATCGGTTCAGCTATTCCGCGATTTTAAATATATCAAAAAATTTGCGAAGAAGTGAACGTGGTCAATTTTTCTTCCGTAAAACCTAAGTTGAACTATATAAAAAAAAAAATAGCCAAATCGGTCTAGCCGTTCTCCTAAAAAAAAAAAGCCAAATCGGGCAAGCCGTTCTCCGATTTTTGATAATTCGAAAAAAGTGGGCATAAAAGTGGGCGTGGTCAGTTTTTCTTCCGTAAAACCTAAGTTGAACTATTTAAAAATAGCTAAATCGGTCTAGCCGTTTTCCTATTTATATAAATCGAAAAAGTGGGCGTAGTCAAATTTTCTTTCCATAAAAACCTAAGTTTGAGTATTACAAACACTAACCTTCAAATTCATAAAAGTTAGAAGAGGCTAATAAGACGTTTATATAACAAATTTTGTATGGAAATTTCCTTAATAAACCTGTTATTAAACTCTTTTGTTTTTTATGAATTTGGAAGTAAAAAAATAGCCAAATCGGTCCAATTGTTATCAAGGACATTTAATTTTCATTCATATAATAAGAATAAGATTAGCCAAATCGGTCCGTTCGTTCTGCGATTTTAAATACATTAAAAGTGGGCGTGGCCAGTTTTTTTCAGTAAATTTTTTGTTCAGCAAAAAAATGATAAATCGTAAAAAGTGGCCGTAAAAGTAGCTTGGTCAATTTTTCTTTCTGTAAAAACCTAAGTTGGACTAACAAGGGAAGTCTCCCTAGTGTCACCCGTGGATCTTTATGGAATTGGTTTTATGTTGTAGATCAGAAAAAATAAAGGGACACGTATTTTTTTTAGCGGCCCAAATTCATATTTAGGGGGTAAAAAGGAGGGGGGAAACAAGGCAATTTTTCAGTTTTTTTCGTTTATCTCCCATAGTATGCAAAGAAACCTAGTCATGTTACATACCAAATAAAAGGTCTTTGGAAAATCTATTTACGTGTGCTAAGAACGAGTCCAAACATGCACAACTTTTCGTCATATTGAGTAAAATACCAAAATTTTAGGACATTTTTGTTAATAAGTCGAAAAATATTAACTTCTTTGGCCCGTTGTTAGCACCACGAGATAGGTATTTTTAACATTTTTACCAACGAACGACATTTGATTTTTATTTATAAAGATTAAAGCAGTAGGGGGCACACACATACTATAACATTTATACTTGTGTGGTAGTATCAAGCGAAAAGTTAACAAATTTGCATAAGCAACAGAATTTTATATTGTACGTGTGTCGAATGCGCACAAGCAGCATTTTTTAGCCTAATCCCGCGGGAGTAGGACATACAAAAATGCCCGACATAGGATTAGAGACACAAATTTTATTTATTCTTTCCTAACAAAGTTTATAATGTTTTTTAACAAATGCATGGAGTTGAAAGTTTATGTTTGTATGGATGGCATTAATAAATACAAACACAATCAAAAGCACATTCTTTATTGTCACTGTATTAAATACATACACACAAACAAGTTTAAACAACAACACAAAATTGTGGCGTTGTTCAATAGATTAAACACAATTTGAGCAAAAGCGAAAAACCGTCAGAAAGTAAAACAATCGTTATTTCCAGAACAAATTTGCTCCGTTTCCGACAGTAACCGTTCGCTTCTTTAATTCTGTTTAATCTTTAATGTCGTGTTTTGTTGCCATTTATTCAGTTTTTTTTTTCTTTTTTTTTTAATAAATTGTTTGTTGTTTGTTTAAAAAAAATATATGTATATTAGGGTGGAGCAAATTTACCTTTTTTCCGAATTTTAAAAACGTTGGGGTCAAAAAAGTTGTCTTTTAGGATCGGTATTAATAAACAAATTACACTGTGACACAATTGAAGGGTCATTTCTTAGGGCCTCAACCAAACCAAGACAGTTTGAAAGTACTTGTGTGTAGTAGTTAAACCCCCAAAGGGTTTTGCTCTGTAACGTCTCAAATTTTTTTTATAGCCCACTAAATTTTTCATTTTTTTTCAAAAGGCGTTTGAAAAAAGTCGAAAAAAATAATGTACTTAACTGTTCTTTTGAGCTTAAAATAGTGTTTGGATGTCTTCAATAGAATTTGATGGGGAATTTTTTTCTAGAATATATTAACTAGGGATATAACCATTTGCATATTTTTGAAAATATCAAAAAGGGCCTATCATAGTGAGAAAGTACATAGAAAATCAATAAGAAATGCGTCCTCTTTTTTTCGCGAATGTTAAAAAAGGTTCGGCACCGATCGCGATGAAGTTTTTGCTAATATTTTTTTTCAAATATTTATTCAACCCATGTTTCAAATGTTAAAAATCATACTGCTAATTTTTCTAGTTTTATTTTTGTTGTAAAACGACGAAAATCAAAATAACGTTGAAAGGGACGGATTCCCACCATAAAACATACAAAAATTAAAATTTGAGGTGTTTTAGAAATTGCAATCGGTGCCGAAGGTTTTTGGACCAAAATGACCCCGGATACCGTTTTTTGTTATCAGTATAACATTGCCCATACCGTTATGATAGGTTCTTATTTTGGTTATACCCCTAATATTAACCCTTTATCTGCCGTATTTAATGGTCATTTAAGTAATTTTCTTAAGAAATGGCTCAAAAGTCTACTAAAGCTTGCGTTTAAAGGGTTAAAATGTTCTACGAATATACTCTGCGTCAAATTTCACTAGGGGTTACTGAAGGCAGAAAGTTCGACTGATATAAGAAAAATGCAGAAAAAAGATAAATTGTGAAGTATCATTAATTTTTTTATATTTTTTCCAGAAATTGTATACAATTGTAACTACATAACAAATATAGGAAAAAATATAAAAAATTAATGATAATTTACAATTAACCTTCTTTATGTCGAACTTTCTGTCTTCAGTAACCGCCAGTGAAATTTGATGCTGAAAATAATCGTAGAACATTTTAACCCTTTAAACGCACGTCTTAGTAGGTTTCTGAGCCATTTCTTAAAATAATGGCGTAAATGACCCATTAAAACGGGAGATAGAGGTTTAGCGTACTCCAGAAAAATGTTCCCCATTAAATTTTATTGAAGACATCCCAACACTATTTTAAGTTCCAAAAATCATTAACATTAGTTTTTTCGACTTTTTTCCAACACCTTTGAAAAAAAAACTGAAAAATTCAGTGGGCTATAAAAAAAATTTGAGACGTTACAGAGCTAAACCCTTTGGGGTTTTTACTACTACACATAAGTACTTTCAAACTGTCTTGGTTTGGTTGAGGCCCTAAATGTGCTGCTGCACTGTGTTATTGGACCTGTGGAACAATGGTTTTGGATTCCTTTTTTTGATTTGAAAATCGAAAAGTTCCGAATATAGTAAAAATAACTAACTTTTTTTTTGCTTAAAGTATTCGTTAATATTTGGAAATTACCGAAAAATTGTTTTTATGATAAATATTTTTTTTGTCTTTAATTTTTTTTTTTTTTGTTTCTTGTTTTGCAAACAAAATATTTTTAATTAGTTTTTTATTGAAAATATAACGTAATTATTAGTCAAGTGTTGAGAAGATGTATATTTTAAATTGTCGTATTTTTCAATTTGGCTTTTAATGCAATTTGAAATGAAATAAAAACAAACAAATTATTTTTGAAAAATTATTAACATGATAATGTTTTTAGGATGGTGTCTAATTTTAAAAAAGTTGCAGGACGCCACCTCAGTTTGACTATATAAGTTAACAATTAACGAAAAAGAAAACAAGAATTACTATTTTCATTTTCTTAAAAGCAAAAATTTTAATAACTTGGGTTTGTAACTTGGATAATAATTCACCTCGTGGTGAATAAAACCGTTTTTCACCAGCTGGTGAATAAAAAGTAGCATAATTATTTTTCACCAAAAAAAAATTGTTTTTCATCAATTTTTTTTTTTTATCAATTTTTTTTTTTTCATCATTTTTTTTTTCATCATTTTTTCAAATTTTTTTTTTAATTTTTTTTTTTCATCAATTTTTTTTTTCATTAATTTTCTTTTTCAGCAATTTTTTTTTTTTTCATCAAAAAATTTTTTATTTCATCAAATTTTTTTTTCATCAGTTTTCTTATTTTTTCATCAAATTTTTTTTTTTCATCATTTTTTTTTTCATCAAATTTTTTTTCGTAAATTTTTTTTTTTCATATTTTTTTCATCAAATTTTTTTATCTAATTTTTTATAATCATTTTTTTTTCTCACCAAAAATTTTTTTTTTTCATATTTTTTTTCATCAATTTTTTTTATCAAAAAAAAATCATCAAAAACTTTTCTTCATCAAAATTTTTGTTCACCAAAAATTTTGGGTTCATTAAATTTTTTTTAACATAATTTTGTTTTTCGTGAAAAAAAATATTTTTTTTTGTTACAAAAACCACTTTTTCACCAAGTCTAAGCTTTTCGCATAAAAATTTTCCATTTATTTATCAAATGTACTGAAACAAGTGAGAGTGGTATATTCTTTGGTGCCGAATCTTTTATACTCTCCAAAATGTAAAAAAACTTTTTTGCTCATATTTTTGCACTCACTTACGAAATGTTCAGCTCTTTTGGTTTTTTAATGGGGTCCTCGACTGATATTTCAATTCGTTTTGCATGGAATAGCAAAGAAATGTAACATTATTTTTTCTAAAAAAAACTTTGCTTTGGCAAGTACACTCAAATCTTTCGCAAAACATTATCATGATTTAATTTGAGAAAGAGTTTAAAATTCGCAGGCATTTTTTTTTTTCTTTTCCATGAAAACTGAGTTATTTTAAACAAAAAAAAGATCCAAAGAAATTTTTTTTTGCTTTGTTCGAAACCCAAAGTCATTGTCCTAAACGTCCCATATTTTTGTGTGTTAATATCAACCTTAAAGGGCAACTTTCACTACCCTGACGTTTTCAAAATTAGAAAAAAAGCTAAATTTGCTCCACCCTAATGTACATTAGTATATGCTTTGTGTGACTGTATGTTTGTGTAAGTGTAGTGGTTATCTTGTTGTCATATTTGACATTTCAAGGATATAAAACTAAACAATGCAATGATGATATTGTTGACGATTAGAAAATCAATGTTATGGTTTTTCATACCCTACCCCAGAGCTTCGAACGAATTAATTCTATTGAGAATTAATTCACCAAAAGTTTAATTCTGTTCTAATAAATTTTGATTTATCATTCCTTATCAGCATTCAACACGAATTAATTCAAAGGCTTAATTCTCAAAGCTTAAATCAAATTGAATTAATTCCCAAGAGAATTAATTCCTTGCAAGCAATCATTCGATTGAATGATCAAAATTTTTCATCATTCAAATCTATTACAAATTGAATGATGATTTTTTTATTTCATTCCCTTTGTATTTTCAAAAATGTGTTGCTTGTGTACATTTTAAGCATCTTCGTATGTAAACGATCGGTTGTTGTTTTGTCGACGTCTCGTCTGCTGCTTCCCACACAAGCATAAATGTGTGTGTATGGGTGTTGCGTTTCACTGTTTTCAATTTAATGATAAGAAAATTTCACCATTCAATTTGTAGTAGATTGATTTGGATATAAAAATAGTTCATTCCTTAAGAATGATAATTCTTAAGGAATGAATTCTTGAAAAAATTAATTCAATGATTATAAAAGTTGAATGATTTTAGGGAATGCCAAATTCAAATTTTTTAATTCGAATTAGGAAATTGAATTAAAGAATTAATTCTTTCGAACCTTTGCCCTACCGCTGCGTGGTGGTATACAGGGGCACAGTGACAGAAATTACTATTTTGTTGGAAATAGTTCAACCATTTAGGAGGTACTGCAGTAATAGTAGAGTGCCCAGATTTTTTTTTTTTTTGCAGGTCTTACCCCCTTAATTCATTCCCTTTTGTTAAAAAAAAATCTGTTTTTTTTTTTTGATTTTTAAAGTAATAAGAGTCAAGTCTATGACCGACCCCCAATAGTTTTAAACCCCAAAATTTTTTCACAACCTAAAATCTATCTTCAAGCCTTAAGGAGGTGCCCAACAGTGCTACTTTTACTCTCCAATCACAGTATGGGGGTAAACTCACTTTGTCATACCGTTTTTAACGCATCGAAATATCTGTCGAGGATAGGGTTGCCAGATACTAGAAGTCAAATAACTGGATAATGGAAAATTTTCAGCTGGATTTTGAAAAAGTAACTGGACCCATACATATTTTTTTTTTTTCAATAATTTGAAAAAAAAATCAACTGATTTTCATATGTGAGACACATACTTTTATTCTGGACTAAATGGCCGTCTCTATTTGCCACAGCGAAATGTGCCTTTTTTAAGCATTTCTATTAGTTTTTCGTCATCGGCCTGAGGATTGTTAGAGTATATTTTTCTTTTTAAATAACCCCACAAAATTAAGTCCAAAGTGGTCAAATCTGAAAATCTAGGAGGACAGTTAAAATTTCCGGGACGTGCGAAGTCAAAAAAGAGCGACAACAACTGACCATCATTTGCAGATTTGACCCATCCAGACATATTTTTGTGGGGTTATTTTAAAAGCAAAATGTACGCCAAGAATCCTTAAATCATAGAAGAAAACATTCCTGTCAAAATCAACGCTACACACAAAAAAAAACTTGTCAAATTACTAGAAAGTCTCGTAATCCCATTTTACCAATATTTGACAGTTTTCCTTGTTTCTTGACAAACAATTTTCGATAGATATTTACATTTTTTTTGTAATTTTAAAATTTTTTTTTTTGTAAAATTTCCAACGTTTTTTCACAAAAAAAATCTATTAAATTCACGAGGTTTCTTTGTAAGTTTTATTGCGCCAAAAAAATCGTAAATTTACAATTTTATTCGTAAAAATCTTGTAAAATTACGAAAAACCTCGTAATTTGTACTAGGAATTCTCGTAAAATAGGAGGTAGCAAAAAATCTAGTAAAATCACAATTGTAAGTTTTATCGCGTCAAAAAATTTTTAAATTTACAATTTTATTGGCAAAAAGCTTGTAAAATTACAAAATTATTGGTAAAAAACTTGTAAAGTTACAAGGAATTGTGGTACACTCAAAATAATCACTCTGTTAAATTACAGAGATACTCTGCTGAGCCAGCAGAAAATACCATAGATTTCCAACCAGTAAGATTTTTTGTTATTTTACGAAGAAAACTCTGTAAAATGATTTCGATAAAAAAAACAGTAAATTTTCAAAATTATCTGTAAAATATTGATAAAAGCGGCCAGAATTTGACTATTTTTTTACTATTTGATTTCTGACCAATTTATCTTTCCTTAATGTGCAAGTAGTGTTGATGCTTCCAAATTGTAAATTTACTTTTTTTTTATTTTTGTGAAAGTTGTTTTACGAGTACTTGCAATTTTACACGACATCCTCGTAAAATGTACCAGGTTTTATTATTACAGAGCAATAAGTAAAATTATAGTTGAAATTTTGTATTTTGGTAACGAGAAAAAATCACAAGTACCCGGGTGAAAATGACCATGTATGTTCATATATGATGCATATATAGATGTCCATACAAGTGCACATCCGTAATTTGAGGGTACATGTACATTAATGATCATACATTGTCATACATGAATTTGTATGTAAATTTTTTTTTTGTATTTTTTTTTTTTTTCATAAAACGTCTATTAATTGAAATTTTTTCAAATATAAATAATTTGTACTTATTTATAACCCTGATTTTTTAATAAAAACTAACGAATATTTTAAAAATATACTTTGGACTTTATGATACTTTAGGATAATCAAAGCTTCGAAGAATTAACCACTTTTCGAATGAATTCACAAATAAGATACATTCGATTTTTATAGTCACTGAATACAATTATCTTTAAATATCAATATTTCTTGGAATGGATTCGATTTTTACCATTAAATCGAATTCTTGTTTATGAGAATTCTAAAAACTGAATTCATTCTTTATTTTATTTTTCATGAGACTTTAAAAAAAAACTTTTATAAAAACTTGCGCATTCAATTTCAAAGTCGAATGAAAAAGAAACCGAATTCATTCTATATTTTAAAATCAAATGTAAATTCATTCGATAAATTGTGATTGGGGAATGCAATCGTTAAAATTTAATTCAGAACACCAAATCTTATTAAGGGATGAAACCTTCGCAGCTCTGACAGTAATACCGTCAGAGTGTTCGAATTTTCTTCAAAATTTGGTTGTTTACGTTAGTGCCGTTCATATTCGCCTATAGAATATAAAAATTATAATCAATCTTGATAATGTATGATCATTAGTGTCCGACCGAAAGATTTTTACAGACTGAACCCATACATGAACTTCGTCTAATTTTGCAAAGTTCTGCCGAACCCAACCTTTAAAAAAATTGTTTTTAAGACATGTATGCTATGCAGATGCATAGCATATATGAAGGAGTATGACATATACCTATCCACAAATAGTTGCATACATTTACTTATATGGAATATTACATTACTTGTGTATGTTCATATATGCTCCCATATATGACATACATTTCCATATATTGTTCATATACTATCATACATGGAATCATGTATGAACATGTATGTACATTAAAGGTGTCCTAACGACTAAGGCAATTTTTCAAAATCACTTTTTAATACGTGGTAGGGTCCTAAATTGTAGTTTTGTATCTAAAAATGAGTGAGCCAAAATTTGGAGACAATCGGATAAAAATAACTCGTGCCGAAAATGGATTGAAGTTTTGGGACACTCTTATCTGATGAAAAAACACGTTTTTTCTAGTTTTTTGAAAAATATTGGTATATGATATTTTTTGTTAATTTTTTTGTTAAGTAATATGAAAATGGTAATAAATTACCTTTCTAAAAAGCTTAAAGAAATTCAAATCTGATGAAAAATAAGCATTTTACGCATACATGCCCCAGACCATTGCATGGTTTTTAAAGCCAAAATTTCAAAATTTTCAAAATTTTTAGGCAAAAAAATAAAAAAAATTAAATTTTACTTTATAATTATATTAAATACATGTTATAGATAAAAACTAACAGATATGGTAGTCTAACTTTTTTTTCATTTGGCGTGGGTAGTGATATAATTACCGCGGATTCCAAAGAAAATAAGTTTTTCTAAAATAATTTAGCAAATATGGGAAACAATTTTCTGTATTGTATTATACGAAGTGAAATACATAAATTCTGTAAATTTTTTGAGAATTCGGGCATCTTTAACCCCTTTTCGTCGAGGTGAAATGACAAATTTGAGACGTTATACATTTCTATAATACAAAATATCTGCATATATCCGATTTCTCAAAAGTTACAGAATTTACGTTTTACACTTCAATCCGCACAATAGAGCACAAATTTTCAAAAATTTGCTTAATTATTGTGGAAAAACGCATTTTATTTGGAATCCGCGGAAATTTTATCACTACCCGCGCCAAATAAAAAAAAAACTTGACTACCATATCTGCTCTTTTTAATCTTAAACATGTTTTTAATTTGATCATAAAGTAAAATTAAATTTTTATTATTTTTTTGCCTAAAAATTTTGAAAATTTTGAAATTCTGGCTCTAAAAACCATACAATGGTCTGGGGCATGTATGCGTAAAATGCTTATTTTTCATCCGATTTTAATTTTATTAGTCGTTTTGAAAAGGTAATTTAGTACCATTTTCATATTATTTCACAAAAAATTTAACAAAAAATATCAAATACCAATGTTTTTCCAAAAACTAGAAAAAACGAGTTTTTCGTTCTTATAAGAATGTCCCAAAACTTCAATCCATTTTCGGCACGAGTTATTTTTAGCCGATTGTCCCCAAATTTTGGCTCACTCATTTTTAGATACTAAAGAACAATATAGGACCCTACCAGGTATAAAAACGTGATTTTTGTTTTTAAGGACACCTCTAATGTACATACATGGTCATTTTCACCCGGGTATTTTTATAAAATCTGTATTTTAACAAAAAAACTCTATTTATTATCTGTAAAATAGAGATTACAAAGTAAAATTACAGATAAAATTTTGTTATTCGGTTACAAGAAAATACAAAGTTTATTCTTAAAATCTGTATTTCGACAGATAGCTTTGTCAAATATCTGTCGAATTGAGATTACAGTCATTTTACAGAGTTTTTAACAGAGTAATTATTTTGAGTGTAAAATTGGAGGTAGCAAAAAAAGTTACAGACTTTTCTTGTTGTTTTATAAAGTTTTTTTTTTTAGTGTAGACTGGCCGAAATGCTCGAAAAAGTTGTAAAAAAACTAGTGAAAATGCAGCAAAAAAAGCACATTTTCCGTATACAAAAGAATTATTTATGTTATATTTATGATTAATGTTTTATTCAAAAAGTAGTCCCAAAAAATTGTAAAAATATTTAATAAAAAAAAATAATTGTTAAAATAAAAGAAATCCTTTTTCAACTGGATAAATTATGTTTTAACTGGAAACTGGACCAGAACTCAAATAACTGGAAAATCCAGGCCATTCCAGGCCGTCTGGCAACCCTAGTCGAGGACCCCATAAAGTATATATGGGGCATTCCAGGCCAAATCACTCACTCACTAGACACGACCCCCTTCGATTAATTTTTTTTGGATATATTTTAGTACGTATTAAATGTAACTTGAACTCAAATTTTCTGCCTTTTATACCAAGTTGGTGTTGAGCAATAAATTTTTCAAAATAGCGATTTTTTCAAAAAAAAACTAAAGAATTTAAATTTTCAATTAATTTTGACCTGTAAAAAATATAGATATCAAAAAAAAGTTGGACAATGTTTTGTTGGTATTTAAATGTACTTTGTATTTTCTTGTGACCGAAAAACTAAGCCCCTTACCACAAGAAAACAAAAAGTCTATTTTAACAAAATTTTTATTTTAAATTTCAAATTTTCAATACATTTTTTGAAAGTCTATTTTAAAAACAAAAACAATTTGTATGGAAATAAAATTAAAAGCTCATTTTAAATTTATTTTATTTTCTTGTGGTAAAGCTGTAAATTTTGTAAAATTGGAGTTACTCGTTAAAAACTCGTAATTTTCACAAAAATAAAAAAGTAAATTTACAATTTGGAAGCATTAAAGCGGGTAAATTTAACAAAATTTTAATTTTAATTAATTAAATTTTTTTAATTTTAATTAATGTTTTGAAGCAGAGAAGTTTTACTCATAAAATGGATTTAACTAAAACTTTGTAAATTTACAGAGTTTTTTTGGTAAAATTCTTTTCGGTTTTATCAATATTTTATAGATAATTCTGTAAATTTACAGTTTTTTTTGATCGAAATCATTTTACAGAGTTTTATTCGTAAAATAAAAAAAATCTTTTTTATTTTTCTGCAGGCTCAGCAGAGTATCTCTGTAATTTAACAGAGTGATTATTTTGAGTGTAGATGTATTATTGTGGGTGAACAAATACGTCTCACAAAATTTTAGGATAAACGGACATGGGTAAGACATTTCGCAGAGGCGTTGAAATTTAAAAAACGGATTACAAGTTAAAATATGATTTTTTTTTCTGTTTTCTCAATTTTTCTGGTATCTTAATTTAACGCTGAATCTAAGTGTTTACAGAATTGTAATTTAGAGTAAAATGTTTCTGTAATAAGGCAATAAAAACTAAAATCGGGTAAAAATCCGCCAAGTTATTACAACTTCCCCAGCCGGCGCCATGAAATAGCTCCCAATTTAATAAGTCCCAATGAAATAACTCCCAATGAAATAAATCCCAAACCAAAAAAATGAAATAAGTCCCAAGAAAAATGAAATAAGTCCCCAACAAAAAATGAAAGAAGTCCCAACGAAATAACTCCCAATAGAAATGAAATAAATCCCAATTTTTTTTTGAATATTAAATTTTTCTGTTTAAATCCCAAAAACACTTTAATTGTGTCTCTTTAAAAAACAAATCTCTGAAGTGCCAACAATCCCTTCTCAACTTTTTGGAATGCAGCTTACTGACACATTGATTAAATTTCTTTTAATGTTTGAATCATATCAGTATAATATTTCATGCAATAGCTAACTTATCGCAGGTCCCTCTGGCGGCTGCGAGAAGAACAGAAAATAAACTCCATAAAAATATGAACTTAAATTAAAAAAATATATAAATCATCTTGGTTAAAACAGTTAACAAGCCACGCATAAAATTTGAAAGCAGATTCCTGGAAGCCTTTTAGAGCTTCCAGGATCCTGTATAATAAATGTGGTAAGAAAACGATTATTTGTTTGAAAAGATTTGAATGCGTATGTATGTTAAAATCGCGCGATTTTTTTTTTAATTTTTTGTTAAAATCTCTTGTAAAAATTTTTCACCTGCGGCGCTTTCTTAACATCCATACGCATTCAAATCTTTTCAAACATATAATCGTATTCCAACAACATATATTTCAAAATAAAGAAAAGCGTGAGTGGGTTGTAAAAGACCGAAAGTCCATTTCGCCTACACTTTAAATAATTTAAGTAATGTGCCCGCCAAACTAACAGGATCCTAAAACTTCTTATTACACCGGTTGCGGATCTTCAGTTTGTCATACAATACCTCTTAATTTTCATAAATTAAAACCATTCTTAGAAGAACTCGAAATTTTTCACAATTACTCGCAGCATGCATTTCGCCTTAAATCAAACGTATTATTATTATTTTTTTTATTTTGATTGACATTGATGTACTTCTGAGTGAATGGTTTTCTGAATTTATTTACAAGATAAATCAAAAAGCATTGAAAAAGAGTTTATTATAGTTCGAGGTCATTTACTTTCCCCGTAACAAATTAACTTTTCCTGAAAATAACTAAAGAAAATATCTAATTTTTATTATTTTTAATAAAAATTAAAGAAACTTGAAAATTCAATAAGTTAAATTTTTATTTTCATAATTTGCTCTCAAACTGTTGGGAGTTATTTCATTAAAATAGTTTGGGAGTTATTGCATAATGAAATAACTCCCAAACTTAAAAATGAAATAACTTCCAAAAAAAATGAAATAATCCCCGCAGATTTGGGAGTTATTTCATTATGAAATAACTCCCAAAACGTATGGAAATTTTTGGGACTTATTGCATTATTTTTCTTGGGACTTATTTCATTGGGAGTTATTTCATGGCGCCTCCCCAGCCATCTAACGTGTGGCAGTACTGCGCAAAAACTCCCAAATGAAAGAACTCCCCAAAAAAAAAAAAAATGAAACAACTCCCAAAAATTTTACATACGATTTGGGACTTATTTCATTATGAATTTAGTCCCAGTGTAGTGGGACTTATTGCACAAATTTTGTTGGGATTTTTTTCATTATGGAATAACTTCCAAATGAAAAAAACCCCAAAAAAAAATAGATTGGGAGTTATTTCATTTCTTGGTAAGCATTGGAAGTTATTTCATCAATGGTGGGACTTATTTCATTTTAATTGAAAACAATATACACCTCTGTGCAATTGTTGTTTTTTTTTTTTTGCTTAAAATGTTTTCTGCGTAGCCGGCCTTCGGCCGGGCTTAGGGATTACAAAATCTATGCATTAAACCCACCCTCTCCGCAAAGTAAAGTTTTCTAGGGAAGCAGGCCTTTACGCTATCAAATTTGTTATGCCTCAAAAAGGCCTGATAACCAAAATAGCTTTGGTTTGCAGAGAGGGTGGGTTTAATGCATGGAGTATGTAATCCCTAAGCCCGGCCGAAGGCCGGCTACGCAGAAAACCTTTATTACAAAAAAACAATTGGAACTTATTTCAGTTTCTTTGGCACTTATTTCATTGGGGGTTCTTTCATTGTTTTTGGGAGTTATTATTTTGATTTTAAATAACTCCCAAATATTGGGACATATTTCATTTTTTCTTTGGGTGTTATTTCATTTTTTAAAGTGTGGAGTTAATTCATTTTTCTTGGAACTTATTTCATTGGGAATTATTTCATTGGGAATTATTTCATTGGGACTTATTTCATTTGGGAGCAGTACCACGTGTGGCAGGCCACATGATTAAGGAATACGAGTCCGATTTTTGAAATTTATTGAAATTTTCTACTGTTATAATATTTTTGTATTCTTCAAGTTCAAATATAATTAGATGACAAGTGTATTTCATATTGTGTTTTGCTAATATGTTTTAAATTAGTGCTAAAAATACCTGCATTTTTCGACACTGCACATTGGGGCCGCTATATGGGGTGGCCTTGGCAAAAAGACAAAAACTGAAACCGCGAATTTTGAAAAACGGGTAGCACAAATGGAAAGACAACAAAATTCTGCATATAACCTCATACTTATTTTTTATTTTTAGCTTGGGGCCTTCCTATAGAAAAGGTTCAAAGTCAAGCAAAAATATGTTAAATTAATAAATTAAAATAATTTTAATTTGAAGGCAATGTTTGGTGTACTTAAAGATACATAAAGCGTCCACACTTCCACTATTAATAATAAGATTTAAATCATTTCATCTTTTTCTTAGATTTTAAAAATGTTCTATAAATTTTTTAAAACATCTTCGTCTTTTAGTGCCGTAACAAATCAGTGATAAACATGTTGCCTAAATATTTAGAAAATATATAAGACTTAATTAGGAAAAGTTATTTCTTCTTGACATATTTATGTAAATAATAAGAAAGACATTTACATACATATCCTTCTACATACACACACAAACTAAAACATTACTTTATTTTGTACTCTTCCCCCATAAATTTAAAATAATCATGTTACTGTCAGTTAGTAAATGGAAAAATAGACAGTATTGAATTTTTTTTATATACCCATTTCTGTACATATGAGGCATTTCATACCAAATGTCCCACTACAGAAAAACATGTGTGCCATGAATTTCTGAATAGGAGCTAAAACACCTCAATTCAACCGAGGAATTGACCGCACCCCCTCCAAATTTAATGAAATTTAGTACTGGGGCTTACTTTAATAAAAAAGAGATTTTGCCAATTTTTCAGGCTTCTGGTCATTCTAGTATTCGAGATATGCGGTCTTGAAAACTAACAAAATCGTGTATATTTGACAAAAGTGTTCTGACATAAATAAAGATATCTCGAAAAGAAATAACAATTCAGGTCTCATTCAGGTTTCAAATAATAGGTAATGAGACAGCCTTTAAAATGGCTTTCCCCAAGATTTTTTTTGAAAAAGGTCAAAGGTCATTGGTTTTAACCTTAATTTTTGGAGAGCTATATCTCAAAAAACAATATTTTTAAAATTTTGGAAAAAATATATGTTGTTAAGAATCACCTATACTACTTAAGTTTAAATTTTCAGGATGGAGACTTCATTGGAACTTTTAATATTAATATAAACATTGTGACAGGAAAGAAAAAGCGGTATAATTTCCCTTAGAAAAAAATATTTTTTTTTTGTCTTTGAAATTCTGGTACCAAAATTGATTTTTCTGAATGTTTTTGACGTGCTGAGTCCAAATATGACCTTTGAACTGGCCTATTGCTATTACTTTTCAAGATATATGCACCTAAATGCTCAAAAAAACAAAGCAATAGCATTTTACCAATTTTCACACATCAGTGTCCAGATATCTCGAAAAGTAATAGCGATAGGCCAGTTCAAGGGTCATATATGGACTCAGTACGTCAAAAACATTCAGAAAAGTGAACTTTGGTACCAGAATCTCAAAGACAAAAAAAAATATATTTTTTTTTCTAAGGGAAAATACATCGCTTTTTCTTTCCTGTCACTATGTTTTCTATTAATATTTAAAGTTCCAATGAAGTATCCATCCTCAAAATTTAAACTAAAGTAGTATAGGTGACCCTTAATAACATATATTTTTTCCAAAATTTTTAAAAATATCGTTTTTTGTGATATTGCTCTCCAAAAATTAAGGTTAAAACCAATGACCATTGACCTTCTTAAAAAAAAAAAAAAACTTGGGGAACGCCAATTTAAAGGCTGTCTCATTACCTTTTATTTGCAACCTGACTGAGACCTGTATTATTGTTACTTTTTGAGTTATCTTTATTAATCTCAGAACACTTTTGTCAAATATATACGATTTTGTCAATTTTCAAGATCCCATATCTCGGGAAGAAAAAGTACCAGAAGTCCAAAATTTTGGCACTATGATTTTTTTTTAAGGGTCCAACTATATTCTAAGTTTCATCAAATTCGAAAGGGGTAAGGTCAAAAATTCTACTTTTTTCGGTTGAATTGAGGTGTTTTAACTCATAGGTTGTATTGACATGTTTATAAGGAACTAACAATAAGAAAATTGCAGGTTTGGTTTTTTAATTTTTCAAAAGTTGGGCTTAGGCGGGGCTAAATATTGAAAAAATGCTACAATTTGTATCGAGTTGCTTTGATTAAATATTTATCAAATTAAAGCAAAATGCACCATAATCTCAAAAATTTACATTCTTGTATATTTTTTTATGGTCTATCGAAACAATAAAACACAAGAAAATTACAAAATTGTTATGAAATTTAATGTTCAAATAAAATGTTCTGGAAAAAAAATGAAAAAACCGCTTCTCAATTTTTTTTTTGTGTGGATAGACAAACATCTAAACATAAAGAAAAAATTAAAAAAGGTGGACTTTTTTACAAAATTAAAAATTTCAAAACGAGTTCTGAAAATAAAAAAAACCGCGGATATTTATGGAATTGGTTTTATTTTGTAGAGCAGAAAAAATAAAGGGACATGTTATTTTTTTAGCGGCCCAAATTCATATTTAGGGGGTAAAAAGGAGGGGGAAGACAAGGCCATTTTTCAGTGTTTTTCGTTTATCTCCTATATTATGCAAATAAACCTAGTCATGTTACATACCAAATGAAAGGTCTTTGGAAAACCTATCTACGTGTGCTAACAAGGGAAGTATCTCAACCCTTATGAACCGATTTGCCTGAAATTTAAAATATATATTAAAGAGACGATTGGGGTGTCTCGGCTTATCGGCCATATCGGTGTTTAAAAATTTCGCTGTCCCCTTATGAAACCATGTGTGCCTTTGGGAAAATTTTGATAACTTTCGAACTAACAGGAATATCGTCTAGGGCAATAACACGTGTCGACTTAAATTTAATAAAGATTATTTCTTATTCATATTTCTTATTCTATTTCTTCACATAAATACCGGCCAAAATTTACATATTTTCCTGAAAAAAATATTTAAAGAAGCCGAATTTTTAAAAGGTTATGGCACCATTGGATAGGCATTAAAAAAACCTTTCTTCTCATATAAAAACATCATATAGTTTCATAAAAAGAAATAGCTGAAAAATGCAAAAACCATTTTTTCGCCATTTTTTGACCCATGTTTTGAACCACTAAATCCCCGATAAGCCGAGCCACCCCAACTTTAGAATTGTCTCTTTTATATATGTATATTTAAAGTTTCATGCAAATCGGTTCATAAGGGTTGAGATACATCCCTTGTAAAAATGTGTCCAAACATGCACAACTTTTCGTCATATTGAGCAAAATACCAAAATTTTAGGACATTTTTGTTAATAAGTCGAAAAATATTTACTTCATCAGCCCGTTGTTAGCACCACGAGATAGGTATTTTTAATACCTTTAATCTGATACCACACATGCCTATATTTATTTTGTTTAAATAGGCGTAAATCATAAAAAACTTAAAAAGGTCAATTTCCCCTCATACAAATCTACCCCCCCCCTAAAAATGAGTTTGGACCGCTATAAAAAAATACGTGTCGAATTAGTTTTCGTTCTTTACAACATATCAAAATTTCATGAAGATCGGAGGGTGAACCAGGGAGACTTCCCTTGTAAGCCGAATCTATAAATACCCTCCACAATAAACTTTTTAAGTGGTAAAAAAAATGCTGAACTTCAGCAGCCTCAGTTAATTCTTTCAGAAGTATTTTCAAGAAAAAGTATTTAAGTCTTACAGAAGTATTTTCAACAGACAGACGGACGGACAGACATCGCTAGATCGTCTTAAAATCGATGAACTTTATGAAGTCCTAGACAAATATTTCGAGGTGTTACAAACGGAATTACAAACTTATAAATACCCTCTATCACTAAAGTGGAGGGTACAAAAAAAATGTTATCAATAACCCATAAAAAATATACAAAAATGTTATTTTTTGTGATTGTAGTGAATTTTGTTTTAATTTGATATATATTTAATCAAGGCAACTCGACACAAATTTGGCAATTTTTTTTTAATCCATTTCGGACCAAGATTCAATTTTACTTTTCTTTTTTTTTTTTGGAAAAAAAATTTTTTTGGGGTAATTAGCAGCCGCTGATCTCAAAAATCTTGTCAAAAAATGTTTTCAATTTTTCTTTATCCTAGAAAAGGCTATATTTCAACATTTTATGCAATTTTGATATTTGGATTTATTTGCGATTTTATTAATGTTTTATTAAAGTTTAAAAATAATCCAAATAAGTGGAGTTTGATAATAAATTTAATCTAAAAAAATCTTCGTTTTTGCTTAAAACAATTTTTGTGCAGATGCATATTGCATTTAATGCACATATAAATTGCGTTGATCAAGGGGGGATATATTTTTCTTTTAATTGCAGAAAGATGAGACTTTACTTTCGTAACACAATTTACCTGAAATTCAACAATTTACCTAAAATTCCACAATTTACCTGTAATTACACAATTTACCTGAAATTCCTTTTTCATACATAAATATTTTTTTGAAAAATGTGACCTCCACTGTTCGAAAAATTGAATAGTGGATCGAAATGGCTTATATTTTGCAACGCCTCCTAAGCCCAGGTTTTGAAAAATTGAAAAACAAAAAACGCAATTTTTTTATAAATCTATATAGGGTTATCAATATAACCTGTTCAGAAATTTATGGGACACTTGTTTTTTTGCTGGCCATTTGGAATGCCTCATATGAGGCATTCCACACCAAATGTCCCGCTACAGAAAAACATGTGTCCCGTAAATTTCTGAATAGGTTGTTTGGATAGCCCTATATGTTACTAAGAAAATTGGGTTTTTTGGTTTTTAAAATTTTCGAAAACTGGGCTTAGGAGGCGTGGTCAAATATTGGAAAAATGGTCAAATTTGTGGCAAGTTGCCTTGATTAAATATTTATCACATTAATACGGAATGCACCACAATGTAAAAAATTTACGTTCTTATATAGTTTTGTATGGGCTATCGATTAAAATTTTTTGTTTTGGAAAATTTTCAGAACCCGTTCTGAAATTTTCCATTTTTTAAAAAAGTTAATTTATCAAAAATCCGGCCACTTTTTTTTTTCTTTTTTATTTATTTTTTTAAAAGTTTAGATGTTTGTCCATCCACACAAAAAAAATCAGAAACACGTTCATCTTTTTTTTCAAAAAAAATCGCATTTGAACTTTAAATTTCATAACAATTTTGTTATTTGCTTGTATTTCTTTGTTTTAAAGATGCGAATGAGTAATATTAATTGCATACATATTCGTCATACGCTCTGTTGACACAAGAAAATACAAGCAAATTATAAAATTGTTATGAAATTTAAAATTCAAATGCGATTTTCTCGAAAAAAACGAAAAATACATTTCTGATTTTTTTTGTGTGGATGGACAAACATCTAAACTTAAAAAAAAAAATTAAAAAAAAAGAAAAAAAGTTTCCGGATTTTTGATAAATTGACTTTTTTAAAAAATGGAAAATTTCAGAACGGGTTCTGAAAATTTTTCTTGGAAAAACATTTTATTCGATAGCCCATACGAAACTATATAAGAATGTAAATTTTTATGATTGTGGTGCATTTCGTTTTAATGTGATAAATATTTAATCAAGGCAACTCGCCACAAATTTCACCATTTTTCCAATATTTGACCACGCCTCCTAAGCCCAGTTTTTGAAAAATTGAAAAACCGAAAACCAATTTTCTAAGTTCCATATAGGGCTATCCATACAAGCTATTCAGAAGTTTGTGGTACACCTGTTTTTTTTTCGCTGGACATTTGGTGTGGAATGCCTCATATGTATATAAAATTTACAATGTATGGTATTAAATTACAGACATGTATTTTTATTTAGTTATTTATGCATGATGGATTTTTATACACTTTATATATTTTTTTTATATGTTTTATTTTCAAAATGTGTTTTGGACAGATTTTCTATAAAAGTCTTTGTATACAGAACCATGTGAACATTAGAGATTGCCTTAGAAAGTGAAAAGGCGAAACAAAAACAAAAACTGACATGTATTTGAGATCACCCATATTTATAATTATTAACAGATTTTTGTACATTACAAGCAGTTTTATTTTATTTTATATACAACTATTTTATAACATAAATTTTGTCAAAAGGTCTTACAATCTATTTGTTAGTTTTTTTCTATTAAAAAAGAAAATTTTAATGGTATAAAAATCATTTCTTAAGGTACCGCCCAATGTTCGTGTGTTTCCAATAACAGTTTGCCAACAAACTTTAGTTTATATATTTAGTTTTTATAAATCACAATTACTTAGGAAATTTAATACCCCCACTTTTCTATGTATTTTACTTTGTTAAATAATCTTTATTGAATTTCTTTGATTTTTCTTTTGCATTTATGTATATTTTACAGATTTAGGGATAAAAATAAATATAAATAGAGACAAGTTTACAATAATATTAAGAATTTTAAATTGAAAATTTAAATTAATATTGATGCAAATAGGGCATTCCATACCAAATCGGATACTTTGAAATTTTAGTTTGTTTTAGTTTTCCCAATTTTTTTCAACTTTTTTTTGATGACCTGTTTAAAAGATATCGAATTTTAAAAAATTTTACCGCAGTGGGGTCAAATGTCAGTAAATTTAGAAAAATTGTTGCGAATATTAAATATTAGTTTGTTGGTAAAACAGAACCAAAAAAACATATCATATTAAAAATTTGTTATCGAAAAAAATTTGCAATCAAGAACAATTTTTAATCGAAATTTTTGTTATCTATGACAATTTTTTTAGAGAAAATTTGTTATCGATGACAATTTTTTATAGAAAATTTGTTATCGATAACAATTTTTAATAGAAAATTTGTTATCGATAACAATTTTTTATAGAAAATTTATTATTGATAACAATTTTTTTATAGAAAATTTGTTATCGATAACAATTTTTTTATAGAAAATTTGTTATCGATAACAATTTTTTTATAGAAAATTTGTTATCGATAACAATTTTTTTATAGAAAATTTGTTATCGATAACAATTTTTTTATAGAAAATTTGTTATCGATAACAATTTTTTTATAGAAAATTTGTTATCGATAACAATTTTTTTATAGAAAATTTGTTATCGATAACAATTTTTTTATAGAACATTTGTTATCGATAACAATTTTTTTATAGAAAATTTGTTATCGATAACAATTTTTTATAGAAAATTTGTTATCGATAACAATTTTTTATAGAAAATTTGTTATCGATAACAATTTTTTTATAGAAAATTTGTTATCGATAACAATTTTTTTATAGAAAATTTGTTATCGATAACAATTTTTTTATAGAAAATTTGTTATCGATAACAATTTTTTTATAGAAAATTTGTTATCGATAACAATTTTTTTATAGAAAATTTGTTATCGATAACAATTTTTTTATAGAAAATTTGTTATCGATAACAATTTTTTTATAGAAAATTTGTTATCGATAACAATTTTTTTATAGAAAATTTGTTATCGATAACAATTTTTTTATAGAAAATTTGTTATCGATAACAATTTTTTTATAGAAAATTTGTTATCGATAACAATTTTTTTATAGAAAATTTGTTATCGATAACAATTTTTTTATAGAAAATTTGTTATCGATAACAATTTTTTTATAGAAAATTTGTTATCGATAACAATTTTTTTATAGAAAATTTGTTATCGATAACAATTTTTTTATAGAAAATTTGTTATCGATAACAATTTTTTTAGAGAAAACTTGTTATCGATAACAATTTTTTTAGAGAAAATTTGTTATCGATAACAATTTTTATAGAAAATTTGTTATCGATAACAATTTTTTATAGAAAATTTGTTAAGGATAACAATTTTTTATAGAAAATTTGTTATCGATAACAATTTTTTATAGAAAATTTGTTATCGATAACAATTTTTTATAGAAAATTTGTTATCGATAACAATTTTTTATAGAAAATTTGTTACCGATAACAATTTTTTTATAGAAAATTTGTTATCGATAACAATTTTTTATAGAAAATTTGTTATCGATAACAATTTTTTTATAGAAAATTTGTTATCGATAACAATTTTTTTATAGAAAATTTGTTATCAATAACAATTTTTTTTATAGAAAATTTGTTATCGATAACAATTTTTTTATAGAAAATTTGTTATCGATAACAATTTTTTTATAGAAAATTTGTTATCGATAACAATTTTTTTGTTATAACAATTTTTTATAGAAAATTTGTTATCGATAACAATTTTTTTAATAGAAAATTTGTTATCGATAACAATTTTTTTATAAAAAATTTGTTATCGATAACAATTTTTATAGAAAATTTGTTATCGATAACAATGTTATCGATAACAATTTTTTATAGAAAATTTGTTATCGATAACAATTTTTTATCGAAAATTTGTTATCGATAACAATTTTTTTATAGAAAATTTGTTATCGATAACAATTTTTGTATAGAAAATTTGTTATCGATAACAATTTTGTGATAACAAAATTTGTTATCGATAACTATTTTTTATAGAAAATTTGTTATCGATAAAAATTTTTTATAGAAAATTTGATATCGATAACAATTTTTTGTAGAAAATTTGTTATCGATAAAAATTTATTGTAGAAAATTTGTTACCGATAAAAATTTATTGTAGAAAATTTGTTATCGATAAAAATTTTTTATAGAAAGTTTGTTATCGATAAGAATTTTTTCTAGAAAATTTGTTATCGATAAAAATTTTTTATTGAAAATTTGTTATCGATAACAATTTTTTATAGAAAATTTGTTATCGATAACATTTTTTTATAGAAAATTTGTAATCGATAACAATTTTTTATAGAAAATTTGTTATCGATAACAATTTTTTTAGAAAATTTGTTATCGATAACAATTTTTTATAGAAAACTTGTTATCGATAACAATTTTTTATAGAAAATTTGTTATCGATAAAAATTTTTTATAGAAAATTTGTTATCGATAACAATTTTTTATAGAAAATTTGTTATCGATAACAATTTTTTATAGAAAATTTGTTATCGATAACAATTTTTTATAGAAAATTTGTTAGCGATAACAAATTTTCTATAAAATAGAAAATTTCTTATTTTTTATAGAAAATTTCTTATCAAAAAAAATTTTTTATAGAAAAATTGTTATCAATAACAATTTTTTATAGAAAAATTTTTTATAAAAAAATTGTTATCGATAACAAATTTTCTATAAAAAAATTTTTATCGATAATAAATTTTCTATAAAAAAATTGTTATCGATAACAAATTTTCTATAAAAAATTGTTATCGATAACAAATTTTCTATAAAAAATTGTTATCGATAACAAATTTTCTATAAAAAATTGTTATCGATAACAAATTTTCTATAAAAAATTGTTATCGATAACAAATTTTCTATAAAAAATTGTTATCGATAACAAATTTTCTATAAAAAATTGTTATCGATAACAAATTTTCTATAAAAAATTGTTATCGATAACAAATTTTCTATAAAAAATTGTTATCCTTAACAAATTTTCTATAAAAAATTGTTATCGATAACAAATTTTCTATAAAAAATTGTTATCAATAACAAATTTTCTATAAAAAATTGTTATCGATAACAAATTTTCTCTAAAAAAATTGTTATCGATAACAAGTTTTCTCTAAAAAAATTGTTATCGATAACAAATTTTCTATAAAAAAATTGTTATCGAAAACAAATTTTCTATAAAAAAATTGTTATCGAAAACAAATTTTTTATAAAAAAATTGTTATCGATATAAAAAATTGTTATCGATAACAAATTTTGTATAAAAAATTGTTATCGATAACAAATTTTGTATAAAAAATTGTTATCGATAACAAATTTTCTATAAAAAATTGTTATCGATAACAAATTTTCTATAAAAAATTGTTATCGATAACAAATTTTCTATAAAAAATTGTTATCGATAACAAATTTTCTATAAAAAAATTGTTATCGATAACAAATATTCTATAAAAAAATTTTACCGACAGCAAAATATTTATAAAAAATTGTTATCGATAACAAATTTTCTATAAAAAAATTGTTATCGATAACAAATTTTCTATACAAAAATTGTTATCGATAACAAATTTTCTATAAAAAAATTGTTATCGATAACAAATTTTCTATAAAAAAATTGTTATCGATAACAAATTTTCTATAAAAAATTGTTATCGATAACATTGTTATCGATAACAATTTTTATAGAAAATTTGTTATCGATAACAATGTTATCGATAACAATTTTTTATAGAAAATTTGTTATCGATAACAATTTTTTTATAGAAAATTTGTTATCGATAACAATTTTTTTATAGAAAATTTGTTATCGATAACAATTTTTGTATAGAAAATTTGTTATCGATAACAATTTTTTTATAGAAAATTTGTTATCGATAACAATTTTTTATAAATATTTTGCTGTCGGTAAAATTTTTTTATAGAATATTTGTTATCGATAACAATTTTTTTATAGAAAATTTGTTATCGATAACAATTTTTTATAGAAAATTTGTTATCGATAACAATTTTTTATAGAAAATTTGTTATCGATAACAATTTTTTATAGAAAATTTGTTATCGATAACAATTTTTTATACAAAATTTGTTATCGATAACAATTTTTTATACAAAATTTGTTATCGATAACAATTTTTTATATCGATAACAATTTTTTTATAAAAAATTTGTTTTCGATAACAATTTTTTTATAGAAAATTTGTTTTCGATAACAATTTTTTTATAGAAAATTTGTTATCGATAACAATTTTTTTAGAGAAAACTTGTTATCGATAACAATTTTTTTAGAGAAAATTTGTTATCGATAACAATTTTTTATAGAAAATTTGTTATTGATAACAATTTTTTATAGAAAATTTGTTATCGATAACAATTTTTTATAGAAAATTTGTTAAGGATAACAATTTTTTATAGAAAATTTGTTATCGATAACAATTTTTTATAGAAAATTTGTTATCGATAACAATTTTTTATAGAAAATTTGTTATCGATAACAATTTTTTATAGAAAATTTGTTATCGATAACAATTTTTTATAGAAAATTTGTTATCGATAACAATTTTTTATAGAAAATTTGTTATCGATAACAATTTTTTATAGAAAATTTGTTATCGATAACAATTTTTTATAGAAAATTTGTTATCGATAACAATTTTTTTATAGAAAATTTATTATCGATAAAAATTTTTTTATAGAAAATTTGTTATCGATAACAATTTTTTTATAAAAAATTTTTCTATAAAAAATTGTTATTGATAACAATTTTTCTATAAAAAATTTTTTTTGATAAGAAATTTTCTATAAAAAATAAGAAATTTTCTATTTTATAGAAAATTTGTTATCGCTAACAAATTTTCTATAAAAAATTGTTATCGATAACAAATTTTCTATAAAAAATTGTTATCGATAACAAATTTTCTATAAAAAATTGTTATCGATAACAAATTTTCTATAAAAAATTTTTATCGATAACAAATTTTCTATAAAAAATTGTTATCGATAACAAGTTTTCTATAAAAAATTGTTATCGATAACAAATTTTCTAAAAAAATTGTTATCGATAACAAATTTTCTATAAAAAATTGTTATCGATTACAAATTTTCTATAAAAAAATGTTATCGATAACAAATTTTCTATAAAAAATTGTTATCGATAACAAATTTTCAATAAAAAATTTTTATCGATAACAAATTTTCTAGAAAAAATTCTTATCGATAACAAACTTTCTATAAAAAATTTTTATCGATAACAAATTTTCTACAATAAATTTTTATCGGTAACAAATTTTCTACAATAAATTTTTATCGATAACAAATTTTCTACAAAAAATTGTTATCGATATCAAATTTTCTATAAAAAATTTTTATCGATAACAAATTTTCTATAAAAAATAGTTATCGATAACAAATTTTGTTATCACAAAATTGTTATCGATAACAAATTTTCTATAAAAAATTGTAATCAATAACAAATTTTCTATAAAAAATTGTTATCGATAACAAATTTTCGATAAAAAATTGTTATCGATAACAAATTTTCTATAAAAAATTGTTATCGATAACAAATTTTCTATAAAAAATTATTATCGATAACAAATTTTCTATAAAAAATTGTTATAGATAACAAATTTTCTATACAAAAATTGTTATCGATAACAAATTTTTTATACAAAAATTGTTATCGATAAAAAATTTTCTATAAAAAATTGTTTTCGATAACAAATTTTCTTCAAAAAAATTGTTATCGATAACAAATTTGTTATCAAAATATTTGTACAGTTATATTTATCAAAAAAATTATAAGATTCTTTAGAGTTACCTAATTCTTTCACTTACCTTGTCAACATATTAGCACGATTCACCGCCACCTCAGCCTCTACCCGGAACCGATCTTGGGCATAACGATCCACGACACCTTCACCCAAATTCAGCGACGTACCCGCCTCACATTCCGAACCGAGCGAATGTTGAGTTTCGACAATTTGTAAAAAACGCGTAACAACATCACGACCACGCATTAAATTACGACGATTACTACGCGATATTTCATCCCAATCATAAATTTCATCAGAATTCGCCGCATCTATTACACCTTCCAAAAAACGATTAGGTTCCTCTTCATTGTCAGCATCTAAACTTAAAGTTTCCGTTTCCGAATCAGCATCATTCTCTGAGTCGGTTAAGGGAAAACCATTGGCATGTTGATTATCAACAACAGCATCATCCATTATAAGATCTTTGGTTATAGAAGAAACTTCTTCTTCATTGAAATCTGAAGAATCATTAAAACTTATTTCCTCTTTATCGTAAAGAGCAGACTGATGATGATCAAAATTTATAACCCCTAAACTAGTGCTGGCTGAGAGTAAGGGTTCATGGGAATGATTTTCAGATTGTAACAGATAGTCATAGGGTGTTTCGGTAGAGGGAAGCCATTCTTCGGTAAGGTTAGGATTAAGGTTTTTAAGTTTATGTTGTGCGTTGAAGCTTGGGGATATATTTTTAAGCTTTAGCGTAGTTTGGGCGTTGTTTGTTTGATTTTCTGAAATTTTTTGGGTGACATTTTCTTTTTTCAACTTTAAAAATTTTTGGGTAAAATTTTTCATAATTTTTACTGGAGTTTTATTTAAAATTTCATTTAAACTAGGATCAGTTTCTATTTCGGTAAGGAAATCTATAGAAACATTTTTACTATTTTTATTAAATTTCTTTTGTGGCATAAGAGATGTTATGGTAGTTTGAAATATATCAGCAATATCATCATCATCTTCATTTATATCACTTGAATCATCTTCTGCTTCATCCTCAATATCACCATCATCATTTTGATATAAAACATCTGTTATATCATCATTATTATCATTATCATCATCATTATTGTCATCCGTTTCTGGTAATAAATCGGATACATCATTATCACTTATACTAACACTCTCACTAGAATCATAATCATTTGTAATCATATCATTCCCAAAATTACTCTCATTTCCTTCTTTTATGATTTTTTCCGTATGTGCAAGAATTTTTTGTAGTTGTTGATTTTCTGGTGGTTGTTGGAGCAGTTTCTGCCCTTGCTGCTCCAGCTCTTGTCCCACTTTATCATTCATTTGTGCTTTTTGCTGTTGTTGCTGCCCCTGCTGCTTCTCTTGTCCCACTTTATCAATCATTTGTGCTTTTTGCTGTTGCCATTTTTCTGCTTCCATTAAACTACGTTGATGATGATTTTTTGCCAAATGACCACTACTATTTCCCCCATTAGTATTAAATTTATCAATATTCAATTGTCGCAAACTTTCCACAATTTTCTTTTTATGCAATTTTCGTATTTTGTGTGTAACAACATTTAGAGATGATGTTGGTGTCATCATCGATATGGCAGAGGTTGTAGAAGAAAAAGGTGTTAAATAATGTGTTGCAGTTGTGGGTTTAAAAATTTCATAAATTTTGTTGCTGCTACTACTACTACTACTGGAAATACTTGTTTTGCTGCTGGTACTAGTCTTTGCCATAATCAAATCATTTACATTATTCAAATGATTTGTAACATTGTTAGTAGCAATATTACGGACAGCTGCAATTGAATCAATACCCTTAGAACCAGCAGCAGCACCATCATCATCATCATCATCACTTTCATTTTCTACACTCAAGTAATGAAATTTTTTTGAAAACAATTTTGTTTTATCATTTGAAAGTTTAACATCATCATCATTATTATCATCTAATAAAAGTGCAATATCATCATTACCATCATCACCATCAGCAAATTGTTGTTGAGTTTCTATATTTTCCAATTTTGTGTTAAAAACACTTCGTAATACATGTTGTTGCTGTTGTTGCTGCTGTTCTTTTTCAGTTGAATGCCTTTGTTTAGAACGTTCATGTCTTATATTTAAATTTTCATTCATTATCTTAGCAGCTGCTTTTATAGCACCACTATCTTTTTTAGCCTTATCATTGCTAGCTATTGACTGTATTAATTCTCCCAACTGACCATCATCATCATTATGTTTTGGGTTGCCATTTACAGTAGTTGTAGTGGATTTTGTGTATTTTGAAAATAAAAAAATTAGCATAATTGTTGCTACAATTTTTAAATATAAAGCCACCATATTGTTTTGAGGGGACGTAAAAACAAAACAATCAAAAAAAACACAAAAACTAAATATTTTTTTTTAAATTTTTTTCTATTCGTTTATTTGTTTTGTGAAATCCGTTTTTTGTTATTTAATATTTTTATTTTTAATTTATTATTTTTACTACCTTTGTATATTTAAACGTTTTAATTTCACTTTAGTCTCATAACAATTTAATAATATTTTATTGTTATAAATTGTTGCTTGTTGTTTGCAGCAGTTTTGGTTTAGCATTATTAACATTGCGCCACATTTGTTTTTAGTTTAAATTATGGTAAATATGCCTGAAATTTTATAATGTTGGTTACACGTATGTTTGATGATGGAAATTCAAAATGAATCTGTAAAGAAAAGATTCAAAAGAAAAAGTTTATAAGTCTTTATAATTGTTTTTTTAAATAAGAGAAAATATCAAGGCGTATGATGAATATTTATATTTTTTTACAGTATTGCTCATACGCTCAGCTGTACCTTAAAGTTAATCAATTCCCGAGTAAAAAAAAATTGTATGGTAAAACATGTTATCTTATGAAATTATATATAATTTATTGGATCTGATTTTGCTAAATTTCATCCGAAAATTGGCCGCGCCAAAGTTATCTCATAACGTCTTATAATATATGAAGTTACAGTTTAATATTTAATCCGGAAATTGGCCGCGCCAAAGTTATCCCAAATTATCTATTATCATGATTTTGTATTAAATATGATATGATATGATGTAATTTCATCCGGAAATTGGCCTCGCCAAAGTTATCTAAAAACATCCAATATCATGATTTTATATTAAATTGGATATTATATAATGTAATTTCATCCGAAATTTGGCCGCGCCAAAGTTATCTTATAATATCTGATATCTTGATTTTATAAAAAAATTATTGGATACATTTTTGTCCAAAAAATGTTTCTGTTTTTAGATTTATTTTTAGATATAATAATGTCAAACTGAAAATAAATAAAAAAAAAAAAAAAACTTCGAACGGACGGGGATTAGAACCACAAGTCGTCCGTTTTGTAATCGCAATCTCTACCCTCTAGACCAGCGGACGTTGTTAGCAAATAACAACTTTAAAAGACTTAGTTTTAAATAAATTGATCGTATCTAATTATATCAAATTGATCTAACATATAGTAATATATGATTATATCCAATTAAATATGTTACTCACTTGTACACAATTTTCAAAGAAAATTTTTGATAAAATTTGCAAAAAAAAAAAAAATTGGAATGACGTACAGCGCTATTAGGGGCTTCCATGGTAAGCTTAAACAATAATTTTAATGTAGCGGTATGCCTTATTTCCAAGTCATAGGCTTCCAAAGTGAAATAAGACTTTGGCTTATAAGTTTGAAATTTTTCATGGAATCAGGAAATAAGAATTAGATTTGAGATCGGGTTCCAAAAATCATTGATAATTTGATAATTTAAACCAAATATAGCTATTATTAACTATACAAATGCAATATAAATTGTTAAAAATTATTGCAAAAATTCAAAAAGTAAAATTTTTTAAGTTCTAAAAAAACAAATGCAATAAAAAAGTGTTTTCTATTTAAAAAAAAAAAATATATATATTTTTTTCTGGAATCGAACCCGGGTTCCCAAAAATGATAGATAATTTTATAATAAATTAAATATTGTTATATCATGAAATCTTTTTTAAATTTCAACTCAGTGAAACTGAAATAAATGTTTAAAAAAACCGGCAGTTTTTGGAATTTAGAAAAACTGTAAATGCAGTTGTGTAAACAAGACCTTGAACCATCACTGAGCAATGTTTAAGGATTACCCCACTTTATCCGTAAAAGTGACGGAGGGTTAAAATTGAAAAATCGATAAAAATGGCTTGAAATAATCCATAGTTTTTACCTTCTTTCGCATTTTTTATTAAGTTCTCCTTATATTTCAATCTTTTCCGGCATAACACAAAGTGAGTACATATAAAAGATTATTTTAATGTTGGCTTGATAGATGCTTCATCGCTTGGTTAGAAGTTATAAGACGGTTAAGTTTTGAAACCAAAAATTAAGAGTTTTTAAATTTTCGAGGTTTTTTGATCAGGGATTTCGGCCCCCTCTATAAAATGAAAAAAGTTGAACTTGAGTTGGTAGCTGTTGTAATTCTTAGCATTTTGGAATTAATCCCGTTAATGTGCCACGAATAGTTAAGGAGTTTCAGGAGATCAAAGAAAAAACGTATTTTTTTTAAAATACCAGTTTTTCGCGAGGCACATTCGCGGTTTCATTCGAAATTTGGTGGACTCTTGCGTAAACCGAGTTTTTTAGGAGTTTACATAAAAAAATCACTGGCGGGTTTATAAAAAAAAAATTGCAAAAATTTTATGGCATTTTTGAAAATTGAGCGAAATTTGCAAATCTGTTTCCAATTTTTTTTAGTAGCAATTAATGCATCATGTTCATTTTAATACACCAAAAGACGTGCCTTAACGAGTAGAACTGATTTGCTTTTTGACTTTTTACTTTAAGACATTCTGAGCGGAAAGCGCGATGATTTTATCTAAACTTGTTTTGATCTGGCACATCCAAGGCTTTACACGAAATCGGATAAAATTTTTTTTAAATGAAAGCCCACTTGATGTGTCATCATAAAATCAGAGGCGGGTTAAAAAATGTTGATGATTATAGATTTTTTGGACCATATTAAATTTTCTTGTTATAAAAAAGCATCACCGATTTTTTTAAACACCGGTACAATGATACGATTTTCCGTGATTTTTTTTTCAGTAAAACCAACGCGCATTGCCTAAATATGTTATAAAAAATTGTTAAACTTTTCTTTTACCGCGAATTAATCGCGATTTTAGGTACTTAGATATTTTTTTTTTAAATCCTTTGGTCATTAAAGGGTTAAATTTATATCATATATTTTAGAAGAAATGATATATCCTGGCATGTTTTAATAACGCATGCAACAAATGTGTAGAAAAAAAATATTTAAAATATTTTTAAGATTTTTTAAAACCGCTAAATCTTAAAACCGCCATAACTTTTGACCCCCTTGCGCGATTTAATTGACGCGAACGAATTTCTTATTCTTAAATAGCTTCTAATATTTATGCCAAATTTCATCGATGTGCCATCAAAACAAAAATCACATCTTTTTTACCTCAAAATTTAAGTCTTAGCCGGAACTCCTCATATCTTCTATATATATAAAGTAGTTACGTGACTGACTGATGACTGACTGACATACTAATCACGCATCATCCCACAGCCCAAACCACTGAAGTCTTGAAATTTGGATTGTAGTTTCACCTCCCGGAAGACATATCCACTAAGGCTGGGTTTTTGAAAATGTTGATTTTAAGCGGTAAAAACGAAGGGTTGAAAAAGGGGAAAAAGCGAGTACTTTGGTACTTTTTATTTTTTCTGAAAAAATCCAATTAATTTTAAATTTGAAATGTAGGATCCCCTAACGGAAAAACATTCCCAAAAAAAAGTACTTTCTGGAAATTCGGATTCCTAAGGGTAAAAAGGGGTAAAAAATGGTACTTTGGTACTTTTTATATTTTTTGAAATTAAAGTACTATAAAAATATTAAAATTTGTAATGGTGGTTCCAACAAAGGAAAAAATTCTGAAAACGTACTTTTTCGAAATTCCAATTGTATGGGGGTACAAAAGCGAGTACTTTGGTACTTTTTATTTTTTCTGAAAAAAAAAAAATTATATTAATTTGAAAATTGAAATGTAGGATCCTCAAACGGAAAAACATTCCCAAAAAAGTGCTTTCTGGAAATTCGTACTCCTAAGGGTAAAAAGTGGTAAAAAAATGTACTTTGGTACTTTCTAAATTTTTTGAAATTAAGGTCCTACAAAAAAATATTAAAATGTTAGTTCTAATAACGGGAAAAATTCTGAAAAACTACTTTTCCGATTCTAAGGGTGGCAAAAAAGTGTATTTTGGTACTTATTATTATTCCTGAAATAATGTTCCTGGAAGCTTTAAATTTGGAATGCAGGGTCATTTAGCGAAAAAAGATTTCTAAAGAAGGCAAATAAATTTTTGTTTTTTAGCGCATGTAAGCGCATATTCGGAACGGGGACTTGAAATTTGGAATGGAAGTGCGCCTCCCGAAGTATATATCCTTTAAGGCTGAGTTTTTGGAAAGGTTGATTCTAGGGAATAGGGGTAAAAAAGGTATTTTGGTAGTTTTTATATTTCCACTAACCACTGAAGCTAGAGACTTGAAATTTGGAATATAGATGCACCTCCCGGAAAATAAGTCCACTAAGGCTTGGGATTTGGAAGTGTTGATTCTTTTCATAGTTCTACAAACCAATGAAGTTAGATATTTGAAATTTGGAATGTAGCTGCATCTCCCGGAATATAGATCCACTAAGGCTGGGTTTTTTGAAATAATGATTCTATGGGGGTAAAACGGGTATAAACGGTATTTTGGTACTTTTTATATATATACTTAAATAATGGTTTTATTAGCTTGAAATTTGGAATGTAGCATCCCCTGCTTAAATAAAAGTTATAAAAACTTAAAATTAGGAATGTAGGATCCAACAACAGAAAAAAACTATGAAAAATGTACCTCTTGGAAATTCCGATCTAAGGGGATAAATACGAGTACTATGGTACCTTTTTTATTTTCTGAAATAATTATGATGGAAATTTGGAATGTAAGATTGCCTAGCGAAATAAAATATTCCCAAAAGAATAACTTTTGGAAATTCTGATTCCTAAGGAAATTAATTAAAAAAGGGAATTATATATTCTTAAATATTGAGCATATTAACTTGAAATTTGGAATGTAGCATTCTCTAACGGGAAAAAAATCCCCCAAAAAATTACTTTTTGGTACTGTTTATATTTTCTTAAATAGAGGTCATAAAAACTTAAAATAAGGAATGTAGGATCCAACAACAGAAAATAAATCTGTAAAAAGTAATTTTTTTCGAAATTTAGATTCTAAGGGATTAAAAACGAACACTTTGGTACTTTTCATAATATCTGAAATAATGGTACTGGAAACTTGAAATTTGGAATGTAGGATCGTCTAGCGGAAATAACGTTCCCAAATGATTTTTTTTTAAATTGTGATTCCTAAGGAGTTAAAGGGGTACTTTTTAAATTTTCTGAAACAAAATAAGGGGCAAAATGATTCTTTTTAATCTAATGATCTTATCCCTAGAAACTCTTCTGTTCTTTAACGGATACTATTCGAAAAGGAATGAACACCACATTAAACGAAATTGAATGGAGCACGGAACCAAATGGAATAGAACAGGGAACGAAATTGAATGAAACTGGAAACGAATTCAGATGATTTTTTTTTTGTAATTTTTTTTTACTAAAATTTTGTTTGTACTAAAATTTGTTAATCAAATTTACGGGCAACGAAATACCCTGCGCACGCTAGTATAACTATATAAAAGCAATACAATTTTTTAAAAATGATTGCAAAAATTCAAAAAAAGAAAAATTTTTAGTTCTAAAAAAAATAAATGCAATAAAAAAGTGTTTTCTATTTAAAAAAAATAAAAAAAAAAATATATTTTTTTTTTCTGGAATCGAACTCGGGTTCCCAAAAATTATAGATAATTTTATAATAAATCAAATATAGTTATATATAACTAAAAGAAAAATAATTTTTTAAAAATGATTGCAAAAATTCCAAAAATAAAAATTTTTTAGTTCTAAAAAAATGAAACGCAATAAAAAAGTGTTTTCTATTAAAAAAAAAATAAAAAAAAATGTTTATTCTCGACTGGGCCGGGAATCGAACTCGGGTTCCCAGAAATCATATGTAATCTTATATGATACAATAAAAAGTTTTGTATAACCATATACATATGTTGACACACAAAAATAAATTTTGAAATACTGGCATATATAATTATATATAGCTAGTTGTTTGGTCAAAAAAATCCTTTTTTTATACATGATTATATCAAAATATATATTCCATTACATATGCCACCATTTATAAATATATATTGAGTTTAAACGAAATTTGCGTATATATATAGTACCATACAAACACAGATATGTTATCGTTTAAGACACATATAATTATATCTATTATTTTTGTTGGAAATTTTTTTAGTATGGAACCATATATAGTTTTAAATGGTATTATATTAGTCATATGGGCAATTCCATCATGTCGAACGTGACCGTTGAACACATTTAAGTTGAAATAAAAGTCAAAATAAAAAGAATTTTTTTCTTGACAAAAGGGGAAACTTATAGCTCTTAACTAGCTCTATAATTGTTGCTCAGGTTGATTTTGGAAATTGTTTCAAGTTTTCGAGATAATCGCAAAGAACACAACCATTCGCACGGGACAAAAAACAGAAGTGGTTTTCGCGACTATCAATTAAAACTCTGTTTTTAGCGAAACCTGAGGCAATATCACAATGCGACTAATTTTAGAATGTTGGCTAATAATGTCTCTTAAAAGTGGTAAAATTTTACCTCAAAATTATTTCTACTTTTTTTTTAATTTAACTTTAATCACTGTCGCACGGGACATGTCGCACGGGACATTTTTTTCCATCATAATTATGTTGTTTTTGTTGTTCTCTTTTTAACAAATTATAAATAAATAAGCTTAAAAAACATATTTTTATTCATTCATTTTATTTCAATACGTCCTTCAGCCAACGATTTCCACTTTTGTCTAGCATTCCACATTATTTCCTTGTTTTTTAATTTATTGTCTTGTAATTTTACTTCAACTTCCTTTAACTTTTCTCTCCACCGTTTGCATCACTCTTTATTTTTTTCGCCGTTTATACTCATCTATAGGGATGTGATTTCCATGCAAATGTTTTTGTCGATCGTCTAAAAACGATATCGACCAATTATCTTCCGAATCAAGAAGTTTGCGTTAAAATGGCATCGATTTGTTTTTGCATATTTTTGCATATTTTGGTTTTAAATGCATATTTTGTGTATATTTCCAACTTTCAAGTGCATATTTTTGCATATTTTGGCATAAATGACCAAAAACACAAATTGAAAATGATTTGTTTCATAATCGATTTTAAATTTTAAAAACTTATTTTGAAAATAAGAAATTTTTTTTTTAACTTTTTTATAGATTGTTTAATTTTTTAAACAATTATTGTACATAAAGTTTTAAATGTTACTATTTAAGGCCAGCGTTATTTTTTTTCTTTTTATGAAGTTTTTCGTATGAAAACAAGATTTTTATTGCCTACATTTTATTTTTTAGTGCATATTTTAAGGTTTTTTAGTGCATATTTTGAATTTTTTAGCGCATATTTTAAGCACATATTTTCGATTTTTTAGTGCATGAAAATCTCATCCCTACTCATCTATATTTAAAAGTATGTATTTATATAAGTAAATCGTTTATTCAAGAAAAAATATTTTTTAAAAATTTTAAAATCCACACTTACCATGACGCACATGGGGGGGTGAAATAAAGCCATAGGCAATAAGGCCATATGGCCTTATTTCCCAAAGAGTTGAGAAATAAGGCCATATGGCGTTATTACCAACCACTGTTGGAAATAAAGCCATATATCGTCGAACTAAGTATATTCAATAAATGCCAACTCGAAAAAGCTTACTGTTCAGGAGAGCTAAAAAACTAGCTATTTCGCATATTATTGCAAAAATAAACAATGTACCTTCCATAGAATGGTTTAAATATTCTAAATAATTTATACCGATGCAAAAAATTTCATATTTTGCACTGGTTTGCGTATTTTTTTGAGATGGCATTTATTACTATATCAAAAAACAAATATTTTTTTAGAGTTGGCATATTTTGTCGGAAAATAAAAAAACATTTTTTTTTTGAAAAATTTTTAATTTTTTTTTTTTTTTGGTTTTTGGTATCCTTAGTACGGTAATTGCAAAAACTGAACAAAAAATTAAAAATCTTTGCATTTTTTAAAAAGTTACTAGCTCCGAAAGCCTTTTAATCTCAGGGTGGTCAACTTTGGCACTCTGTAACTCACGCTGTATTGCAATAGGGTCACTCCAAACCAGCTATTTTGAAAGCTTATATCATTGACTTTATTTGCCCCATTCATAATGTTTCAATCTGATAAATAGATTGAAAGTTACATAAATATAAGCAATTTTTTTTTTTGCAAACACTATTTACCGATATTTTCAAAATGGCAATATCTCGAGAACCAGTCATTAGATATCAAAATCTTTACAAGATTCGTGTTTAGCATGGCAAATGCAATAAGATATGTGGTCTAATTTTTTTTTAAAAATTTTTTGAAAAATTTTTTGAAATTTACAATGGGAGTTGGCATTTATTTCCACCAAAAAAATATGTACTTTGAGTTAGCAGAATAACAAAAATGGATGTAAAACGACAACAAATTATTTTTTTGCTCTGAAATTTTTATGGCAGATAGGTATTACATAGAGGAGCTATTTGCCATCGGAAACTCATTTTCGTCAAATTTGAGTTGGCATATTTTGAATATAGGTTCACGATATGGTTTTATTACTCATTTAAAAATTTTTTAAAAATGTTCATCATTATTTTGCGGAGAGTGTGGAAATATATTTCCACGTAAATCCTTTTACCCAAAAAAAAAAAATTATTTAGCGAAACCGCTAAATTAATTTATGGAGTTTGAAATGGCGTACGGACATAGCGCCCAAGGTCTTATCGCCCAAAACCGTAAACAAAAAACCGTAAACAAAATTGTCAAAAGATCCGAAATATTTTTTTTTGGGCGAAATGTCGAAATTACGTCTTCTATGATTTGTGTTTTTGTAATAAAGGTTTTCTGCGTAGCCGGCCTTCGGCCGGGCTTAGGGATTACATACTCCATGCATTAAACCCACCCTCTCTGCAAACCAAAGCTATTTTGGTCATCAGGCCTTTTTGAGGCATAACAAATTTGATAGCGCAAAGGCCTGCTACCCTAGAAAACTTTACTTTGCGGAGAGGGTGGGTTTAATGCATGGATTTTGTAATCCCTAAGCCCGGCCGAAGGCCGGCTACACAGAAAAACTTTTTTTGTTAAACAATCTTTAAATTAAAAACCCTGCCAATAAAAAATTGGTGCCTCTAGACCCCTCTAAGTTCCGAGGATCCTGGTATATGTGGTTTTTTAATTTAAAGATAGTCAAAAAAAACGTTTTTTTCCGCGTAGCCGGCTTCTGCCGGGCTTAGGGATTACAGACTCCATAAATTAATTTAGCGGCTTCGCTAAATAATTTTTTTTTGGGTAGCAGGATTTACGGGGAAATATATTTCCACATTTTCAACTGATATGGCTTTATTTCCACTTTGGTTGCAAAATCAATATGACTTTATTGCTCAATTGTGTTGGTAATAAAGCCATATGGCCTTATTTCCCATTGAATTGAGAAATAAGGCCATATGGCCTTATTGCCTATGGCTTTATTTCACCCCCCGTCGCACGTGACCAACTTTATGTAAGAACCAAGATCACAGATTTTATTATTTTTTAATTTATTTTTTTTTTATTTTAATTGTAATAAAAATCTGTGTTTGTTCTCAATATTTGATGAATTTTCGTCATGTCTACTTGACGCACTAATAACTAATGTTGTTTTTCTATGTCGCACGGGACATCGAAATATGTGATAAAGCATAGCAAAAACTTACGGTTATTTTTTAAATGCATAGTTTGTAATGCATTTTTTTTAGCTCTTTGTATCTCCAGAAAGATTTTTTAAAAGCAAAAGTCAACATTAAATGCTTCTCTTTAAGAACTTTTATCAAAACAAAAGGTGCAATAGAAATATCCCAATGAGAAAAAATTGGCTTGCTCGACTTTATATTCGAATATCTCGAAATGGGTTATGAATAAATGTAAAATTTGTTCAAGTTAGTAAAATTTGATTGTTTCTTATGAAAATATGTTAAAACAAATTGGTTTCAAGAACTTTTGGTTTTTTGGTCTTGGTAGACCTTTCGGTGGAAGTGCCCATATATAATTATACATAAATTGATACTGGATTTTTTGTTTAGTAAAGTCCTATACATAATTAGATGTAAAGTCACGTATAATAATGTATGAAATCGGATTAAGTTTTATGTGCAACGTATGATTACATCTACACTCAAAAAAAAAAAAACTGTAATGTTAGCAAAAAAAGCTTGTAAACCTACAAGAAAATTTGCTGATTTTGAACCCACAATTTTTTTGCTAAAGTTAGCAAAAATGTTTTGCCAATAATTAGTTAACTAAATATTTTTTTTTTGAACTTTCTGAGGACCCCATTGGGTTCGAACCCGATAGGTCCAGACCCCGATGGGCCTAGACCTAGTTGAGGTCCTTAAAAATCGTCATAGTTTTTGATCCAAAATTTGTGTCCGTTTCGCTCTACCTTGCTTAGTTTTTGAGATACGTGATTATAGGGGACCACTGGGGTCTTGAGAATTAAAAAACTCGATAACTTTAAAAATATTACTCGGAGAGCTTTTGACTATTTTGCGGTCTTGTTCTACGTGTTGAGAGCTACAAAAACGCTTTTGGACTTTTTGTTGTGTCGGCAATATTTACCGAGATATGAGCATTTTAAAATTTTCGGGAATGCTAACTTTTTTGGATCCAAAGTTAGGGCCCATTAGGGTCCACACATGTGAAGAGGACCGGCGATACTATGGAGATTCTAAGAACCAAAAATGGCCTCCATTTTGCTCTATCTGGCTTAGTTTCCGAGATAGCGCCATTTAAAGTTTTCTGAAAATAAAAAAAAATTTACCATTAATTTTGCTAATATTAGCAAAAAATCTTGTAAAAATGTAGTCAACTCAATTTCAAATTTAGCAAAAGAAATTAGTTCAAAGTTTGTTTAAAATTGCTAATGTGCTAAATGAAGTTTACAAGAATTTTTTGCTAACATGCTAATCTCAACTAAAAATTTGCTAAAAGTTAGCTAACTAGCGTTAGCAAAAAAAAAATTAGTAAATCTACTAACGTATTTTTTTGAGTGTACCATTTATATTAATATATTATGAACAATATAATTAGATATGATATTATATGACATCATTTAAAAAAATTTGGAAAATTTCAAAGTGAGATATAATTTTATACTTTGACTCATATAGTTTTATATGGTTTTATGAAAACATATAAAATAATATACATTTATATCAATTCCTTTTTACTCGGGTTGCTATCATTTCGTGCGATAGCCAAAATTGGTATGTAACCAGACCACATACACATGAAACTAGAGGCAGAATATATATGGGGCATTCCATGCCAAATCGCACAATTCCGAACCCGACCCCTTTAGATTTATTTTATTTTTGGATATGTTGTATTACGTATAAAATACAACTCGCTCACCAATTTCATTTAATTTTTTTTATGTATTTTCAAAAACCATCGGAATCTTTGACCTACTAATGATATACATAAATTTTTTTTATTGAAATTTGCTAAGCTTGGACATATTTAATTCGTCCCAGCGGAAATGGTTCTCAATTGTTTATTTCTGTAACAGTCGGTCACATTAAGGTGGCTTCAGACTATAATATTTGTAATAATATCTGTCAAAATTTTGTGTAAAACCTTTAAAATAGTATGGTGTAAACACAAATCGGTATAAAACCAAGAGAAATACGGATTGAAAATGACAAGCGGATACGTATTCTCATTTTTAGAAATTTCTCTAAAAATGAGAAAACGTATACGCTTTTCATAAGATCAGGGTTGTATTTATTTTGATAATATTTAAGATGTGATGGTGTAAATACACAAAGGATTTTTTTGAAAGATTTTTTGACAAGCGGAGAAAATTTCGTATTATTTAAGATACGTATTTTCTTACTACTCTGTATTATAGTCTAAAGTGGGCTTTAATGCAGTGGTCGGCACCCATTGCACGCTGGAGCCGAACACAATCGGTAATTCACATATATGTATTAGGGGTGGGATAGTGCACGAGTTTTCGATTTCGACACGCTAGAACCGCTTATTTTGTGAGGTTCGTAAAAAAAATGCATGAGCAAAAAAACAGGGCAGGTCGGATAGGACCTAGGGGTCGCTCATCGGGGTCAAAGTTGGGCATAGAGGGGAAAAAATCCACAAAAAGCCCTACAGCTCTCTTGGCTTTGCCCCAAGAGGGGTCAAATGTGAGACAGACCCCCATTATTTTTCCCCCCAAACACTTTTCCCAAACACACCTAAGCCCTATCTCTACTCCCTAAGGGGGCTCCCATACAAAGGTTCAATTTTTAAAAATAATTGCTCATACCTCTTAAGCTGTCTCAGAAATGACCCTAGAGGAATCAAATGTATGACCGACCCCCAATATTTTTTCAACCCCAACATTTTCTTAGAACATACCTACCCTCTATCTTCAACCCTTAGGGTGGTCCCCATACATTTTTTTTATTTTTTCTTAATTTGTTTTATTACATCAGCTCCTACCGGTCTAATGGTGCCTCTTAGAGGGGTCATTATCAAGACCGACCCCCATTTATTTTCCACTCCCAATATTTCTTCTGAATATAGCACTTCCCTATCTCTAATTCCTAAGGGGTCTCCCACACAAAATGACATTTTTATAAAATTTGCTCCTATCGCTCTAACTGGCGCAGGGGTGACCCTAGAGAAGTTAAATGTATGAGTGACCCCCAATATTTTTTCAGCCCCAACATTTTCCCCAAACAAACCTACCCTCTATTTTTAAGCCTTAAGGGGGACTCCACACATTTTTTTATATTTTTTATAAAATCAGATGTTATCGCTCCCATGGTGCCTCATAGGGATAAGGAATACAGACTTACCTCCATTAGTTTTTGCCCCCCACATTTTTTCCGAACATACCTACGGCGTATTTCCACTTTATAAGCGTGCTCCCCTTAGGAAAACCAAATTCGTAATGGTACTGGAACCTAACGTTGGAGTATTTAGAATTTACAAAAGTACAATAATTAGCAACACTTTTATTTATAAATTCAGCTCTTACCGCTCCCATAGTGCCTCTTAGGGACGGGAAATGCAAACTGACCCCCTATATCTGCCATGCAAACATCATATTAATGAACTTCAATTAAAAGAAGTGTTTGAAACCAAATTCGGCAAAACGTCTGGACCAGTAGTTCCAATGTTTGAGCGTTTTAAAGAGTAATGGGAAAATATAAAAGACAAACCATACAGTCCTGGCATAGAAGATTAGAAAGTGGCAGGCAACATACCAGCTCTAGTCCAACCTGCATCAAGTTGTTTTGTTGGGCTCAAGACGAGACGACTTCAAGGAGTTTCTTGAAATTGTTGTATTATACCTTGGTGAAAATATTCCTAATAATCATTTTAGCCCACCAGGACCCATCAGTCATGCTCGATGAATTGCCTAAAAATGTTTTAGGTTTGACCAAAAACATTTACGTGAAATTTTGGTTTAGCGCCACTAAAGCAATATAACCTCCATATAATGATTTGAATTTTTTTAAAGCGATTGCTAATTATGCTTCAATTAATAAGATGTCTAAACGGTTGGAGAAGAGATTCTCTGACATCTTTGATATCTCAGTGGTGAAGCTGTTTTGATCCGAATATCTCTTGTGAAATAAAATCAAAAATGGCAAACGCAAGGAGGAAGAGTTATCTGACAGCGAAGAAAAATAAGACGATGATACCGGGGAAGATTATGACTCGGGGGATAGCGGCGAAAGTGGCAACAAAGATAGTGATCATCCAGTACACGTGGTTGGATTCGAAGGTGTGAAAATAATTAACATCGAATCGAAACAAGTAAATCCAGAACTCATAATATAAAGAATGATTTAAGCCACTACGTCAAAGCTGAGACACCAACATTTTTTTCACGCTTCGGATTACCAACAAATTTCATTGGTTCCGGTCCAAACACTTGGGAAAATTGTGAGGACTACCAGCAAGTGCTGCAAATATTACTTCAATTTTCAACGACGCTGCCAAAAGAGGCGTAAAATTAATAGAGGACTTTAACAACGTGTTGCGCCGTAATGGAGAGGAAAAAATATTGCCCTAACAAAGTCTAAATACGGCGTAGGTATGTTGGGACAAAAAGTAGAGGGCAAAAATTATTGGGGGTCGGTCTGCATTTCCCGTTCCTAAGAGGCACCATGGGAGCGGTAAGAGCTGATTTTATAAATAAAAATTATAAAAAATGTGTGGGAACCCCCTTAAGACTTAAAAATAAGGAGTAGGTTTGTTTGGGGAAAATGTTGGGGCTAAAAAAATATTGGGGGTCAGTATAAGATCTGATTTTATAAAAAATAAAAAAAAATGTGTGGGGACCCCCTTAAGGCTTAAAAATAAAGGGTAGGTTTGTTTGGGGAAAATGTTGGAGCTGAAAAAATATTGGGGGTCAATCATACATTTAAATTCTCTACGGTCATCCCTGCCCCAGTTAGAGCGGTGGGACCAAATTTTATAAAAATGTAATTTTGTGTGGGAGGCCCCTTAGGAATTGGAGATAGGGAGTTAGTATGTTCAGATGAAATGTTGGGGACTAAAAATAAATGGGGGTCGGTCTTACTAATGACCCCTCTAGGAAGCACCGTTGGACCGGTAGGAGGTGATTTAATAAAAAAAATTAAGGAAAAATAAAAAAAATGTATGGGGACCACCCTAACGGTTAAAGATAGCGGGTAGATATTTTATAAGAAAATGTTGGGGATGAAAAAATATTGGGGGTCGGTCATATATTTGATTCCTCTAGGGTCACTTCTAGGACAGCTAGAGAGGTAGGAGCAAATATGTTTTAGCATTCAACCTTTGTATGGGAGCCCCCTTAAGGAGACGAGATAGGGCTTAGGTATATTTGGCAAAAGTGTTTGGGGTGAAAAAATAATGGGGGCCGGTCTCACATTTGACCCCTCTAGGGGCAAAACCAGGGGAGTTGTGGGGCTTTTTGTGGATTTTTTCCCATGTACGCCCAACTTTGACCCCGATGAGCGACCCCTAGATCCTATCCGACCTCCCCCATTTTTTGGCTCATACACTTTTTTTACGAACCTCACAAAATGAGGGGTTCTAGCGAATCCAAATACTGCTGCTTAAAATCTCACACAACACTATCCCACCCTTAATATGTATACAACACGAATGTCAACAAAAAATCAACAAAGAGCATAAAAAAAACAAATATTTTATTCAGTAGCAAGCTTACTTTCTTCAAAGCAGGTTGATGTCGCTTTGTTGAAGAAATACACCAACACATGCATATTTTTATTAAAACACTAATACTTTCATATGCCTCTTTCTGCCGACCACTGCTTTAATGATACAATGTCCATCATAGCGTATACGTTATATAATTCAACTTCTATACAATATAACTCATACGTACGTATTTATTATGAGAAAATGTATAAGCAATTTCTGTAACTTTAGTTAATGTTTTTGCAATGCCCTCTAACATTATCTGTCTCAATTCACTTGTTAGTTGTTAATTGAATGGGTAAATGTATTATGTTAAAAGATCATATACATTAAAGACTATTGAACATTGACTTCACTTGTTTTCATTTAAAAAGCATGATTTATTCATAATGTGTTTTAGGGAAATTATTAAAACAAACAAATTTTCTCAAGTGAAAATGTGTGTTTTAATTAGATATAATAAGCAATTGAATGCAAAGGCACATATTCAGTGATTGTAATTTTTTTAGCGTTAAAATAAAAATTGTATAAAAATTTTGGCTAGAAAAAGTTCCCCCACAACGGACTAAAACAATCTCTGAAAACCTCAAATGTTCTGCAAAATACAAAATCGTACCGTTTTTCCCAACCATTTCCCTCCATTAACCAGAAAGATAGCACAAAAAAAAAAAAGAAACTGGAAAATCTTAGATTTTGGTCTCTAGCGAAAAACTGTGTGAGTGTACGCTATAAGATACCTTCCTTGTTAGTATGTTTACTTTAAACCCCCACCATAAAATTATGTATAACCCAAAGGTATATTCCAGCAATTTTTTTTCTTTACTTTAAATCGTAGGTCAGACCAAATATATTCAAATGTTTTCTACAAAAATCAAAAGTAACTACTTAAAAAAAAAAATGAAAAATAAATCACAAAATCTTTTTTAAATTTAAACTCAGTGAAACTTAAATAAATGTTTAAAAAAACCGTCAGTTTTTGGAATTTAGAAAAACGGTAAATGCAGTTACGTAAACAAGTCCTTGAACCATCACTGAGCAATGTTTAAGGATTACCCCACTTTATCCGTAAAAGTTACAGAGGGTAAAATTTGTAAAATCGATAAAAATGGCTTGAAAAAATCCATAGTTTTTAATTTCTTTCGCTTTTATTTTTAAGTTCTCCTTATATTTCAATCTTTCCGGCAGAACACAAAGTCAGTGTATATAAGAGATTATTATAATGTTGGTTTGATAGATGCTTCATCGCTTGGTAAGAAGTTATAAGACGGTTAAGTTTTGAAACCAAAAATTAAGAGTTTTTAAATTTTCGAAGTTTTTTGATCAGGGATTTCGGCCTCCTCTATAAAGTGAAAAAAGTTGAACTAGAGTTGGTAGCTGTTGTAATTCTTAATATTTTGGAATTAATCCCGTTAATGTGCCACGTATAGTTAAGGAGTTTCAGCAGATCAAATTTCGAAAGAAAAAACGTAATTTTTTTAAAATACCAGTTTTTGGCGAGGCACATTCGCGGTTTCATTTGAAATTTGGTGGATTCTTGCGTAAACCGAGTTTTTTGTGAGTTTACATAAAAAAATCACTGGCGGGTTTATAAAAAATAAATTGCAAAAATTTTATGGCATTTTTGAAAACTGTTCAAAATTTGCAAATCTGTTTTCTATTTTTTTAGTAGCAATTAATGTATCATGTTCATTTTAATACTCCAAAAGACGTGCCTTAACGAGTAGAACTGAATTGCTTTTTGACTTTTTACTTTAAGCCATTCTGAGCGGAAAGCGCAATGATTTTATCTAAACCTGTTTTGATCTGGCACATCCAAGGCTTTACACGAAATCGGATGAAATTTATTTTAAATGAAAGCACACTTGATGTGTCATCATAAAATCAGAGGCGGGTTAAAAAATTTTGATGATTATAGATTTTTTGGACCATATTAAATTTTCTTGTTATAAAAAAGCATCACCGATATTTTTTAAACTACTGGTACAATGATACGATTTTCCGTGATGTTTTTCAGTAATACCGACGCGCATTGCCTAAATATGTTGTAAAAAGTTGTAAAACTTTTCTTTTACCGCGAATTAATCGTGATTTTTGGTACTTAGATATCGTTTACCAATCGTTTGGTCATTAAAGGGTTAAATTTATATCATATATAAAAAGTACCCCTTTAACTCCTTAGGAATCAGAATTTAAAAAAAATCTTTCGGAAATGTTTTTTTTCGCTAGACGATCCTACATTCCAAATTTCAAGTTTCCAGTACCATTATTTCAGATAATATGAAAAGTACTAAAGTGCTCGTTTTTACTCCCTTAGAATCGAAATTTCGAAATAGGTTCTTTTTACATATTTTTTTTTCTGTTGTTGGATCCTACATTCCTAATTTTAAGTTTTTATGACCTGTATTTAAGAAAATATAAACAGTACCAAAAAGTAATTTTTGGGTGATTTTTTCCCCGTTAGAGGATGCTACATTCAAAATTTCAAGTTAATAGGCTCATTATTTAAGAATATGTAATTCCCTTTTTTGATTAATTTCCTTAGGAATCAGAATTTTCAAAAGTTATTCTTTTGGGAATATTTTATTTCGCTAGACAATCTTACATTCCAAATTTCCATCATAATTATTTCAGAAAATATAAAAGGTACTCGTTTTTATCCCCTTAGATCGGAATCGGAATTTCCAAAAAGTACATTTTTCATAGTTTTTTTCTGTTATTGGATCCTACATTCCTAATTTAAATTTTTTATGACCTTTAATTAAGCATGGGATGCTACATTCCAAATTTCAAGCTAATAAAACCATTATTTAAGTATATATAAAAAGTACCAAAATACCTTTTTTGCCCGTTTTATCCCCATAGATATATTCCAAATTTCAAGTCTCTAGCTTCAGTGGTTTGTGGAAATATAAAAAGTACCCAAATACCTTTTTTACCCCTAAGTATTTCCTAGAATCAACATTTCCAAAAACTCAGCCTTAAACGAATCTATATTTCGGGAGGCGAACCTACATTCCAAATTTCAAGTCCCCATTTCGGTCCTTGTTTTATTTAATTTTATTTCCTGTTCCATTCCGATTAGTCCAATGTGGCTTTCATTCCGTTTCGAATATGCGCTTACATGCGCTAAAAACAAAAAATTGTTTGCCTTCTTTAGAAATCTTTTTTCGCTAAATGATCCTGCATTCCAAATTTAAAGTTTCCAGGACCATTATTTCAGGAATTATAATAAGTACCAAAATACACTTTTTTACCCCCCTTACAATCGGAATTTTGAAAAAGTACTTTTTTAGAATTTTTTTGGAACTAACATTGTAATATTTTTTTGTAGGACCTTAATTTCAAAAAATTTAGAAAGTACCAAAGTACATTTTTTACCACTTTTTACCTTTAGGAGTCCGAATTTTCCGAAAGTACTTTTTTTGAGAATGTTTTTCCGTTAGAGGATCCTACATTCCATTTTTTTAAATTAATAGGATTTTTTTCAGAAAAATTAAAAAGTACCACAGTGATCGCTTTTTATCCCCTTAGAATCGGTATTTCGAAAAAGTACTTTTTCAGAATTTTTTCGTTTTTGGAAACTACATTGCAAATTTAAATTTTTTTGTAGGACTTTAATTTCAAAAAATATAAAAAGTACCAAAGTATAGTTTTTTACCCCTTTTTACACTTAGGAGTCCGAATTTCCAGAAAGAACTTTTTTGCGAATGTTTTCCCGTTAGAGGATCCCACATTCCAATTTTTGAATTAATAGGATTTTTTTTTTCAGAAAAAATAAAAAGTACCAAAGTACTCGCTTTTTACCCCCTTAGAATGGGAATTTCGGAAAAGTACGTTTTCAGAATTTTTTCCGTTGTTGGAACCACCATTGCAAATTTTAATATTTTTGTATGACCTTAATTTCATAAAATAAAAAAAGTACCAAAGTACAATTTTTTATCCATTTTTACCCTTAGGAATTCGAATTTCCAGAAAGTCCTTTTTTTTTTGGGAATGTTTTTCCGTTAGAGGATCCTAGATTTCAAATTTCAAATTAATTGGATTATTTTTTTTTTTTAGAAAAAAAAGTACCAAAGTACTGGCTTTTTCCCCTTTTTCAACCCTTCGTTTTTACCCCTTAAAATCAACATTTCCAAAAACCCAGCCTTAGTGGATATGTATTCCGGGAGGTGAAACTACAATCCAAATTTCAAGACTCTAGCTTCAGTGGTTTGGGCTGTGGGATCATTCGTGATTAGTATGTCAGTCAGTCATCAGTCAGTCACATAACTACTTTATATATATAGATTTTAGAAGAAATGATATATCCTGGCATGTTTTAATAACGCATGCAACAAATGTGTAGAAAAAAAATCTTTAAAATATTTTTAAGATTTTTAAAACCGCTAAATCTTAAAACCGCCATAACTTTTGACCCCCTTGCGCGATTTAATTGATGCGAACGAATTTCTAATTCTTAAATAGCTACTAATATTTATGCCAACTTTCATCGATGTGCCATCAAAACAAAAATCACATATTTTTTACCTCAAAATTTAAGTCTTAGACGGAACTCCTCAAATATATTTTCAACATTAAAAATATAAATTTGAAATAAGAAACCATACAAAACGAGTGAGAAATTTAAATTAGGCCTTATTTATACCCTCCTTCCCTTTTTATGTAATACTTAGAAAAAAAATTCTAGTGTGAAAAAAATTTTAATGTGAAAAAAATTAAAAATTTTTATTAAAAATATTTTATTTTGAGCAAAAAACTTTATTTTTAGTCATTTTGTAAAAAAAAATCCATTTTTTTGAGTGTATTTTTTTACTTTTAGTAAAAAATGTTTTTGTCAAAAATAAGTTTTAAATTATTTTTGTGACTTACCAATGTTTTTGAAACTTATTTAACGGGTTTTCAACACGTGAATTAAAGGCGAACCCAATCTGAAGTTCACGGTATTGCCCCACTGGACCGATTTTGCGGAAATTCAATACGAACCAGACCAGGTGAACGATAAATATATTATATGCTAAGCTTCAGCGTCGACAGAATTGTCTTGCGGAAGTTATAGTGTTTTTTATCTCGTAAATTCCCAAAAAAAAAATCTTGCCGTATTTCACTCTTTTGCTAATAACTTTTGGACCACTGCACATTGGGTTCAAATGGTACCAAAGTGGCGATTAATTGAAATTTATAAATAAAGTTTTTGTTATAAAATTTGGTATGGGGTAGAAGTAGATAAAATTCTGCAACACTAGTTATCAAAATCAATCAACTAAGGTGTTTACTTTTTTTTCGGTGAGCTGTCAAAGTTAGCAAATTATTGCTAACTTTGAAAAAACTGAAAAAATTGGAAATTTTTTACAATTCAAGCGATTATTAGTAGTATTAAATCTTTTAAAAGAAAATCTTTTATAATGGAATCTTCCACATCAGGTATTAAGCTAAATTGTAAAATTTTTTTTGTTTATTAAAATTGTGTCTTAACATTTTTAATATTTTTTTTTAAAAAGGGTCCGAAATTGGGATATTTTCCACATTTAAAGGGCCACAAATATTAAGTTAGTAATAGTTGGATTTAGTTTTGTGGATTTTAAAAAAGTATAGGATATCAGCTTTTATTTAAAAGAAAAAAAGTCCAGACAATGCCCGGCCCTTTTTTTATTCCCATTTTTGTGTAAAAAGTCTGGGTATCATTTATTTAACAAGACCATTACATGTGTGTTTATACCCTCTAACTACAGAATGGGCGTATACTCTCTTTGTCATTCCGTATGTAACGCATCGAAATATGTGTCTAGGACCCCATAAAGTGTAAATTATTGATCACTGATCGATTCTAAGACATTCTGTGACTGACGGTGTGACCGTCCGTCCGTCTCTTGTGGAGCACACCATAAAGTACAAAAAACAAGAGCTAGAATCCTGAAGTTTGTCACAGATGTGTATAATGGTCATAGGCTGGTTAAGTTCTTGAACGAGCAAAATCGGACCAGGGGGGAAAAAGTTCCCCCTTTAAGAACTAAAACTATCCCAGAAAAATATTTTTTTTACATGTTTTATTTTTATATTTGTTCAATAAATAAAACATTTTAATGCCATACGAGGTTCATCGACCTGAATTTGAACCAATGGGATCAGGAAAGACAATTTTTTTCGGGCCGCCCTTTTTTGGGGGCGTGTGTAGAAAAAAATAATTTGAATAATGATACATTTTTATTAATTAGGTGCAAAAACTGACATTTATTTATTTGGTAACGTTTATGACGAGGGAAAGGTGTCCCCCATAGTCTCCCGGGAAACCCTCCCCCCTACGACAAAAAACCTCCCCTCCATTTGTTTTTTGTAGCTTTATTACATGTTCAAGGGTTTAAATTTTTTTTTTCGAAAAACAAAAAAAAAGCGACTAAAAGATAACGTTTATGACGAGGGAAAGGTGTCCCCCATAGTCTCCCGGGAAACCCTCCCCCCTACGACAAAAAACCTCCCCTCCATTTGTTTTTTGTAGCTTTATTACATGTTCAAGGGTTTAAATTTTTTTTTCGAAAAACAAAAAAAAACGACTAAAAGATAAAAAAAACATTTTTTTTTCTAAAATGCTGTATTTTTATGTATTTATGATAATTCCTTAATAAAAAACTATAACATTTCCTTAAATCACTTTTTTCAGATAAATTCGTACATTTATGAGATTTTGTGAAAAAACAAAATTGGATTTCAAATAAAATTTATAATAATATAAATACATATCATGCTTTTTTTCTTTAATTATTTTGATAGCACATTATGTATGCTTTAATTCCCATTTTTTTTTATTAATTTATCGCTTTTCATTCCAAAGTTACAGCAAAAATTGTGAACTTTAACCTTTTTTTCCGAAAAACAAAAAAACGCCTAACAGGTTAAAAAAAAAAAAAAATTTCCAATTTTTTTTTTCCAAAATGTGTATTTTTACGTGTTTATTAGAGTGTCCCTTATTTTGGAAATGTTGAGACAGTACCCCTCATTTTTTTCCTTTTGACTAAAAAATAACTCAGGAAAAATTTTACGCCCCTACGACCACGCCTTCCCTACGCGACGGGGCCGTAAAGAGCGGGGCCTTAAAAATCATTTTTCCATACAAAGCAAAAAACTTTTTTTTTTATTTTAAATTTTTTTGTTATTAATTATAATATTACTTGGTTAGCTTATTCACGACAAAAAATTTGATTTTGGTGGGATGAGGCTTTCAGTTCTAAAAAATTTTTCGAAAAAAAAAATTTGAGCTTTTGGGGTCCTACAGTAAAAATTTTTTAAAAAATATTTTTTTTTGTTTTGACAAGCAACCGTTTTAGTTGAATTGTTGCTTTTAATGATATATTTTCATAAAAAAATATTATTCCTATCTGTGACATCTTTATCGTGATCTAAAAAATGTTAAAAAATGCATTTTTGATGTTTTTCGATACACGATCAAGATGTCACAGATATGAATAATATTTTTTTATGAATATATATCATTAAAAGCAACATTACAACTAAAACGGTTGCTTGTCAAAACTAAAAAAAAAATTTTTTAAAAAATTTTTACTGTAGGACCCCAAAAGCTCTAAATTTTTTTTTTTCGAAAAATTTTTTAGAACTGAAAGCCTCATCCCACCAAAATCAAATTTTTTGTCGTGACTAAGCTAACCAAGTAATATTATAATTAAAAATCAAAAAAAAAAATTTTTGGTTTGTATGGAAAAATTATTTTTAAGGCCCCGTTCTTTAAGGCCCCGTCGCGTAGGGAAGGCGTGGTCGTAGGGGCGTAAAATTTTTCCTGAGTTATTTTTTAGTCAAAAGGAAAAAAATGAGGGGGTACCGTCTCAACATTTCCAACATTTCCAAAATAAGGGACACTCTAGTGTTTATATTAGTTCATCAATAAAAAAATATAATATTGTAAAACTACTGCTTATCTGAATTAATCGCCATTTTGGGTACCATCGAACCCACTGTGCACTGGACTGATTTAACTGAATTGCAATACCAACCTGGCCAGGTAAATGCCCAATAGGGGTGGCATAGTGCACGAGTTTTCGATTTCGACACGCTAGAACCGCTTATTTTGTGAGGTTCGTAAAAAACACATGGGCCAAAAAAAGGGACATGTCGGATAGGATCTAGGGGTCGCTCATCGGGCTCAAAGTTGGGCATAGAGGGGAAAAAAATCCACAAAAAGCCCTACAGCTCTCCTGGTTTTGCCCCAAGAGGGGTCAAATGTGAGACCGACCCTATTATTTTTTTCCCCCCAAACACTTTTCCCAAACATACCTAAGCCCTACCTCCACTCCCTAAGGGGGCTCCCATAGAAAGGTTAAATTTTTAAAAATATTTGCTCCTACCTCTTTAGCTGTCCCAGAAGTGACCATAGAGGAATCAAATGTATGACAGACCCCCAATATTTTTACAACCCCAACATTTTCTTAGAAAATACCTACCCTCTATCTTCAACCCTTAGGGTGGTCCCCATACATTTTTTTATTTTTTGTTAATTTGTTTTATTAAATCAGCTCCTACCGGTCCAATGGTGCCTCATAAATGGGTCATTAGCAAGGCCGACCCCCCATTTTATTTTTTATAATTTTTATTTATAAAATCTGCTCTTACCGCTCCCATGGTGCCTCTTTGAAATGGGAAATGCAGACTTAAAATTGATCGAAGATCATGAATATGGGGGTTTTCGTGTCAACTGACACAACTTTTGAAACCGATGTCTTCCGATCGGGATGAAATTTGCACCAAGGTTAGTCCTATTGGATAGTAGTTCAGATACAACGAGATCGGTCAAGAACTCTCTGAGTTAGAGGGGGTCGAAATTTGACATTTTGGCCAAAGAGGTGTTGATTCTCATCCATATAACTTCTTACCTATTGTTTTTAGCAAAATGTGTCCCAAAGAGTTTAGATAGCTATTTCTTCAGTCTTTCAAAAAAAATAAAAAAAAAAATTTTAATTTTTTTTTTTTTAAATCCAAAACTTTTTTTGACTTTTTTATCAAATTGGGCCCTTTTTTGATTCAAAAGAAAGCTTAGGTGATTTCCTTTAAGAGCTGTTTGGTCGCTTAGTGGGATGCGGGTGGGATATCTATGAAAATTTTTTTTTTTTTTAACTTTGGAACACAAAAAACGGTTCTTCAATTTGCACTATTAGGCGTGGGATAGCTAACCAGTTTTCGATTTCGATCCGCGATACATTTTTAAAAACTCTGAGATTTCTTGACCGATCTCGTTGAAAAATTGTATCTGAACTACTATCCAATAGGACTAACCTTGATGCAAATTTCATCCCGATCGGAAGACATCGGTTTCAAAAGTTGTGTCAGTTGACACGAAAACCCCCATATATATATATTGGGTCCTACACCAAAATTTTGAGGTGTGACAGACTTATATATGTATAATTTTGTGAAAATATTAGGATAATAAGATAATTACAATTTAATATTTTGACCTTGAATTTTAAGGTCAAATTTATTTTTTGCAAAAAAAAGCACACATTCCGTTTTAAAGGCCATCAAAAATGCTTTAAAAGTCGTTTTTTTAATTATAATTATTATTTCATCAAAATGTCAATAAAAATTCAACAAAATCTATTCTTTTCAAAAATATCAAAACTTCCCAACCCTGTAACTCTGCAAATATGTCATCAAAAAATTTTATATTTGTAATTTCGACTACCTATCATTATCCTAATATTTTGACAAAATTATTTTCAAATCGGACAATATTTGTTTTTTGGTGTGGACCGTTGACGGGTTTCCCCCTCTATCACTAGAGAAAGGGGGTATAAAAAAATTTTGAGCAAATTTTGTACTTATTAAAATACCATACCAGTGCTCAATTCTGTTTAAGTATGCCAACCAGCAGCCAATTTAAAGCATTTCGTATTTTAGGTTATGTCGAATGTACCAATATTTCAGAGGTTTTCTTACATTTTCGTTTATTAATTTTGAACCGCTGAACCGATTTTGCTGAAATGCAAGACCAAACTGCCTAGTACAACAACAGGTACTTGTGCTAAGAATCAGACATATATTTTTAATTGCTTTGGCCGTGATCACCATTTAAACAGACGAACAGACAGACGGACATCGCTACAATGTCTTAGAATCGATCACTGATCAATAATATACATACTTTATAGGGTCCCAGACCGATATTTCGATGAGTTTCAAATGGAATGACAAACTTATTTATAGCCTCTACCAATAAGTGTTGGGCATAAAAATAAGCCTTGCAATGTTTTAAAAGTCTAAGTGAATGTATACAAAAATGTATAAAAAGTAAAAATCCTATTTTGTGTTTTTAAGAAGGTATATGAAAAAAAAATATTTATTAACATATTTTTTTTTTTTAAACTTTGTTTACGGAACCACAAAACTTTTTTACATAAAAAGATTTTAATCTTTTTTTCATAACTCAATACAACTCAATACAAAAAAAAATAATACCCTTAACAGCCCTAAGCAGTTGATCATATTTGTACTTATTTAAAAATGAAATGAAATAAAAACACAAAAAGGGAAAAACAAGTAGAAAAGTTAAATTCGGCTTGGCCGAATCTATGAATACCATCCACAATGACTTTTTTAAGTGAAAGAAAAATGTTCTAACGTAAAACAATATTAACTATTTTGATTAGAAATATTTTATTTTTAGTAGAAAATATTTTTTTAATAATTTTTGTAAAAAATTAAAACAAAAATTACTTTTTTTTTTGAGTGTAAAATATTTTTCGAGTGTTATTTTTTTTAGTAAAAAAATATTTTTGAGTGACAAAAATACGTTTCGTATTATTTTTTTGACTAACCAATGTTTCTAAAACGGTTTTTTTTCTTAAATACGTGAATTTAAGGTGAAACCAATCTGAAATTCACGATTTTGCTCATAAAGGGTTTTTCGCGTAAATTCATGAAAAAGCCTTTCACTGGACCGATTCCGCTGATCTCAGCAAGTATTTCAAAAATTAGCGTGTTTTCAAAAGAGTGGACGGACTGTCGGACGGACATCGTTAGATCGGCTTAAAATCGATAGAGAATCATGAATATCTATACTTTATGGGGTCGTATACACACAAAAAAAAACTTTGTCAAATTACTACACTCAAAATAAGTCTACAGTAAAAAGTTTAGTAAGTGATATTGTACTTAAATCTACTAATAAGTTACTAATTACCAGTAGTACAGTAGTTTTTTAGTATCTTCAAAGTACTAAAATTAGTAATTTTTACTGGTTTTGAATAATATTAGTAAAAAAATTTAGTATTGATTACCAACGCCTGCACTAGATCATTTTGGACTAAAAAATAAGTACTTTAGTTAAATTTTTAGTTATGAATACCCACGTTTTTTTTTTTTTTTTAGTGTAGGAAAAGTCTCGTTATCCCATTTAACCAATATTTGACTGTTTTCCTTGTTTTTCAACAAATCGAAATTTTATCTACTAAATTCATTGAATTCCTTGTAGTTTTAATTTCGCAAAAAAACTGTAAATTTTTAGTTTTATTGGTAAAAAAGCTTGTAAAATTACAAAACTATTGGTAAAAAGCTTGTAAAATTACTAAGAATTCTCGTAAAATAGGAGGTAGCAAAAAATCTAGTAAAATTACGAAAACTCTTTGTAAATTTGATCGTGTCAAAAAGTTTGTAAATTTACAATTTTATTGGTAAAAACCTTGTAAAATTGCAAAATTATTGGAAAAAATCTTGTAAAATTACTAGGAAATTTTTTCAAATAATTTTACAAGTTTTTTTTTTATATTTCGTGGTGTTACAAACCTAATGACAAACTTATACCCTCCCTCTATCACTAGCGTGGAGGGTATAAAAAAAATACTACACTCAAAAAAAACCTTGTAAAATTACCAAAAAATCTCGCAATTTTACGAGGCTACTCTCGTAAAATAGGAGGTACGTAAAATTCACGTAAAATTAAGAGGATTTCCTCGTAATTTTCAATGCGCCAAAAATTGGTAAAATAAAAAATTTTATTGGTAAAAATATTGTTTTAAAACAGCAAAAATTAAAAAGAAATGGTAAATTTACAAGAAAAAAATGGTAAATATATTTAAAAAAAATGGTAAAATTACAAACAATAATGGTAAATTAAATTAAAAAAAAAAAAAATAGTAAATTAAAAAAAATGTAAATAAAAAAAAAAATGTTAATTTACTTAAAAATTGTTTAAAATTTACCAATTTTTGATATTGATAATTTTTAAGACACAAAAATTAAAAAAAAATGGTTAATTTACAAGAAAAGTGGGAAATATATTAAAGAAAAATGAAAAATTAAAAAAAAAATAAATAAATTAGGACTTATAAAATTTTCCAAAATGTTGTCAACATTTTTTTTAAATCCTTAAAAAAAAATTGTCCGGGAAAGTTTTCAAAAAAAAAAAATTGGAATTCAAAAATTTTATTAACATTTTTTTTTTTAAATCTTTTTTAATAATTCTTTATTCCAAAACGCAAAAAAATATGTCTGGGACTAAGAAAATTTACAAAAAAAAAAGTTTTTTTTGTTAAACAACATAAATCCTCGTAATAAAATCATTTTTGTAAAATAACTGTTTTTTTTGTAAATCAACTAGAACCCTCGTAATAAAAAAATTGTTGTAAAATTAAATTTTTTTTTTGTAAAATAACCTTTTAAAATGGTAGAATACATTTACGAAAAAAAATTGTAAGATTACCAATAAATCTGTAGTTCTCGTTTGAGCAAAGTACAAACATTTTTGTTAAAAAACAAGGAAAATTGTTAAATATTGGAAGAACGGGATTACAAGGCATTTTACCAGGCGTTTTACAAGTTTTTTTTTTTTTTTTTGAGTGTACATTACACGTTGGGATAATAAATTCAACTATAAAGTTTAAAAATCACTGAATACCAACAGGAAGTAAGTTATAAATTACTATAATGCCCAGCTAGAGCATCGTTGCCGGTAATATTAAATATCGGATTAAAGAAGGATCAGGATTAGAGTCCCAATTTTTTTCAAATTCTCCCGTACTGAATCTTTATTTTATTTTTGACTTTCCAGAGAAAATTTTTCTTGAAAATTTGCAGGCCCTTGTGTCGCAATTACTTCATCAAATCATTTTATTCCATTTCGTTCCCAGTTCTATTTCACTTCGTTCTAAGTTCCATTTCATTTCGTTCCATGTAGGCTTCATACTTTTCGGTATAACAGGTTGTAAAGAAAATCAAGTAAAAAAGTTACATTCGGCCTTGCCGAAAGTATTGATACCCTCCACAATGCAAAAGATTATTGCAAAAAAACTTTATTAAAAAAAAAAAATTTTGGTGAAAAAAAATCAACGATTTTTTCTTTTTTCGTAAAAAATATGTTCCTACTTGTTGAAATACTATTCGGTTTTCAAGTTTGTTCACATATTTATGTCAACCAACAGCCGAATTAAAGCATTTTGTATTTTTAGGTTATGTTGAATGTACGAAAATTTTCGTGGTTTCCTTACCTCGCTTGAGGCATTTCATAACAGACTTAAAATAATCAGATTTTCCATAACAAAAAGTTGGGTATTTTTAATTGATTGATTTAATTAATTTAATTGGCGTCATTATGACGTTGTTGAACGATATATTATTGATCCTGTCAACACCCGCCAGTCTGTCAATATCACTATTTTCGTAGAAAAATCTGCACACTTTTTGATCATATTTTATATTTTAAACATATTTTATTTTCATCATTTTGTCAGATATATATGTAATTAAAATAAACCCTTAAGGTAGACATGAAAATAAAATAATTAATTTTCAAAAGAGAAAAAATTAAAATAACGGTAGATGCTTAAGCAGTCAGCATACTTATTAATGAATTATTTCCCTTTGAGGTGGGATTTTCTTTTTTTTTGTGTTAATGTTTTTGTTATTTTATATTTTAAAATAATTTTTTTTTAATAAAGGCCAATTGTCACGGTAAGTTTTTCTATGCTATTTTTAAAATTATTTGAAAAAAAACTATGCTTGTTTTAATGCATGCATTTATGCTGAGACAAAACCCATATACATATTTTAATTTATTTTGTTTGCAATCAAAAGAAAATAGTTTTCTTGTACTACTGACAATAAGTTTAATTGAATTAGCCGCCGCTAGATTGGGTACTTTGGCCACTGCGAACTAGACCGATTTTGCTGGAATGCAACACTAACAAACGCGGAGCAAAACGCGTCAACGGACCACACCAAAAAAACAAATATTGTACGAATTAAGAATAATTTTGGCAAAATATTAGGACAACACTATGGAACAAATTCAGGTTAGCAAAAGTTAGGTCGATTCTGAGAGTGAGGGGTAAAAATAGAGGCTAAATTAGAAGACCCTTATCGTGGCGTTTGTTTATGTTAGTTCGATTTTTTTTAACATGATAATGTTTTTAGGCTGGGGTCTAATTTTAAAAAAGTTGCAGGACGCCACCTCAGTTTGACTATATAAGCTAACGATCAAACAAAAAAGAAAATAAGAATTATAGTTTTCATTTTATTACAACCGTAAACTTCGACAATAATTTAATATTAATAAATAAAATAAAAAAACACATAGTTGTGGTAGTGACACCTAGCGACGCTAGGTGTCACTCGATTAACGCAGTATTGCCATCGCATTTCCAATTAGATTTGTTACCATCATCGCAAATTGTTTCCAATAAAATATTACCACATGGCAATATTAACCAGTATATTTGAAAATCGAATATGTATCTAAAAGCAAGAGAAATATATCAAAATTTAAATCATTATTTAAACAAGCTACGGTGGGCTTGCTGAAGTGAGCCAGACTGGAAAACTGAAGGTTCGCGGTTCGAATCCGTGATCTGTGAACTAATTTTTTTTTTTTATTTATTAACATGATAATGTTTTTAGGCTGGTGTCTAATTTTAAAAAAGTTGCAGGACGCCACCTCAGTTTGACTATATAAGCTAACAATTAACGAAAAAGAAAACAAGAATTACTATTTTCATTTTCTTAAAACCAAAAATTTTAATAACTTGGGTTTGTAACTTGGATAATAATTCATCTTGTGGTGAATAAAACCGTTTTTCACCAGCTGGTGAATAAGAAGTAATATAATTATTTTTAAACAAAAAAACATTTTTTTTTTTATTCATCAAAATTTTTGTTTCATCAATTTTTTTCTTTTTTATCAAATTTTTTTTTTCATCAAATTTTTTTTTCATCAAATTATTTTTTTTCATCAACATTTTTTTTTTCATAATTTGTTTTTTTTTCATCTTTTTTTTATACCCTCCAACCACAGTATGGGGGTATTCTCACTTTATCATTCCGTTTGTAACGCATCAAAATATCGGTCGGGGACCCCATAAAGTATATATATTATTGATCCATGATCGATTCTAAGACATTCTGTGAATGTCCGTCTGTCCGTCCGTCCGTCTGTCTGTAGATAACACAATGCAGTCCAAAATAAAACAGACTCCTGAAGTTTGGCACAAATATGTCTTATGTTCATAAGCAGGTTAAGTTCGTGAATGGGCAAAATCGGGCCAGGGGGAAAAAGTTCCCCTTTGAAGAACTGAACCAACCACTGAAAAAATACACTTTTTATACCCTCCAACCACAGTATGGGGGTATACTCACTTTGTCATTCCGTTTGTAACGCATCGAAATATCGGTCGGGGACCCCATAAAGTATATATATTATTGATCCATGATCGATTCCAAGACATTCTGTGAATGTGCGTCTGTCTGTCCGTCCGTCCGTCTGCCTGTATGACAGTCCAAAATGAAACAGCTAGACTCCTGAAGTTTGGCACAAATATGTCTTATGTTCATAGGCAGGTTAAGTTCGTGAATGGTGAAAATCGGGCCAGGGGGGAAAAAGTTCCCCCTTGAAGACCTGAACCAACCTCTGAAAAAATACAATTTTTTTACATGTTTTTTGTATTTTTGTTTAATAAATGAAACATTTGGTATATATATCGCGATGGTATATAACATTTGGTATATATACCCCACCCCAAAAAAAAAAACGCCTCTGACCATTTTTTTTTACATTTCGGAGGGTATAAAAATTCGGCACAGCCGAATTTAACACTCTCATTTGTGTTAACATATTTTTTTCATCAAATATTTTTTATTAAATTTTTTATTATCAATTTTTTTCTCACCAAAAAAATTTTTTTTTCATATTTTGTTTTTTACATAAATTTTTTTTTACATCAAAAACTTTTTTTTCATCAAAAAAAAATCATCAAAAACTTTTTTTCATCAAAATTTTTTTCACCAAAAATTTTGGATTCATTAATTTTTTTAACATAATTTTGTTTTTCGTGAAAAATAAAATCATTTTTTTTACCAAATTTACTTTATCACCAAGTCTAAGCTTTTCGCATAAAAATTTTCCATTTGTTTATCAAATGTACATAAAACAAGTGAGAGTGTTATATTCTTTGGTGCCGAATCTTTTATACTCTCCAAAATGTAAAAACGCTTTTTTGCACTTATTTTTGCACTCACTTGCGAAATGTACAACTCTTTTTGTTTTTTAAGGGGTCCTCAACTGACATTTCAATTCGTTTTGCATGGAGCAGCAAAGTAATATAGCATTATTTTTTCTAAAAAAATCTTTGCTTTGGCAAGTACAACCAAATTTTCCTCAAAACATAATCATGATTTAATGTTTTGGGCAAGAGTACAAAATTCGCAGGCATTTTTTTTACCAAAACTGCTTTTTCACCAAGTCTAAGCTTTTCGCATAAAAATGTTCCATTTGCTTATCAAATGTACAATAAATTTCACCAAGTCCATGCTTTTCGCATAAAAATTTTCCATTTGTTTATCAAATGTACATAAAACAAGTGAGACTGCTATATTCTTTGGTGCCGAATCTTTTATACCCTCCAAAATGTAAAAACACTTTTTTGCATTTATTTTTGCACTCACTTACGAAATGTACAGCACTTTTGGTTTTTTAATGGGGTCCTCAACTGATATTTCAATTTGTTTTGCATGGAATGGCAAAGTAATATAACATTATTTTTTCTAAAAAAAACTTTGCTTTGGCAAAATACACCTAAATCTTCCGCAAAACATTATCATGATTTAGTGTTTTGGGCAAGAGTACAAAATTCGCATGCATTTTTTTTTAGCTTGTACATTTCTTTTTGTTAGGGAAAAATTTGTTTGCATTAATTCTTTATACTTTTTTATTAACTATAAATAAAAAAAATTTATGTATCGTGAACCTATATTCAAAATATGCCAACTCAAATTTGACCGAAATGAGTTTCCGATGGTAAATAGCTCCCCAATGCAATACCTATCTGTGATAAAAATTTCAGAGTAAAAAAATAATTTGTTGTCGTTTTACATCAATTTTTGTTATTCTGCTAACTCAAAGTTCATATTTTTTTTGGTGAAAATAAATGCCAACTCCCATTGTAAATTTCCAAAAATTTTTCAAAATTTAAAAAAAAAAAAAATTTGACCACATATCTTATTGCAATTGCCACGCTGAGCACGAATCTGGTAAATATTTTGATATCTAAGGACCAGTTTTCGAGATATTGCCATTTTGAAAATATAGGTAAATAGTGTTTGCAAAAAAAAAAAAATTGCTTATATAGGGTGTTTTTTTTAGAGGTTCAAAACTTTGAATTGGTAATACTGCTTTATTTGACAACCGATCTAACTGCTGATAGTTATTTTTTGTTAAGTATGGTTTGACATTTTATCATGCAAAGACTTACACCACAGCAACGCTTCCAAATTGTAGAAATTTTTTTATAAAAAAAAGGTTCTTTTCGTCGAACTTAAATTTTATTCAAAGATCCTATTAATTGGTGAGACAATTAAACACCTGGAATTAAACCTTCGATGAGTTATTGGTAAAATTCGAAAAACGGCCGCAAATTCTGTGAAAATTGTGTGAAAATGGAGGTTCAGATTACTCCTTCTACGAGCCATTTTTGGTATCGATATGGCTCCAAATCATTTTTAAACATTAATGTCATAAAATTATCTATCTAATAAAGTCAGTTTGATTGATATTAAAAATATTTTTCCTTACTTTATTTAAATTTAAAGTTCGGTAACAGTAAAAAAAAACACCCTATATATATGTAACTTTCAAACTACACTGTGTGATGAAACTAACCACTTTTTTAGAAAACAAGAGTTACGACCATCATTTCTATATACTTCGGACATGCTGAATCGAATGGCGTACTCCGTTTTTCGATGTATGGTACAGTTTTCTTGCAAAATGTCATTAAAAATTGAATGATTTTCAGCTGCTTTTTTAACAAAAAAATTTCCAAAGCTAATGATTTTTAAATTTTATGGCATGAAAAACAAAGATATAACTTGTAGCAATATTTCTAATTAAACTTGGTTTAAAACTTTTTATCTTAAGCCCTTAAATTCGCGGATTTCTTCGTTTTTTTAAGTCTTCGCGAAATTAACCCCTAAATTGGTCTCTGATAAAAAACTTGCATTTTGTGGATCATAAAGGCATCCATGACACTACGAATAGTGGACAAAAAACATCTATGTTATATGGACCATCATGATGAAAATCGCGAAAAACCGTTTTTTTTTTTTGTTAATGGCAGCATCACTTTACGAGATGATTTAAGGCTTCATCTTTTAGTATATAATGTGGGAACCTTAAACAATGAACTGACCCAAAATTTGTCCAAAAAAGTTTTCATTTGCAAAAGTTATCTTAAAAAAAACTATAATTATCGTATGCAAACACTGATATAATAGTTTTTGTTAAGATAACTTTTGCAAATGAAAATTTTTTGGCCAAATTTTTGGCCAATTTCGCGAAAACCTTAAAAAATGAAGAAATTCGCGAATTTAAGGGCTTAAGACGAAAAGCTTTAAACCAAATTTGCATAAGAAATATTGCTACAAGTCATATCATTGTTTTCCATGTCATACAATTTAAAAATCATTAACTTTGCAAATTTTTTGTTAAAAAACTGCCTTGAAATCAGCAAAACTTTAACGACACTTTGAAAGAAAACTGTACCATACATCGAAAAACGGAGTACGCCATTCGAATCAGCATGTCCGAAATATATAGAAATGATGGTCGTAACTCTTGTTTATTTTAACATGATAATGTTTTTAGGCTGGTGTCTAATTTTAAAAAAGTTGCAGGACGCCACCTCAGTTTGACTATAGACTGGTTCCATTTAAAATAGCATAGGCAATCAGCCGATGGTGGTTCAAATTATCCAAAAATTAACATATCCATTCTTCTGATTTTTATTGAATTTCGGTTTTTGTTATTTAGTCGAAATTGTGAATGGTTCGCGTTTTATCGCTGTTCAAAGTTGGTATTTTGCCACAATTTTATGAGAAATACATAATGTTTAAATGATCGTATCTTTGGAACGCATCATCCGATTGTCACGAAATATTTTTTTTTTCATCAATATTTTTTTTTCCATCAATATTTTTTTTGCCTACATATTTTTTTTTTCATCAATAATTTTTTTTTTTCATGTTTTTTTTTTTTTTTTTTCATTAATATTTTTTTTTTTTTGATCATTAATTTTTTTCATCAAATTTTTTTTCATTATAATTTTTTATCAATATTTTTTATTTTCATAAATTTTTTTTATTTTCATCAATATTTTTTTTTTGTTTTTTTCATAAAGATTTTTTTTCATCACTATTTTTTTTTTCATCAATATTTTTTTTCATCCAAATTTTTTTGTATTAAATTTTTTTTATCGAATTGTTTTGTTCATCAATATTTTTTATCATAAATTTTTTTTCGTCAATATTTTTTACATAAATTTTTTGGCAATAGTGCACTTTACGGAGCACAAAAATTTTTTGGGGGAAACGCGAAATTAAAATTTAAGGGACTGGGCCCCGGACCCACCTGGAGCCAAAATAGCCTTCAGGTTTGTGTGGATACTTAAATTAAAGGTAATTAAAAAAGAAAAAGAAATATAAAGAGGGCTAGGTCCCAGGGGCATTCTAGGTCCATAAAACCGTCCTGATGGTATTTTTTCAAAAAAAATATAAAATTTTTCTAAATTATTAAAAAGAACGTCCAGCCGGTCTTTGGCCGGGCTCAGGGACTACAAAACCCATAAATTAATTAAGTGGCATCGCAAAATTAAGTTTGTTTTGTGTATCAAGCCTTTTACCCGGTTAATTAATAAATTTAAACGTAACATATTTTTGTTTTTCAAAATATTCGTGTCCCGTAAAGTGCACCTTAGCTAATTTTTTTTCATCAAATATCTTTTTATCAATAATCTTTTTCCATTAAAAACTTTTTTTCCTAAAAAAGTTTTTTTATCGACAAACACAGACAAATAGATTAATGGATATCATCACTAAAATGTCTTAGAAACCTCAATAATATATAAACGTAATGGGGTCCTCGAACGATATTTTGCGTTTTGCTAGGAATGACAAATTAATACCTCGTTATTTTTTCTAGAAAAATCTTGCTTTAGAAAGATCACCTATTTATACAGCAAAACATTACCATGATTCAATGGTTTGGGCAAGAGTACAAACTTCGCAGACATTTTTTAGTGTTCCGCAGTGCTATTTATCAGATTAAAACATTTTGGGTGGGGCGAATAAAGCCAATGATATAAGCTTTCAAAATAGCTAGTTTGGAGTGACACTATTACAATACAGCGTGAGTTACAGAGTGCCAAAGTTGACCACCCCGAGTTTAAGAGGCTTTTGGAGCTAGTAACTTTTAAAAATATTTTTATTTTTTTTTAGTTTTTGCAATTACCGTACTAAGGAAAACAAATAAAAAAAAAATTAAAAAAAAAAATTTTCAAAAAAAATATATTTTTATTTTCCGACAAAATATGCCAACTCTAAAAAAATATTTGTTTTTCAACATAGTTATAAATGCCATCTCTGAAAAATACGCAAACAAGTGAAAAATATGAAATTTTTGGCATAGGTAAAAATTGTTTAGAATATTTTAACCATCATATGCAAGATACATTGTTTATTTTTACAATAATATGCGAAATAACAAGTTTTTTAGCTCTCCTGAAAAGTAAGCTTTTTAGAGTTGGCATATATTGAATATAGTTCGACGATATTCAGATTTTTCTAAATTTTCTAGTTGTTTTTCTTTCTGAATTTTGTGATTTTTTCTGAATATATCTGCATTTTTCTGACTTATTTTTTGTATTTTCTTGATTTGTTCTTAGTTTTCCAAATTTTTTGTGAATATTGAATAAACTTGAGAAATTTCTTGGAGTTATTTTTTTCTGAATATTTTTTTAACCCTTACATATTTTTTTGCAAATATGTGAGGGATATTCGTAAAAAGTTTTTATTAAATAAAACATTATCATGATTTAATATTTTGGGCAGGAGTACAAAACTCTGCGGCATTTTTTATTTTTTTAATGACATTATTAATGATATTTGGACAGCCTTTGAAATGCCATTTGTGTTTTTTTTTAACACGATAATGTTTTAAGGCTGGTGTCTAATTTTAAAAAAGTTGCAGGAACTGAGGTGGCGCAGTTTGACTATATAAGCTAACAATTAACGAAAAAGAAAACAAAAATTACTATTTTCATTTTCTTAAAACCAAAAATTTTAATAACTTGGGCTTGTAACTTAGATAATAATTCACCTCGTGATGAATAAACCCGTTTTTCACAATCTGGTGAATAAAAAGTAACATAATTATTTTTCAACAAAAAAAAAATTTTTTTTCATCAAATTTTTTTTTCATCAATTTTTTTTTCATAAATTTTTTTCATCAATTTTTTTTCATCAAATTTTTTTTTGCATCAAATTTTTTTTTTCATAAAATTTTTTTTTTCATAAATTTTTTTTTATCAATTTTTTTTTTTCATAAAATTTTTTTTTATCAAATTCTTTTTTCATCAAAATTTTTTTTTCATTATTTTTTTTTTCATCAACTTTTTTATTATCAATTTTTTTCTCACCAAAGTTTTTTTTCATATTTTTTTACATCAAAAAATTTTTCTTTGTCACCAAAAATTGTGGGTTCATTAAGTTTTTTTAACATAATTTTGATTTTCGTAAAAAATTTTTTTCACCAAAAATTGTGGGTTCATTAAATTTTTTTAACATAATTTTGATTTTCGTCAAAAAAAAGATATTTTTTTTTTACCAAAACTACTTTTTCACCAAGTCTAAGCTTTTCGCATAAAAATTTTCCATTTGTTTATCAAATGTACATAAAACAAGTGAGAGTGTTATATTCTTTGGTGCCGAATCTTTTATACTCTCCAAAATGTAAAAACACTTTTTTGCACTTATTTTTGCACTCACTTTTGGTTTTTTAATGGGGTCCTCGACTGATATTTCAATTCGTTTTGCCTGGTATAGCAAAGTAATATAACATTATTTTTTCTAAAAAACTTTGCTGTGGCAAGTACACCCAAATTTTCCGTAAAACTTTATAATGATTTAATGTTTTGGGCAAGAGTACAAAATTCGCAGGCATTTTTAATAACTGAGTCGAATGATATTTTCTTTGGTCCAAGAATTATGCACTCCTTTTTTGCACTAAACATTAAAAACCGTTTGACTCACAAGATAGGTCTCCCTAGTCTCACCCTCCGATTTTTATGTAATTGGTTTTGTTTTGTAGAGCAGAAAAAATAAAAGGGACACACATTTTTCTAGCGGCTTAAATTCATGTTTAGGGAGTGCAAATTAGGGGGAAAGTCGGAAATTTTTCAGTTTTTTTTTGTTTACCTCCTACATTGTGCAAAGACACCTAGTCATGTTATAAATCAAATGAAAGGTATTTGGAAAACCTAATTAATCGTGTAAAGAAGGTGTCCAAACATGCACAATAGAGGTGTCCTTAAAAACGAAAATCACCTTTTTATACCTGGTAGGGTCCTATATTGTTCTTTAGTATCTAAAAATGAGTGAGCCAAAATTTGGGGACAATCGGCTAAAAATAACTCGTGCCGAAAATGGATTAAAGTTTTGGGACATTCTTATAAGAACGAAAAACTAGTTTTTTCTAGTTTTTGGAAAAACATTGGTATTTGATATTTTTTGTTAAATTTTTTGTGAAATAATATGAAAATGGTACTAAATTACCTTTTCAAAACGACTAATAAAATTAAAATCGGATGAAAAATAAGCATTTTACGCATACATGCCCCAGACCATTGTATGGTTTTTAGAGCCAGAATTTCAAAATTTTCAAAATTTTTAGGCAAAAAAATAGTAAAAATTTAATTTCACTTTATGATCAAATTGAAAACATGTTTAAGATTAAAAATAGCAGATATGGTAGTCAAGCTTTTTTTTTATTTGGCGCGGGTAGTGATAAAATTTCCGCGGATTCCAAATAAAATGCGTTTTTCTACAATAATTAAACAAATTTTTGAAAATTTGTGCTCTATTGTGCGGATCGAAGTGTAAAACGTAAATTCTGTAACTTTTGAGAAATCGGATATATGCAGATATTTTGTATTATAGAAATGTATAACGTCTCAAATTTGTCATTTCACCTCGACGAAAAGGGGTTGAAGATGCCCGAATTCTCAAAAAATTTACAGAATTTGTGTATTTCACTTCGTATAATACAATACAGAAAATTGTTTCCCATATTTGCTAAATTATTTTAGAAAAACTCATTTTCTTTGGAATCCGCGGAAATTATATCACTACCCACGCCAAATGAAAAAAAAGTTAGACTACCATATCTGTTAGTTTTTATCTATAACATGTATTTAATATAATTATAAAGTAAAATTTAATTTTTTTTATTTTTTTGCCTAAAAATTTTCAAAATTTTGGCTTTAAAAACCATGCAATGGTCTGGGGCATATATGCGTAAAATGCTTATTTTTCATCCGATTTGAATTTCTTTAAGCTTTTTGGAAAGGTAATTTATTACCATTTTCATATTACTTAACAAAAAAATTAACAAAAAATAGCATATACCAATTTTTTTCAAAAAACTAGAAAAAACGTGTTTTTTCATCAGATAAGAGTGTCCAAAAACTTCAATCCATTTTCGGCACGAGTTATTTTTATCCGATTGTCTCCAAATTTTGGCTCACTCATTTTTAGATACAAAACTACAATTTAGGACCCTACCACGTATTAAAAAGTGATTTTGAAAAATTACCTTAGTCGTTAGGACACCTTTAATGCACAACTCTTCGTCTTATTGAGTAAAATTCCAAAATTTTGAACACATTTTTTTAATAAGACGGAAAATAATTTATGGGGACCACCTCAAGGGTTCAAGATTGACGGTACCCGAGTAAAAAAGTTTTGATGTAGTCATATATGATTTTATAAACATCATATATTATTATATAGAATTTGATGCGAAAAATGAGTCGATAAAACCATATAAAATTCTATCAATGTTGATTAAATTTTAATAAAATTTTATATAATTTTATGCGAAAATTGGCCCACTATTTTTTATATAAATTTAGAAAAATTAGCGAATAGATATTATTATATATAATTATATAAAAAAACATAAAATTATATCAAATTATATAAAAAAAATATAAAATTACATAAAATTATATCAAGTTATATATAATTATATATAATTTTATGTAATTCTATATAATTATATAAATTTTTATATAATTTGATATAATTTTATATAATTATATATGATTAAACAATTTTGTTGTTTTTATATCAAATATAGGGGGCCAATTTTTGCATAAAATTATATCAAATATTATTAAAATTTAATCAACATTGATAGAATTTTATATGGTTTTATCGACTCATCTTTCGCATCGAATTCCATATAATTATATATGGTGTTTATAAAATTATATATGACTTTATCAAAACTTTTTTACTTGGGTAGGTGTGTTTTCAGAAAATGTTGGTATTGAAAACATATTGGAAGTTGGTCATGCATTTGACTCATTTAGGAGTAACCCTGTGGCAGATAGAGAGGTGGGAGACAATTTTTAATAAATAGCATTTTGTATGGCACCTCACTTAGGGATATGAGAAAGGGGTAGGTATTTTAGGAAAAAATGTTTAGAGGAAAAATGTATTGGAGGAAAAAAGTATTGGCTATGAACTAATGTCCTAAAAAACAATATTTTATATAAAAAAGGGTTGAAAATTGAGGGTAGTTATGTTCTGAGCATATTTTGGTATTAAAAAAAATATTGGGGGTGTAAAAATCAATGTAATTACGTTAGCTATAACTGGTATAAATCTCACAGCAATCGGTCCAGTACTTACTGAGTGGCCAAATTATTTTCAAAAAAATCCATAATAAACCTCTGTGCAATGGGTCATTATAGATACTCAATATATGACAACACAAAGAACCATAATATCGACCATAAATCAAAATTTGTTCAGTAAATGTTTTAACAAAATACACTTAAATGCTTGATACATAAAGTTCTGCTGAGATGATGGCTATATATTGATTATTTTTTTTTTTTATACCCACCACTCTAGTGATAGAGAGGGAGGTAAGTTTGTCATTCCGTTTGTAACACCTGGATATATAGGTCGAGGACCCAATATATTCATGATTCTCGATCGATTTTAAGTCGATTAAGCAATGTCCGTCCATCCGTCTGTATGTTAAAAAAAAACACACTAACTTTCAAAAGGCTACTCTGTGGTTGATGCAGCTTGGTGTATATATTTGTTGTTGTCTCGGTCCGATTAGTAATTAATTACAGCTAAACTGGTACAGGTTTTTAAAAGTTTTATGCAAAACCGTGCTTCTAATGTTGGGTTTTTTCGCGCATTTATGTTATGAAAAACGCACTTAAATGGTTAAAAGAAAATTTCAACGCCATTTATTAAAATGTCTTTGTCTCTCAAAAATTAGTTTACACTCAACTCAAATAAAATGTTTACACTCAAAAACAATTTACACTCAAAAAAAAAATTTCCACATAAAATTTTTTTTTACTGGTGTCTAATTTTAGAAGTGATGCACACAGAAAAAAAATGGAGGAAACAAATTTGAGTAATCACTTGTTTAATTTTTTAAAACAAATTTGAGTAATATTTTAATTGACGCAATTAAAAATTTACTCAAAAATTGAAAATAAAATTTGAGTAAATAATTTAATACAAATTTAATATTTTTTTTTATTTTTTTTTTTTCTCTTGGTGTTTTGAATTCTCATTTAGTTTATTGTTTTTTGTATATGTATATGAAAGTTTGAAATCATCTTTATAAAATTTTACTTTGTCTTGAAGATATAAGTATATTTGGTAAAGTTTGTAAAAGCAATTTTTTTGGAAAAAAAAATTAGAAACTTTTTAAACTTTTTAAAAAAACAATTTGATACATTTTTAATAAATTTTTACTTGACACAATTAAAAAGTTACTTAAAAATATTAAAAATTTTTAAGTAACGATTTAATTGTGTGAATTAATAATTTACTCAAATTTTTTATTAAGCATTAATAATTTTTTATTAAAAGTATACTCAATACTATTAAATCGTTTACTGGTGGAAAATTGAGTAATTTTTTACTCAATAGTATTAAAAATTTACTCAAATTTTTTTTTTATTTTTTTCTGAGTAGAATTGTATTCAGTCAAAAACCCCCCAAAAAAACTCAAAAAGTGGAATTGGCGCGTTTTGTTATGGACCTCCTCATTTCTGAAATGAAAAACCCTGCAGGGTGCCACTTAAGTTTAACTATTAAGGCTGTGGACAAAAAAATTTATGTTCTCTTCTTTCTAAACAATATTCCCTTTTTAGCCTGATAAAATTGATCTAACAACGGCTAATGGAGGGTAGTCAGTATTCGAAAAGTTTCATCGCGTTTTCTCTTTTTTATTTTTTGTCGATTAGTAGATAAAAACAGTAAAACTTAGCAAACTCAAGAAAAACAAGTAAAAAAGTTAAATTCGTCTTTGCCGAATGTATTGATACCCTCCCCAATGTAATAAAAGATATTGCAAAAAAAAAATTTTTTTTGGGAAAAAAAAATTACGCGGAAAAAATGTTTGGTGTATAAAAAATTCAGCACCGTTTTTTTTTGTAAAAAAATTGGTTTTCACTTGTAAAAATTCCATTCTGTGTCCAATTCTGTTCACATATGCCAACCAGTAGCCAATTTAAAGCATATTGTTTTTTTAGGTTACGTAGAATAAACCAAAATTTTCGAGGTGTTATTACATTTTAGTTCATAACTTTTGAGCCGCTGAACCGATTTCGCTCAAGTGCAATACCAAACTACTTAGGGCAACAACAAGTAAATTTTTTAAGTCTCATTGTCAGTCATTTATATTTAATACTTTGGCCGTGATCACCATTTCCACATACGGACAGACGGACGGACATCGCTAGAATGTCTTAGAATCGATCACTGATCAATAATATTTCAACTTTATGGGGTCCCAGACCGATATTTCGATGAGTTACAAACGGAATGACAAACTTATATATACCCTCTATCACTAATTGTAAGTGGAGGGTATAAAAAAACTAAACAAACAAATTGATTTATATACTAGGAGTATTTTTTTTTTGTTGTTTGCCATATAATCAGACTTTAAGAAAAACACGTAAATTTTTACGCCCAACAAAAGAAATATGACTAACTTTCAAATAAATAAACACTTGAACCTCGTGTAACGTGGTTTTTGTTTGTCAATCACATTAATTCTGTTACTTGCTTCAAAGTTCCTAGACATTTTTAATGAAAATTGCTAATTTTTAACATGATAATGTTTTTAGGCTGGTGTCTAATTTTAAAAAAGTTGCAGGACGCCACCTTAGTTTGACTATACACGGTGAGCCTCAGCGATGTTCAGGTTGAACTTTAGTGTCGACGAAAAGTGTAAGCGCAGTTCGATTTCTACATGAATAAATGTCACAAAACTGTTAACAGCGAAATCGTAGCTGATCGCATTCGCGAGATATCGCGAAATTAGTGTTTTTGTATTTTCTAAAATTTTGACAATGAAGTTTTTTAAATATCTTCAAAAACTAGGTATGCAGTTTTAATTGTATTTATTTACATGTCACAACACAGTTAACAGCGAAATCATATCTTCTCAATTTCGCGAGAAATCGCGAAATTACTTTTTTGCTGTTTTTATTTTTGTTTTTATCTTCATATATGATTTTTTAAAATTTCATAAAAACATGGTATGCAGTTTTACTTGTGGTTGATCAAAGGTCACACAGCTGTTGACATCAAAATTGTAGGTGCTAAATTTCGCGAGATATCGCGTAATTATATATATATTTTTTTTTTTTTTATTATATTTTAAACCCGGTTCTTTAGAAATGATAAAAAAAGTGGTAAGCAGTTTGATTTAAACATGCTGGAAGAAATTTAAACTGCCCCCAAAAAAATTATAGCTGCTCACTTTCGCGAGAAATAGCGAAAAACAGCTTTTTGGGGGTATTTCTTGTTTTGATTAATAAAAGAAGTTGCTTTAACATTGTTGAAAAACATGAAATGCAGTTTGACTTGCTATTGATCAAAGGTCATAAGGCTGTTAACATTTAAATTCTAGCTGCTTAATTCTTCGAGATATCGCAAAAAAACTCGCTTATCTACTATTTATTCATTAATTTGTGTTATTTGTGGTCTGTAAAAACATATACTTCAATTAACGACAAAAATGTGGTATGCAGTTTAAATTCGAGGTTATTAGAGGTGACAAAACTGCAAGCATAAAAATTATAGACGATCAATTTCCCGAGAAATCGCAAAATTACTGTACGAGCTTTTATAATAAATTACTTTTTTTTCTTTGGTATCAAAAAAAAAAAAATTAAGTAACGACAAGTATATGGTATGCAGTTTAAATTGCCCGTAACTGAAGGTGGTAAAACTGCTGAAATCTATATATTGACGCTAATTTTCGCGAAAAATCGCGAAAAATTTTTCAATTTATTTTTCATTTATTTTGTATTGTAATATTATTATGCACACTCTTTTTCTTCAAATAATTCATAACCATTTATTAACTGTCATATTATTTTGAATTATAAGAAATAATTTTTTGGTATTAAATGCAGTTTAATGTCTTTTTATCACGTACAAATAAAAATGCATACCACGTTTTTACACCATTTCAAAAGAACATGCAAAATTGAAAAAAAAAAAAAAAATAATAAAAAATATATAAATAATTCCGCGATATCTTGCGACAGTGTACACCTACAACTTTGATGTCAACACCCTTATGACCTTCGATCACGTACACATTAAAGTGCATATCAGCTTTCCACAACATTTGAAAAAAACCTACAAAAAGTTGAAAAACAAAAATTTACAAAAAAGTTATTTCGCGATTTCTCGCGAACTAAAGAAGATAGGATTTCGATGTTTACTGTTTTGTGACCTTAAAATAAGTACAATGAAAACTGTATACTCAGTTTTTGAAAATATTTAAAAAACTTCAATATCAAAATTTTTTAAAATATAAAATCACTAATTTCGCGATATCTCGCGAATGCGATCAGCTACGATTTCTCTGAAAACAGTTTTGTGACAACTAATCATGTAGAAATCGAACTGCATTTACACTTTTCGTCGACACTAAAGTTCAACCTGAACATCGCTGAGGCTCACCGTGTATATAAGCTAACGACTATCAAAAAAGAAAATTGGAATTACTGTTTTCATTTTCTTAAAACCAAAAATTTTATTAACTTGGGTTTGTAACTTGGATAATAATTCACCTCGTGGTGAATAACAAAAATATTCACCAGCTGGTGAATAAAACGTAACATAATTATTTTTCATCAATATTTTTTTTTTATCAATATTTTTTTTTTCATCAATATTTTTTTTTTCATCAATATTTTTTTTCATCAATATTTTTTTTTTCATCAATATTTATTTTTTTTCATCAATATTTTTTTTTTTTCATCAATATTTTTTTTTTTTTCATCAATATTTTTTTTTTCATCAAATTTTTTTTTTTTTTTTCATAAATTTTTTTTTTTATCATCATAATTTTTTTTTTTTCTTCACAATTGTTTTTTTCCATCAATATTTTTTTTTCATCAATATATTTTTTTTTCATCAATATTTTTTTTAATCAATATTTTTTTTTAATCAATATTTTTTTCATAATTTTTTTTTTTTCATAAAATTTTTTTTTTCATCAATATATTTTTTTTTTCATCAATATTTTTTTTTTTTTTCATCAATATATTTTTTTTTCATCAATATTTTTTTTTTTTTTTCATCAATATTTTTTTTTTTCATCAATATTTTTTTTTTTCATCAATATTTTTTTTTTCTTCACTATTTTTTTTTTTTCACCAATATTTTTTTTTTCATCAATATATTTTTTTTTCATCAATATTTTTTTTCATAATTTTTTTTTTTTTTCATAAAATGTTTTTTTTCATTAAATATTTATTTTTATCAATATAATTTTTCATTAAAACCCTTTTTTTCATCAAAAACTTTTTGTGATCGACAAACATAGACAAACAGATAGATGGATATCACTAAAATGACTAACAAGGGAAGTATCTCAACCCTTATGAACCGATTTGCCTGAAACTTAAAATATATATCAAAGAGACAATTCTAAGGTTGGCGTGTGTCGGCTTATCGGCCATATCGGGGACTTAGGGGTTCAAAACATGGGTCAAAAAATGGCGAATAAATCGTTTTTTGGATTTTTCAGCCATTTCTTTCAAAGAAACTATATGATGTTTTCATATGAGAAGAAAGGTTTTTTTAATGCCTATCCAATAGTGGCATAACCTTGTAAAAAATCGGATTCTTTAAATATTTTTTTTCATGAAAATGTGTGAATTTTGGGGGGTATTTATGTGAAGGCATAGACCTACGATATCCATATGGATAAGAAATAATCTTTATTACATTTAAGTCGACCCGTATTTTTGCCCTAGATGATATTCCTGTTAGTTCGGAAGTTATCAAAATTTTCCCGAAGGTCCACATGGTTTCATAAGGGGACAACGAAATTTTTAAACACCGATATGGCCGATAAGCCGAGACACGCCAACCTTAAAATCGTCTCTTTAATATATATTTTAAGTTTCAGGCAAATCGGTTCATAAGGGTTGAGATATGGCTTTTCCATATAAAATTTGCGGGTTTAAAAAATTAAACAAAGATTTAATCTAGCCGGAAAAAGCCTTAATATAATTTAAGCGAAAAGTTTGAGTTTTTACATCAATTTTTTTTTTAATAAAACTTTCTTTTTGGAACCTTCCAACCTTTCCACCTTGTCAATCATGGCATGACTGTATATATGACATGTCAAACTAAACTTAACAAAACTGTTAAAAAATAAAGTAAACAATAATGCCGTCTAAAATGTTTCAATCTTTTATATATATTTTTTTGTATTTTTTGTTTTTCTTTCTTCACATATAACAATGACATGTTTATTGATTGGGAAGTGGTCAATAAAAAGCAAAGAAAAACTTAATGATATTGTCACTAAATAAATTAAGATAATTAATTGAAGGCAAAAAATAAAAGAATACAAAAAAAAAATTGTTAGAAATTAAATATTTTGTTTTTCAAGTTTTATGGCAGCAATTAATGAACGTTAAATAAACATTTAAGATTGATTGGCAAATTATGTTGTGTGCACGAAGGTCACCACATATTTTTCCAGAAAATTTAACAAATAGACAGTGCCTGACGGAATTAGTAAAAATTATTAAGAAATAAATAAACGAAAATTTGTCTAGATTGGTGTATATTTTTATAATTCAAAAGCGAACCAATTAACTATCATTAGTAGGCGGTTCTACTTAGCAAACAATTTTCGGCAAAAAAACCGATTGAAGAGCAACTTGTATTTATTACACCGTCGCACAGTGGCGCCTTTTGACTTTTTTCGTTGCAAAAATCATAACTTTTGAACTAATCAAGATATTTTAAAAATTTAAAGAGCATTCGAAAGAAGACTCCTCTAGCTTCAAAATATATGAGCCGCAAGGTAATAGGCCAGCCGCGCACTGTGCGCAGTGTCGTATTTTGACTTTTTCGTTGTAAGCATAATAAATTTTAAAGTAATAAAGATAATATCAAGATTTATAAAGCATTTGAAAGAAACCCCTTCAGCTTAAAAATAAGTAATTGGCCCACTGCAGCACAGTGCCTCGTTTTGACTTTTTTTCGTTGCAAAAATCATAAGTTTTGAAGTTATCAAGGCATTTTTAATGTTTAAAACGCACTTGAATTTTATCTCCTTTAGCTTCAAGAAAAGCGTATCCGCATTGTAATAGGCCCACTTCGGCACTGTGCACAGTGACACCTTTTGACCTCTTTTGTTGTATATTTAATCATTTAAAATGTAACTTCTTGTGCGTCAAATTAAGTCAATCCGCACGCTGATATTCTCGTTAAGTGTTTTTAACTTGCCGATTAGACTTAGCGCAACAATAATCACAATTCATATTAAAAGTCTCGAAAAAATACCATTCTAACAGAGAAAAATACCACTCTAAACAGAGAAAAAATAATAAAAAAAAAATAGGAAATTTTTAACGGTACTGAGTAAAATATTACTCAATTTTGCACCAGAAAACCATTTGATATTTAAAATTTAATAAATGTTTACCAATAAATTTGGGTAAATTTTCAATTTATAAAACTAAAATTTTAATTGAATTTTTTTTGGGTTTTTAAGTAATTTTTTAATTGTGTCAAGTAAAAGTTTACTTAAAACTTATATATTTAAAAAAAGTTTCACCTTTTAAACTAAGCAAGTATATTTATGTCTTAAAGACATAGGCAAATTTTAAAAAGATGATTAGAAACTTTCAAATATATAAAAAAAAAGAACTATAAACTCAATCAGAACTCAAAACACTATTATTATTTTTTTGTAACACTGTGCAACAATTTGAAGGTCATGGTCTGGGGGGTGGACCAAACCAAGACAGAATGATAGTATTTGGTTAGTATAGTAAAATCCCCATAGGGTTTGGCGCTGTGTGGGTACAGTCGATTTTTATGGCCCACTGAAATTTTTATTTTTTTCCCAAAGGTGTTTGAGAAAAGTCGAGAAAAATAAAGTATTTATTAATCTGAGCCTAAAATTGAACTCAGATATCTCCAGTACAATTTGATGGAGATTATTTTTATAGAATATATTAACCCTCTATCTGCCCTGTTTTTGGGTCATTTTAGTCCTTTTTTCAAGAAATTACTCAAAAGTCTCATAAGATATGCGTTTAAAAGGTTAAACTATTCTATGAATATTTTATTCATCAAATTTCACTTGGGGTCTTCACTTGCGGAAAGTTCGATCGGTCTGCAGAAAATGCCTAAAAATTTAAAATTGTAAAGTCTAATTCATTTTTCATATGAGTTAATCCATATCAACATAGCAAAAAAAATTAAATTTTTTACCTCAATCGAACCAAATTTCATGAAATTTCGTATATATGTTAGGACTTACTAGACTTATACTCAAACAAAATTTAAGACTTTTAACTTCCGTAGTTTTGGAAATATGACGTTTCAAAAGTCAAGAAAATCTTTTAAAGGGTAAATTATAAATATTTATATCTTGAAAAATATTTGAGCTATATTACTCCCAGATAGCTTTTTTTAAAGGCAAAACCATCACCTTTAATATGTCATTTTGCAAAAAATTTTATTTTGTGATCTTTTTAGTATTTATGAACAATTCGCGATTCGCGAAAATATATCAAAAAAAGCGACATTTTTAAAAATCTGAAAAAAATATATGTTAATGGTTTGTGTCTTAACTACAAGCTCTAAAAATTTCGCGTTGGTGAACGTATTAAGTCCAGAGATATTAATAAAAATGTGTTGCCAAGTAGGAAATTTTTTTTAAATCTGATGAATATTTAATTTTTATTTTTGAATATTTTTGCAAATACATTAAATAAAATGGTGAAAAAAGAAAAGTTGATGGTACACACGAGTACTACCTATGAATACAATGTAACATAATTTTTTTTCGATTACACTACTTAACAAAAGTCAACTTTTTTTGCAAAGACTTCTAGAACACATTTTTGAAAGTATTTTGGATTACACGAATCTGTCACCATAAACATTTTTTCAAATTGTCTTCTGGACGTATAGGCCTTTTTTACAGACTAAACCCTCAAACCTAAGAAATAAAGGTAATAATAAATTTAATGTTGTATTTATTCGACCTGTAAATTTGTAATGTAAATGAAATAATTGAGACCTCGAGCTCAATTATTTCATTTACATTGGCAATAATAAATAATTCACACTGACATACCTCATATTATTTGTTCGTTTAATATTTTTGTATGCTTCAGCTGCAAAAACAAAGAGGGCATAAATCTAGAAAACGCGATTATATAAAAATTACAATGGATTCGCGTTTTATGAATTCACGTTAAAGAGGGCAAAAGACTTAAGAAAATGTATTTTAAACAATGAAAATTACAAAAATAAAATTATTAGGGGAAAAAGTATATGCAAATAATATATGCAAATATTGCTCAAAATTTTGATTTTTTTGCAAATATTTTAGGATAAATTCAATGAATTTTGAAATAATATGCATTTTTTTTTAATTTTTCCAATATAAAGTCATTCGTTGGTTTTAATGGGCACGGACCGCAAAACAAGGGTTATTTCGTAAAGGCGAATTGATAAAAATTTTTATGGTGACAGATTCGTGTTAAGGGGATCAAAATACTTTAGCAAATGTATTCTTGAAGTCTGTACAAAAAAAATACGATTTTTGTATAGTAGTGTAATTGAGAAATATTTATGTTATGTTGTATCTTTGTGTAGTACCCGTCTGTACCATTTACTTTACTTTTTTCACTGTTTAATTATATGTATTTCCAAAAATATTCAAAAATAAAAATTAAATATTCATCAGATTTGATAAAAATTTCCTACTTGGCAACACATTTTTATTGATATCTCTGGTCCTAATACGTTCACCAACCCGAAATTTTTACAGCTTGTAGCTGAGATAACAACCATTAACATATATTTTTTTCAGATTTTTAAAAATGTCGCTTTTTCAGATATATTTTCGCGAATCGCGAATTCTGCAGAAATAAGAAAAATTCCCAAAATAAAAATTTTTGCAAAATGTTATTTGAAAGGTGATGGTTTTGCCTTTAAAACCAGCTATCAGGAAGTAATATAGCTCAAATACTTTTAAAGATATAAATGTTTATATTTCACCCTTTAAAAGATTTTCTGGACTTTTGACACGTCATATGTCTTGAACCACTGGAGTTAAAGGCCTTAAATTTTGTCTGAGTATAAGTGTTATAAGTCGCAACATATACACAAAGTTTCGTCAAATTCGGAGACATTGAAGGAAATCGAGGGTTCATGTTGATAAATTTTAACTCATATTTATGGCAGAAACTGTTTACGATTGTGAGCAACAAATATAGGATATTAGTCTGGGGGGTGGACCCTTCCAGCTGAGGATGATAGTATTTGGTTAGTATAGTAAAACCCCCAAAGGGTTTGGCACTGTGTGGGCACAGTCGATTTTTATGGCCCACTGAAATTTTTATTTTTTCCCAAAGGGGTTTGAGAAAATTCGATAAAAATGAAGTTTATATTAATCTGAGCATAAAATTAGACTCAGATGGCTTCAGTAGAATTTTATGGGGATTATTTTTCTAGAATATATTAACCCTCTATCTGCCTTGTTTTTGGGTCATTTTAGTCCATTTTTTAAGAAACGACTTAAAAGTCTACTAAGATATACGTTTGGAGGGTTAAAATATTCTAGGAATATTTTTTGCATCAAATTTTACTAGGGGTCTTCACAGGCAAAAAGTTAAACCGGTCTGTAGAAAATGTCTAAAAATTCAAAATTTTTATCCTATATTTGTTGCATACAATCGTAAAAGTTTCCGGCATATATATCAAAAATTAACAAGACTTTACAATTTTTAATTTTTAGACATTTTCTACAGACCGGTTTAACTTTTTGCCTGTGAAGACCCCTAGTGAAACTTGATGCAAAAAATGTTCCTAGAATATTTTAATTTTTAAACGTATATCTTAGTAGACTTTTAAGTCGTCCTTAAAAAATGGACTAAAATGACCCAAAAACAAGGCAGATAGAGGGTTAATATATTCTAGAAAAATAGTTCCCATAAAATTCTACTGAAGCCATCTGAGTTTAATTTTAGGCTCAGATTAATGTAAACTTCATTTTTATTGAATTTTCTCAAACCCCTTTGGGAAAAAAATAAAAATTTCAGTGGGCCATAAAAATCGACTGTACTCACACAGTGTCAAACCCTTTGGGGGTTTTACTATACTAACCAAATACTATCATCCTCAGCTGGAAGGGTCCACCCCCAGACTAATATCCTATATTTGTTGCTCACAATCGTAAACAGTTTCTGCCATAAATATGAAAAATGAATTAGACTTTACAATTTTAAATTTTTAGGAATTTTCTGCAGACCGGTCGAACTTTCCGCCAGTGAAGACCCCAAGTGAAATTTGATTAACAAAATATTCGTAGAATATTTTAACCTTTTAAACGCATATCCTATGAGACTTTTGAGTCATTTCTTGAAAAAAGGACTAAAATGACCCAAAGACAGGGCAGATAGAGGGTTAATATATTCAAGAAAAATAATCCCCATCAAATTCTATTACAGACATCTGAGCTCAATTTTAGGCTAAGAGTAACATAAACATTATGTTTTTCGTCTTTTTTAACCCCCTTTTGGAAAAAAAATAAAAATTTCAGTGGGCCATAAAAATTGACTATACCCACACAGCGCCAAAACCTTTGGGGGTTTTACTATACTAACCAAATACTATCATTCTGTCTTGGTTTGGTTCACCCCCCAATTTCGCTGTTGCACAGTGTAATTAGCTGTAGGTTCAAATTTAACCGATCATTCACTAGGGTTAAAAAATGTAAGACTTTTTTAATTAAAAAATTATTAAAAATCTTGTTAGATAACGTTTTTTTCTTTCTTTGTACACAAACCTTTGTCTATTTAAAAAATTCTTAAAAATTCCGAGATGAAACTAAAGTTTTTCGTAATTTTTATGTTTAACTTTGTTTTATTAAAAATACAAAATTTTAACTTTAAAATATCTTAATTCGTTCAGGAGTTACAGCTCGTCAAAGTGATTACTAATTGAAAAAAATTTTCCGCTAGGGGGCGTTATAAGCAAATAAAAAAGCCAAAAAAACAAAATAATAAATAAATACATCTACTAAGCTTGGTGAAAAATTCCAGTGAATCTCAAAACTGCCCAAAATCTGTATTTTAAAAATATCTTCTTTCGTAGTAAAAGTTGTTACAGTTTCTCTATTTTTTCATGTACACGGGCAAGTACGGGCACCCAATTTTTATTGAATAAGGTAGAGTATTAAATACTAAACATCTTCTGTTTAATAGTTCCCGTCACAAACCGTCACTTTTTTAGTTCTTTTCTATCAAATATAAAAAAGACCGAAATATGGTGTGTTTGCAAAACTGCGCCTAAAAATACAGTATTCGACCAAATAACCCGTTTTTTATATCGTTTCATTTGAATTAATATACCTTTCAAACGACACCAAAAAAATAATGATCGGTTGCATAGTTTGCCTGAAATTCAATTTAAAAGATGATATATTTTTTTTTAATTTTAACTTTTTTCTGCAGACTGAAAAATTGCCAACTTTGGGTGGCTCTATAATTCATAATTTTCATCCGATTTGAAAAATGTTTTTGGATTCTTAATCAGTGAGGAGTTTTTAATCAGATGTAATCATTCATTTTATCAAATTCTTCTGTCAATTTTTGGATTTTTGCAACGCTTTTTGGGAAAAGGCGCCACAGTGCGTCGGACAGCCAATATTATGTACGTCCGAAAGTAGAATTCAAATGGAGTAAAGTTGTATTTACAGTTTTTCATTTCGTGATCATGTTTCCTTTTTAAAGGATTTTAAAGTTTTAAAGGATATATTTTGTAAAATATTTCTGAAATATTTGTCTTGTCCTAGGATGCCACTGGTGATGGCAACTGAAAGAGAAGGATCTCCCCTCATTTTTGCGTCTTTTTAATTTGTCATATTAGGATAAAAGGATGTTAATAAAGTCCTTTAAAAACTTAACAAATATATTGTTGAAAATTTTGAACAATGTTGTAGTATAAAGCTTTGAAAGTTTGTTACTTACCGCCTTTTTCCTAATATAAGGGATTCCACTCCAAATGTCCAGCGAAAAAAAAACATTTGTACCGTGAGTTTCTGAATAGCCCTATATCGTCACCTAAAATGCAAAACGCCCTATCTAACATTTTATAAATTTTACAGGAGAAGCAAAAAACGTGTTCATATAAAAACTATAAAAGTTTTCATTACAAATTTCTTAAATATAAGTAAAAACACACAAACAAATTCATTTCGGTTAAAAAAAATTATAAATTTTTAATATTTGAAAAGTTATGTTAGTAACGCCCTTTTGTCTTGTAATTTTCAGAAACACAAAAAGCCCTAACTGCACTGAAGATGTTTAAAAACACCAAGCAGATGTGTTATAAAATGTAGCAACATGCTAACAAAATTTTATACTGAATGTTGTTTTATCATATAGAACTCTAACAAAATGTGGGCGATATTGGAAAAAGGGGCGTGGCACCTGCTATATAACCTAACACTGCCAAATGTCTCATTTTGGATTCTGTTAAACACATGCTAACTTAATTTGATACATAATGTCAATTTACCATTTTAAAGCTCCATGTCAAATGAGGGTGGAACAGGACAAAGGGTATGGCCCGAAATAACCTAATGCATTAAAATGCTTTAACCTTTTAACGACCACAGGCAACTATACTTCCCAAATGATTTTTTGCGATTTTTTTTGTTCAAGTAAAAGATAGGATAAATGTGCTAAAATATGAATTATAGAAGAGTTTTAGAGAAACAAAAGTTTTGTTTTCAATAAGTCTCTAACTGGGTCCACTTACTCACTATAAGTTCTCAAAGTTTGCGAAGTAATAAATATATTAGGGACAAAATCATATTTACTTGACAGGCGAAACAAGGGTAAAGAAGGGGGTTCAGAAATCTAAATTCTTGTAGAATAACTATTATTAAGTTGCATTTCTTAAAGATCACAGCGAGTACCAAAACAGCGTAATATGGGGGAAGGAGGGCCCAATTTTTTTATGAGTAACTATTATTAGGTCAGAAATAACGAAAATTTAAAGAGAATCAAAAACACTTCGGTCAAAAATGTATGGTCGTCAAAGCGTTTACTCGGCTTCTGGAAAATTTCTTAAGATCTACAGTAAATATTGGGAATTTGATAGATATCTCACTTGCATCCCACAAAGCTCCTAAAGGAAATACCTTAGCTTTATTTTGAGTTAAAAAAGGGCCGGTTTTAAAAAAATGCCAAACAAGTTTTTGATTTTGCAAAAAAAAAGTAATTTTTTTTTTTTTTTTTGAAAGATTAAAGAAATTGCTATCTGAATTTCTCGGGACACATTTTGCTAGGAACATTAGGTAATCAGTTACATGGATTCAAAAAACACCTGTTTGGCCAAAATGTAAAATTACGGCCCCCTTCTAACTCAAAAAGTTATTTACCGATCACGCTGAAAAATTGTGACTATACTACTATTGGTTTTAAAAGTTGTGTCACTTGAGATTTTCATCCCCATATGTAAATGATGAAATTTGGCAGAGGTTGTTATTTTATCTTTCCTAAGCCCTGTATTTAATGTTAGCGATATTAGACATCAACTTGTTTTTTATTTCTGTCCCTTTTTATGAAGAAATTATAAGCTTCCCAATGAAGCTAACGTTTTTTATTATATACTGGGGGTAATTATGAAAGTTGATAGTCGTCAAACGTATCGTTTCCATGTTATTCCATTACCATATAGTACCATTTTATGGTAATAGAATAATGAGCTCACAATGACGATTGACGATTATCAAGTTACATAATTAGCCCCCTGTATTTTTTGTAATAATAGCAAAAATTATAATTAAAAACAATTTTTTTTTACTAATTTAACAAAAAATTTACTTTGAATTTTATTCAATCGGAATAAAGAACTTCCAATCATGTTTTTTATAGTCATTTATTATATTGTTATTAAATTTTATGTAGAATTTATATCTTACTTAGGACTAATTATACTGCATAAATTGCGATTTCTATAGCTGAAAAAGGAACAAGAAACACGGGCCTGAAGGGGTTAATTGGTAAATTTCTAAACTTTATTTTTTTGTACATAAACATATATTTTTCCTATCGGTGGACATTGTGGAAGAAGAAGCATCAAAAAATGTTTTATCTTAAAAAATAACACTTGCATCGGCAATATTATGTATACAAATGTGTAGTTGGGGCTTTTTGGTTTAACAAATATCAAAGCATGTAGTTAGGGCTTTTTGAATTTTGTTAATAAAATCCCCATTTTTGATCAAAGGAGTCTAAATTTTTTTGTGGACATGTATTTTGATCCAATACATAAAAATCAATTAAAAACGCGATTTTGAATTTTTTGTTAGTTAGGGCGTTTTGCATTTTAGGTGACGATATGTAACTAAGAAAATTGCGTTTTTGGTTTTTCAATTTTTCAAAATCTGGGCTTAGGAGGAGTGGTCAAATATTGTAAATTTGGTCAAATTTGTATCGAGTTGCCTTGATTAAATATTTATCAAATTAAAGCGGAAGTCACCACAATCTTAAAAATTTGCATTCTTGTATATTTTTTTATGGGCTATCGATTAAAAATTTTTATTTTGAAACATTTTCAGAACCCGTTCTGAAATTTTGCATTATTTAAAAAAGTAAATTTATCAAAAATCCGGCCACTTAAAAAAATGCCTGCGAATTTTGTACTCTTGCCCAAAACATTAAATCATGATAATGTTTTACGGAAGATTTGGGTGTACAAGCCAAAGCAACGTTTTTTTAGAAAAAAAAAATGTTATATTACTTTGCTATTCCATGCAAAACGAATTGAAATATCAGTCGAGGACCCCATTAAAAAACCAAACGAGCTCTACATTTCGTAAGTGAGTGCAAAAATAAATGTTTTTACAATTTGAAGAGTATAAAAGATTCAGCACCAAAGAATATACAACTCTCACTTGTTTTATGTACATTGGATAAACAAATGGAAAATTTTTATGCGAAAAGCTTAGATTTGGTGAAAAAGTAGTTTTGGTAAAAAAAAAATGATTTTTTTTCACGAAAAACAAAATTATGTTAAAAAAAAATTAATGAACCCAAAATTTTTGGTGAAAAAAAATTTTTATGAAAAATAGTTTTGGATGAATTTTTTTGATGAAAAGAAAAATTTTTTGATGAAAAAAAAATTTGATGAAAAAAAAAATTGATGAAAAAAAATTTGATGAAAAAAAAATTGACGAAAAAAAAATTTTTATAAAAAAACAAAAAAATAAAAATTTTGAAAAAAAAAAATTTTGATGAAAAAAAAAAATTTTTTTCTAAAAAAAAAAAAAAAATTGATGAAAAAGAAAAATTGATGAAAAAAAAAAAATTTGATGAAAAAAAAAAAATTTTATGAAAAAAAATTATGAAAAAAAAGTTTGATGAAAAAAAATATTATGAAAAAAAAAATTGATGAAGAAAAAAGTTTGATGAAAAAAGAAAAAAATAATTTTTGTTGAAAATGTTACTTTTTATTCACCAGCTGGTGAAAAACGGGTTTATTCATCACGAGGTGAATTATTATCCAAGTTACAAACCCAAGTTATTAAAATTTTTGGTTTTAAGAAAATGAAAATAGTAATTTTTGTTTTATTTTTCTTTAATTGTTAGCTTATATAGTCAAACTGAGGTGGCGTCCTGCAACTTTTTTAAAATGAGACACCAGCCTAAAACATTATCATGTTACAAAAAAAAAAAAAAATTTGGACGAAAAAAAAAATTTTGATGAAAAAAAATTGTCTGATGAAAAAAAAACTTTTTTGGTGCAAAAAAAAAAATGGATACAATTAAAGTTTTTGATAAAGAAAAATAATGCTGAAAAAAAAAAAAATTTAAAAAAGTGAAAAAAAAAATTTCCCTAAATAATGGTAAATTTTTTTAAATTTAGTATACTTTTTTTCAGTGTGCAAATAATGAGATGATATTTTTTTTTTATTACAAGGATTTCCATTCTATTTTATTTATGTCTTTATATTTTCAAGTTTAAGGTTAAATTTATTACAAAAAAAAAATCAACAACATATTTAAAGTTTTTTTTATTCAATTTTTTTTTACAATATCCATAGAGTTGCTATAAATCATCTAACACAATAAAAACACTAAACAAATTCTAAGCTATAAATATAAATTATTTATGTTAGTGTCAACATTAAAAAAATTTTGTGACTGACTGAAATGACCAATTCGTTGTAAATATTCCATGAAACAAATCCAAACATAAACATTAAATATTTTTTGTACCAAAATAAAATGTTAAGTGACTTTGTTGGGGGTAATAAAATATTTAACAATAGTTTAATACAACAAAAATTTTAGAAAAAAAAAATAATCTACAAAAAATGTTCATAAAAATGAAACTTTTTTGTAGGTCCGGTAAAAAATGAGCAAATAGGTAGGACACATGACCAAATATGGAACATTAAAGCGGCATTTTTAATATTCATAGGCCCAAAACCTTTGTGGCACAAATTTGAGGTCAAATTTGTGGCACAAATTTGAGGTAACCTAATGCTGGGCGATCAAAATTTTATAATTTAAAAAAAAAAAAAAATATTAAAAAATATATCTTGATACACTCAAAGAAAAATGCTTTATCATATTGATGATACGAATTCATCACTTGTTTCATCACAATTTTGATGACAAATTTCTTCATATTGATGAAGCTTGTCTTCAATATGATGAAAAATGTCATCGAAATTGAAAAAACAAGTGATGACACATTTCATCATGTCATCAAAAAGTGTCATCAATATGTCTTTCAAATGTTTTTTTTTTTTTTTTAAATAAATAAAATAATATTAAAATAAAGAAAACTATTGAATAAATATATTAACAAAATATAAAAAAATAAAAAAAAAAACAATAAAAAAAAAATTAAAAAAAAATCCCGCCCTGGCTGGGACTTGAACCCACGGGTCCCCAAATATAGTATTTATTGTCGACGCCTTAGCTAGTTCAGCTGTCTATAGATGAAAATTTCGCACCACTACTTAGTTAGATAACGTTAAACGTTTGCTAATGTGTATATGTAAACAGGGTTTGAAAAAAAAACTCTAACGTACGGTACGTTAGTGTTCTGTACGGAACTATGGAGCGAGAGTACGTTATCGAAACGAACCGTTCCAAGAACACATTCACTAAAAAGTTTTTTAGTGGTTGTGAAGGTGTTCGCAAACAGAATTCCGAACGTTATGTCTGCGAGTTGAAGAACAGAAACTTTACGATAACGTACCGAACTAGGTTAGAAACAAAATAAAGTTCTTTTAGTGTTCTGTTTGCGAACTTTTGAGACATTTTTTTAAATTTAAAATGGCGATATCTTAAAAACTAAGCAATATAGAGCAAAACGGAGCACATTTTTGGTTCTTGGGATCTCCATAGTATCGCTAGGCCTCTACACATGGGTAGACCCCATTGGGTCCTTATTTTGAATCTAAAAAAGTCAGCATTCCGGGAAATTTAAAAATGCACATAAATCGCTAAATACTGCCGACACGATGAAAAGTCTAAAAACATTTTTGTGGATCTTGTCTCGTAGTACACGACCGCTTTAAGACTTTATGTCGTGTCGGCAGTATTTAGCGAGATATGTGCATTTTTAAATTTCCCGGAATGCTAACTTTTTTAGATTCAAAATAAGGACCCAATGGGGTCCACCCATGTGTAGAGGCCTAGCGATACTATGGAGATCCCAAGAACCAAAAATGTGCTCCGTTTTGCTCTATCTTGCTTAGTTTTCGAGATATCGCCATTTTAAATTAAAAAAAAAAAAAAATTCTCAAAAGTTCGCAAACAGAACACTAAAAGAACTTTATTTTGTTTCTAACATAGTTCGGTACGTTATCGTAAAGTTTCTGTTCTTCAACTCGAAGGCTTAACGTTCGGAATTCTGTTTGCGAACACCTTCAGAACCACTAAAAAACTTTTTAGTGAATGTGTTCTTGGAACGGAACGTTAAATAACGTACTGTTTTTTTTCGAACACTGTATGTAAAGACTCAAAATTTTTTGTTATATTCATACATTCATACACATTTGCTTATGGGGGTTTGTAGACACAAACATTTTATTTTTGTACAATATGCCTCCCTTTCCCTCGCACAGCTTTTATCAGAGCATAGTTACACACCAATTTTAGCGTTTCATTTAGCACACAACAAACAAAACGGCTATTTAGATTTATTATTTGTTGTTACTCTGTAGACAAGTGGCTAGAGGCTAAGCCCAACAAACAAAAGGTCCTGTGTTCAAATCTTGGTGGATCGAAAAAAAGATGCAAGTTTTTAAAAATTAGAAAATAACAAACAATTGTAAGTAAATAAAAATAAATAAATTAAATAAAATCAAATAACAAAAAAAAATATTTTTTTTATTTTAACATGATAATGTTTTTAGGCTGGGGTCTAATTTTAAAAAAGTTGCAGGACGCCACCTCAGTTTGAGTATATAAGCTAACAATTAACGAAAAAGAAAAGAAGAATTACTATTTTCATTTTCTTAAAACCAAACATTTTAGTAACTTGGGTTTGTAACTTTGATAATAATTCACTTCGTGGTGAGTAAAGCCGTCTTTCACAAGCTGGTGAATAAAAAGTAACATAATTATTTTTCAACAAGAAAAAAAAAAATTCATGAAAGTTTTTTTTTCATCAATTTTTATTTTCATCAATTTTTTTTTTCATAAAATTTTTTTTTCATCATATTTTTTTTTTCATAAATTTTTTTTTTCTCATCAAATTTTTTTTTTTTCATAAATTTTTTTTTTATATTTTTTTTTTATATTTTTTTTTCATGAAATTTTTTTTACCAAAACTACTTTATCACCAAGTCTAAATTTTTACATAAAAATGTTCCATTTGTTTATCAAATGTACATAAAAAAGTGAAAGTGTTAAATTCTTCGGTGCCGAATCTTTTATACTCTCCAAAATGTATAAACACCTTCTTGCACTTATTTTTGCACTCATTTAACAAATGTACAGCTCTTTTGGTTTGGACTGCATCTTGCTTTCCACAGACAGATGGACGGATGTATATAGCTAGAGTGTCTTAGAAGTGGATCAATAATATATAAACTTAATGGGGTTCTCTACTGATATTTCAATTCGTTTTGCATGGAATATCAAACCAATATAACATCACATTTTCTACAAAAAACTTTGCTTGGCAAGTACACCCAAATCTTCCGCAAAACATTAGCATGATTTAGTGTTTTGGGCAAGAGTACAAAATTCGCAGGCATTTTTTTTTTCTTATTTTTCAAATAAAAAAATGTTATTGATGACACCGCTTCATCATATTGATGACAAGTTACATTGGACGAAAATGATGTAACATTTCATCATATTGATGTAACTTTTCAACAATATGAAGAAGCTTTTTCTTTGAGTGTACACTAGGGTTAGGACTTTTTCATTTTTTTTTGCAAATATCAAAATTTACATGTCCTAGCCAAAAAGGCCATACAAAAATATTAAGAATTGCATTTTTACTTTTTCGCTTCCGTCAAAAAAGTTCCCGCACCAAACGAGATGAAATTTGGTCTATATTTTCTCAGATTAATTAATACTAATAAAATATGAGACTCAAACGATGCGTATGAAAAGCTTTTTACGGTCAAAATGACGACTTATTTTTTTGAAGGACTTTTTTGATCCCTTCAAGATTGAAATTTGGCGGTTTAACCTTTAACTGCATAACGTTAACTATTTATAAGGTCAACTTTGGCAGCATGTAGCTCCCAAAGTAAAATTCTGGGCGTCTTTATTTTTATTCGTAATTGTTCACAAGATCTTTTTTATATATTTCATTCATAAGAAGGGTTAAAACTACCTTATTTTTTGGAAAATATGACTTAAAACAAAAAATATCTGAGACCTTTTAGAAATTGCGTTTGGTGCGGTAGGTTTTTTTGCCAAAATGACCTGCAAATACATGGTGTTGGAGCTGGTTTCACGATACTGGAACTTGACCAACACTTATCTTTTAAATTACCCGTGGACTCGAGTATCTTTCAGGCTGAGATAGCTGCTATATCAAAAGCTGTGGAATATATGGCAAAGGAAAAAGGTGCCACCCTTAATTTCTACGTGGATAGTCAAGCTGCTCTAAAGGCACTCTTGAGCTACCAAATTAAATCGAAAACGGTTTTAAAGTGTTACGAGAATTTAAAACAACTTTGCTTAAATAATGAAGTTACCTTATTATGGGTACCAGGGCACGAAGGAATAGAATGAAACGAGAAAGCAGATGAACTCGCGAAACTTGGAGCAGATGGCATAGGTACCACCATAATGCTTTCACCGCCACTCCAGCATTTCAAACTAAAACGAAATACCCTAACTGTCGCCAAAGCAAATCGAAGATGGAAGGAACTTGGGACAAGTCGTATAAGCAGAATTTTATGGCCACGCTATGATTTAGGAAGAACTAAATTCTTACTTACACTTACGAGAATAGAATGTCGTATGTTGACAGGTTTAATAACGGGACACTGTCTTGTCGGAAAACATGCCAGGAACATGAATCTTATTACGGACGCAAACTGTAAAAGGTGCGAGACACCAGACGTCGAAGAGACCATTGAACACATCCTGTGTCACTGCCCGGCTTTGGCACGAACTCGACTATCAATTATAGGAAGTTCACAGTTCGAGACTTTGGAGGAAATTACGAGGATAGACCTGAAAAGCTTGAAACAATTCGCAATGAAGGTCAATGTATTTAGTTTACATCGATAAGCGGAAAAAGTTTTGTGGTATCGCTATGGACCAATTGGTCTATGCGGAGTGCCCATCCGGCACCGCCACCCTAACCTAACCTAACCTGACCTGCAAATACGATTTTTAATATTAATTTTGTATTGCCTATCAAGTGGTGATAGGTACAAATTTTGTCAAAAATGAGTCATATCTCAAGTGTACACTTCACTCGATCACACTTAATTTTGATCTGTTGAACACGAATATCAAAAAAACAAATAAAATCCGTAGAACGATTTTCGAGATACCGCATTTTTAAATTTGCACAAAATCGCGGATTTTTCCGACATTCAAGAAATAAAAAAAAAAGAAATTAAAAAAAAATCACAAAATATTTTCTTATTTCAAAGGGCTTTTATTTTTACTTAATTGGAGCCACATTTAATAACACAGTGCAACACCCAAAATCGGAATGGGATGAAACCAAAAGCAAATGAAAGTTGACATATTCCATAACAAACCCCTCAAGGCTTTTTTCTAGTTCAGAGCTAGATTTTGTTTTACACGCATTTGAAGTTAGTGCACTTTTATTATAATTACAATAATAAATGCTTGAAAACTGTATTAGTGGCGAATGATTAATATTGTAATTGCCTTTAAATAACAATCATACGCAACGGTATCCAGTGATTTATATTAATAATTGCCTTTAAATAACAATCATACGCAACGGTGTACATGGTTTATTTTAATAATTTGGCTATTCAGTAAATAGGTACTGGACCGATTGCAGCAAAATTCGTACCAGTCATAGCTGAAGTAATTTTGAGCTTAAGTTTGGAAACTGGACCCTACATGTCCAATAAGGGCACCACCAGGGGTCTTTAAAGTTGGACACGTTTAGAACACAAAAACTTTAAATTCTTTAAAATCACCAAATTTAAATGCGTGTAAAATAAAATCTAGCTCTGACCTAAAAAAAAGGCCTTGAGGGTTTTGTTATGGAAAACGTCAGCTTTCATTTGCTTTTGGTTTCATCCCATTCCGATTCCGAAAGTTCGATTTTGTATCACTGTGTAATTTGAACCCGTGGCGCCCTTCGATCACAGTTTTGAGCTTTTGGAAAATATCAAACATAACAAACCATAATACCGTGAATTTTGTTCGCGAAAAACATTTTTTGATCAAGAAAAATCTTTATTTTTGTGAAAAAAAAAATGGTTCAATACAAATATTTATACCCTACACCACACTGTGGTACAGGGTATAATGAGTTTGTGCTGATGTTTGTAACTACCCGAAATATTGGTCCTAGACCCACTTTTAAGTATACCGATCGACTTAGAATCACTTTTTGAGTCGATTTAGCGATGTCCGCCCGTCTGTCCGTCCGTCCGTCCGTCCGTCTGTCTGTCCATGTAAACGGTGTAAACACGATACAGGTCGCAATTCTTAATCAATTGACTTGAAATTTGAAACTTAAGCCTCTTTTGGCCCAAGGACGAAGCCTAAATTGGAAAAAATCGGTCCATATTTAGACCTAGCCCCCATACAAAGGTCCTCTTTAGTTTTGGCTCAAATGACTCTAATAGCCTCATTTTAATAGGTATCTTTTCGAAATTTGCCAGGTAATCATGTTTTGTCCACACAAATCAACATTCCGAATTTTAAAGAAATCGGACCAGTTCTTCTTGTAGCCCCCATACAAACCACCTTCCCGATTTTCACATAAATCTCTCAAATTTCATGAAAATAGAAAATATTTAATTAAAATTCTATTTGTGTATGTTAAACGCGTTCTTTAATAACCTTATCAAATCTGATTATCATCGGACCATTTTTGGACTTAGGTCCCATGTGGAAATTTCACCCGATATTCAGTTGAAGCGATTTATTGTCAACAAAAAGAAGCCTATTCCACTCAAATTTGATTAGTGAGTGCTTTTTACACTTATTAAAGATTTGACAAAATATAGATCTAATCAGTCCATGTTTGAACTTGGGACCCATTTTCGGGAAACTCTGGTGTAGGGTATTATATGGTCGGTATTGACCAACTATAATTTTCTTACTTGTTTTAGTTTGATTTGAATTTACGACACCAATCTGGTAAAGCTAGTTCGTGTACATTAAATCCCTTTGTTATGTCAGTTTTTTCAAAGTTAGCGTATGTATTAGCGATATTCGCGTCTAATTTTTTTTTTATTTTTAAGTAAAAAAATCAATTTTTTTTATATGATTTAGACAATTGCTGAATTTTTATCATCTAAATAAACTCTATTGAATATACAAAAATAAATTTATTCGCGGAAATTTTTTTCGCGGAATTTTTTTTCGCGATATTTATTTCCAATTTTTTTATTTTGCTATTTGCTATTTGCACAAAACTTTTCGAAATTTTTTTTTCAAGGATTTTTTTTTTTATTTTTTTTTATATTTAAAAACTATCCCAAAAGCATAAAAATTTAATTTTTGTAGTACTTTAGCTGTGCAATTTTAAATCGCGAATATCGCGAATACGAGCGCTAACTTCGAAAAATGGCTAGCACCATTAAATTCAGCGTACCCAAATTAGCTTTACCAGTAGGGTGCCCAGCTTGTTAATTTTTGCGACTAGGACAGTGTTATCATTGAAATTGCAGGTAACTAGTTAATCATAATTTTGCTAACCCCTTACGTTAATTACTTGGTAAGCGAAGTTTTTGCTGGGATGTTACGTTTTATTTACCAGCTGGTGAACATTTTTTTATTCACCAGCAGGTGAATTATTATCCAAGTTGCAAAACCTCTTTGGTTTTAAGAAAACAGCCTCAGTGAAACTGATTGAAAACAACATTATCATTTTAAAAATATATAAAGTCGGTCGAACGGTTTTCGAAACCTTGTTATTTAAAATTTGCAAAAAATTACGTTTTTTTCAACGCTCAAGACAGTTAAAAAGAACGGACAATTTCTTGGCTTGACTGTTTCCTAGAGCTTAAGAAGGACTTTCATTTAAATTGAATTTGAGCCTAATCCGATCATTTTCCTTATGTCCTCATTTAACGCAAATATTACATGAAAAATGATTAAATTTGAGTGCATACAATTTTATATATGCCCAAAGATGATTTATCAGCATATATGTTTCCATATATATAAATTTTAGACTTCGTTTGGTGACTATGTCACTTCATCTGTTTATCGGATATCATCATTTTTTTAAAGGATTTAGGGGAGCTATAAAGAATGGCGGTATTTTTTTGGAAAAATATTCACTCCTTGGGATGGTTCAAAGTATCTGAAAACGGGTATTTTGAGCTGATTTTTCTGCAGAGAAAAACGGCTGAAAATATTTCAAATCTAATTTCACCAGTCGATTCTACAGGAAAAAATAAAATAATAGCAGTTTTTTGAACTCTTAAAAAAAGTTCCAATAACCCACAGCAGGGAGCGGAAAAATCTCTTTTTTTTTTTAAATTTAAATTATTTTTATAATCATGCACGATGAAGAGGCAGTTTTTGCTAAGAAAATTGGTGCAAAAAGCACCTTTCTATCGCAACCCACTAAAAAGTTATAAGGCTTCAAGTTTTTTTTCTAATGGCAAAATTATAAAACACTGACCGAAATTTGAAAAATTTTTGGATGGGTCAGCGGTCTGGACACTCGTTTTCGATTTTCCTCTCAATGCTGATTCCAAATCTGGTTTCCAAAATGTTCCGTAACATCAGGTTTTTGAGATAATAGAGGTCAAAGTTCAAAAAAGCTAATTTTTGTGCATTATTGAGAGCATTTTTTTGTGATGTTTTTGGTTGATTTTCTGGGATCATAAAACATGTTTTCGATTAACATTTCGATGCTGATTCTGAATCTAGTTTTCAAATTTTTCTATCACGTCATGTTTTCGAGAAAATTGAGGTCAAAGTTTCCAAAAAACTCGTTTTAGTCCATTTTGAGAGCTTATAACTTTTTAACATGTTGTGATAGAAAGGAAAATTTGGTACCATTTTGTTAAGCTGAAAATGCCCTTTAATTGTGCATATTTAAAAAATTATTTTAAAAAGAAAATGGAAAACCCTTATATTTCCGCCCTCTGTGGTGGGTTTTTGGAACTTTTTTTAAGATTTTGAAAAACGACCATTGTATTATTTTTTGCTGTAGAATCGATTGGTAAAATCAGATTTGCGATATATTCAGCCGTTTATGCTCTGCAGAAAAATCAGCTCAAAATTCGCGTTTTCAGATGCGTTGAACCACCCCAAGGAGCGATTTTTTTTTCCAAAAAAAAATACCGCCATTCTTTTTAGTTCCCCTAAATCTTTCAAAAAAATGATGATACCCGCAGATCAAATTTTCAAAATTAACCAGTGTTCGAAAAAAAACAGTACGTTATTTAACGTTCCGTTCCAAGAACACATTCACTAAAAAGTTTTTTAAGTGGTTGCGAAGGTGTTCGCAAACAGAATTCCGAACGTTATGCCTGTGAGTTGAAGAACAGAAACTTTACGATAACGTACCGAACTAGGTTAGAAACAAAATAAAGTTCTTTTAGTGTTTTGTTTGCGAACTTTTGAGACATTTTTTTTTTAAATTTTAAATGGCGATATCTCGAAAACTAAGCAAGATAGAGCAAAACGGAGCACATTTTTGGTTCTTGGGATCTCCATAGTATCGCTAGGCCTCTACACATGGGTGGACCCCATTGGATCCATATTTTGAATCTAAAAAAGTTAGCATTCCGGGAAATTTAAAAATGCACATATCTCGCTAAATATTGCCGACACGACATAAAATCTAAAAGCGGTCATGAACTACGAGACAAGATCCACAAAAATACTTTTAGACTTTTCATCGTGTCGGCAGTATTTAGCGAGATATGTGCATTATTATATTTCCCGGAATGCTAACTTTTTTAGATTCAAAATAAAGACCCAATGGGGTCTACCCATGTGTAGATGCTTAGCGATACTATGGAGATCCCAAGAACCAAAAATGTGCTCCGTTTTGCTCTATCTTGCTTAGTTTTCAAGATATCGCCATTTTAAATTTAAAAAATGTCTCAAAAGTTCGCAAACAGAACACTAAAAGAACTTTATTTTGTTTCTAACCTAGTTCGGTACGTTATCGTAAAGTTTCTGTTCTTCAACTCGCAGGCATAACGTTCGGAATTCTGTTTGCGAACACCTTCACAACCACTAAAAAACTTTTTAGTGAATGTGTTCTTGGAACGGTACGTTTCGATAACGTACGGTCGCTCCATAGTTCCGTACAGAACACTAACGTACCGTACGTTAGAGTTTTTTTTCGAACCCTGAAATTAACTCTAATAAATATAGGTTCATTTTTCACCGGGTCTACATAAATTATTTAACACAAAATACAATAAAAGAATGAGATAAAAACAAATAAAAAGTTTAAATTCGGGTTGGTCGGAATCATGAATATCCTATACGATGTATAATTTTCTTAAAAAAAACACTTTTGTCTGATTGATAAAAAACACATATTAAAAACAACATTAAAAATAGTCAATCATAAAATTTCTTAATTCACACTAATATAAAATAAAATTACTTATAACTTTTAACCCGCTTGACCAATAACTCTTAGATGCAATACCAACCTGGCTAAAACCATCACGAATATATATACCAAGCCCTGACAAAATCGCACTTATACTTTGTTAATCAACCTGATTTCAACAGACATCCAGAGATAAAAATGCATGTATCGTTAAATACTTTATTGTGGCCTACAAAAAATTTACAAAGTGTTACAAAAGGAATAAGAAACCAATCCGATTACCCTCTACCACTAAGCTTAGAACATAAAAAGAGAAATGTGATAATATCAGTTTTTAGATGAGATTGTAAAAATGATGTCACATTATTTATGAGGATTTCGACAATATAAAATACTTGTTTATATAAAAAAAAATATACATATATAAAGTGGCATTTGTAAACTTAAATATGCATGAAAATATAATGTTAAAAAAAAAAAACAATTAAAAAAATTGAATTTAAATGTTTAAAATAAAACAAATATTTTTGTTGACAAATTGCATGTTAACTAATTAATTTAAATGACATGTATTATTTATTTATAAATATTTGTTTAATTTAAACTGTTGTTATGTACTTGTTATTTTTGCATAAAATAAATTAAATATTTAATTTACGTTTGTACAGTTTTGTTAACAATTTTACAAAATTGGCCACCTGTGGCATTTGATAATTATAATGAATTCTTAACAATTAATCAGTTTATTACAGAACAGATTTGGCAACCTGTGGTATATAATTAATTATTGACTTACCAATATTTAAATATTTTCAACAATAGAAATGATTTTAATATTTTCTAGATTGTTAAGATACAAAGAAGGTATTTTAATGGACAGCTACACTCAAGATAAATTCTCTGTCCAAATAACTGAAAAATCTGCTAAAAATACACCCATTTTAAGCCATATGAGAAATTTGCTGATTTTAACAGACACTGTTTGCTGAAAATCTGTCATGATTATCTAGGTGAAATCAGAAGAGAAAATACACGCAGAAAATAAAATCATAAAATTCAAGTCAACAAACAGCAATTGTGAATGTCTTATACTGATATCAACCAAACATTTAGTAAAAACGGCATCCCGTTAGTCAATAATACAAAACTTCGATTTTGTTTTCAACAAACTACGTCAAATAATTTTATTTCAAAATGAAAGGAAAATTTCAACAAATCATAAGTGGCAGTTTGTCAATAAGACAAAGAAAAATATTTTTTTAACTTTCAAATAACCCGTTTGTTATTAATGTTCAATAATTTGTAAATAAAACAGATTTTGTTCAACTATTTCCCAGCAAAAATAAAACGAGATTTTGGCGACACATCATCTTTTTATAGCATACCGAAGCGCATCCAAAGAGCGCTCTTGAGGATGCAGTAAAAGTAAGGGGAAAAAATTAAAATTTTTTTGATTTTTTATATAAAAATCAAAATATCAAATTATAATTTTGATAAAATTTCATACATGTTTTCCTTTTAAATATATTTAACACTTTTTGAATAAAAAAACATGAGTTTTGGACAAAGACACATGATTTCACTGCATCATTATTGCGCATTAATCAGCGCTGCAAAGAGTGCTTCAATCAAAACACCTCACATTTTGAATGAAAAAAAATTGAGTACACCATTTCCACTTTAGTTACAGAAAATACAAATTATATTACAAACAAGTAAAAAAGTTAAATTCGGCCTTGCCGAATGTAGTGATACCCTCCACAATTTCCAAAAGATTATTGCCAAAAACTTTATTTAAAAGGAAATTACTGTTGAAAAAAAAAAAAATTCCGCGAAAAAAAATTTTGGTAAAAAAAAAATCCGATTTTTTTTTTTTTTTTTTTGTCAAATATATGTTCGTACGTGTTTAAATACCATTTGGTGTTCAATTATGTTCACATATGTCAACCAGAAGCCGAATTAAAGCATTTTGTATTTTTAGGTTATATTGAATGTTCTGAAATTTTTGAGGTGTGCTTACATTTTCGTTCATAACTTTTGAACCGCTGAACCGATATTGCTCAAATGCAATACCAAACTTCTCGGGAGAACTTCCAATAAATATGTTAAGTTTCAGTCATCTCTGTGCAATATTTTGTCCGTGATAGCATTTTCCACAGACAGACAGACAGACAGACAGACAGACAGACGGACATCGCTAGAATGTCTTAAAATCGATCGGGCATCATGAATATATATACTTTATGGGGTCCCAGACCGATATTTCGATGAGTTACAAACGGAATGACAAACTTATATATACCCTCTATCACTAAGTGGAGGGTATAAAAATGTCCAATCATATTTTAGAATCTCCAATTATATTTAAAAATGTCCAATTATATTTCAAAAATTTCCAATATAATTGAAAATTTTTGAAACGTAATTAATTTTTTTTTTGGTAATAAATGGTAATATCTGAAATATGAATGGAAGTTTCTGAAATATAATTTGAAATTTTCGAAATATTATTGGAAATTTTTTAAATGTAATTGGATCTCTCAGGAGATATTTCTTCTAAATGCTTCCAATTGTATTCAGAAATAGACAATTGTATTTCAGATTTTGTAATTTGTATTTCAGAAATAGTCAAATGCGCTTCATCTTTATGCCGCTTAAATCAGCTTTAAAAATATACATGAATTCACTGCATCTTTATAGCGATTTTTTCAGCGCTCTAAAGAGATGTGAATTCAGAGCATCTTAAGAGCGCTTTTCGGTGTATCCAACTAGCGCTCTAAAGTGTGACATCGCCTTAGAGAATCATGCATGAATTCAGCAGGTTTGGATGCGCTACTTGACTCGAGTTTCCTTTCCAAAAGCTGCTGCCAGTTTAGCAAAATTTCTGCTGCACAGAAAGAAATAAAAAAAAAATTTGAGTAAATTTTTAATACTATTGAGTAAAAAATTACTCAATTTTCCACCAGTAAACGATTTAATAGTATTGAGTAAATTTTTAATAAAAATTTATTAAATGTTTGCCAAAAAAATTTGAGTAAATTTTTAATTGACACTATTAAGTGCAGGAACAGAACAAGAAGCACCACCTTTTAAAAACAGAACAAGTTTTATTTCACATCGGCGCCGGCCACCGGTTTAATCTGCCAAACCGTATGGAAAAAGTCGTGCCGGGCTTATTCTGTTTCTACTCTAAAAAAAAACAAAGTTTAAAAAATTTCATATTTTTTTACAAAGAAAAAAAACATGTTTTTTCAAACTTTACCAAATATATTTTTGTCTTAAAGACATAAAAAAATTTTATAAATATGATTACAAACTTTCATGTATATATACAAAAAACTATAAACTAAACGAGAATTAAAAAAACTAAGAAAATTCCAAAAAAAAATTAAAAAAGCTATTAAATTCTTATTAAATTATTTACTCAATTTGTTTTTAAATTTTTGAGTAAATTTTTAATTGCGTCAATTAAAAAATTACTCAAAACTTTTTTTAAATTTAAACAAGTGATTACTCAAATTGTTTTTCCCCATATTTTTTTCTGTGTGGGTTATGTCAATAAACGACTTTGTCAAATAAAAGTCATATTTTCAACAATTTAAATCGTATTTTTTTTTAACAATTGCTGTATATAAAGCAGTGATCGGCATCAATTGCTCATGGATCCCGAACACATTCGGCTATTTACATGTATTCAACACGAATGTCAACAAAATTCACAACTAAGAGCATAAAAATACAACAACAAGCAGGTTGATGTCGCCTTGTTTGAGAAATACACCAACACATGCATGTTTATTTCATATACCAATGCATTTATATTCTCTCTTTCTGCCGACCACTGCTATAAAGAGTTTGGTAGCATTTGTAAAGTATAAAACAAAACCACAAACATACTATAACGACAACATGCTCTCTCTCGTCGTGTAGTTTGTTTTTTATTTGTGCCTGTACTTCTTTTTAAAAAAGCAGACAATGAAAAAAAGAAGACAATTAAAAAAAAAACGATTATGAATTTAGTTTTATCTGAGCTAGCAAGGGGTACGGCAGCAATTGAAATTATTTCATAGAAAATATTATTAAAAAATGTATTTCGAAAACAAATTAATCTTTTTATATAAATATTTTGTTTTGTTAACTATTAGGTCTATTCGATTACCCAAATTTCTTACTATTTTTTACTACAACTGGAAAGTTTGTTTACTTTTTGTACTGAAAATTTCCGGCTGTATTAAAATGAGTAAAAAATAGAAGATTGTAGTAAGGTAATCGAATAGACCTATTGTTTTGTTTTTGGCTTTATATTTTTGGAATAATTTTTTTTACAGAATTAGCTTTCCAAGTTTTTACCGATTGCTATGTTTGTCTAAAACGAAACTAAAACAAGTGTATATAAAAAAGAAAGAAATAAAGAACAAACGAAAAAAAATTTCCAACATAAGACAAAAACGGTAAAACGAAAAAAGTAAAAAACATTCTTAAGTGTTATAAAAAAAGAATAGTGACTAGCAAAATACTTTTGATTAAAAGTGTTAGTTGATATCACAAATTCGTTTGTTGAATTCCCTTACCATATCAACAAATGACGTTTGTGTTTGTTGAATTTCTTTGTTAAAAACAAAATTTATTTTTTATCTTTTGTTAGATCAACAAATTACGTTTTGTGTTTGTTGAATTTCTTTGTTGAAAACAATTTTTTTTTTTCTTTTGTTAGATCAACAAATTACGTTTTGTGGTTGTTGAATTTCTTTGTTGAAAAAAAAATTTAAGATTTTGTACGTTTGTCAATACAAATAATAATTTAGGAGAACTATTACAAACTCATTTATCAATTATTTTTTCAACAATTAATCAGCTTTACCACAAGAAAATAAAATAAATTTAAAATGAGCTTTTAATTTTATTTCCATACAAATTGTTTTTGTTTTTAAAATCGACTTTCAAAAAATGTATTGAAAATTTGAAATTTATAATAAAACTTTTTTTAAAATAGACTTTTTGTTTTCTTGTGGTAAGGGCCAATATTTACAAACGTTAGTTGATATTACAAATTTCCGTATAGGAGCACTTTCAGTGAAAAATTTTATTGTATTCACAAATATGGGGGTCAATATTACAATTCGTTTTTTTCTGTGCAGACTTTCGTTTCAACTTAATGTTAGTCAAATCTGATCATTTGAACCTGCGGAACTCTACGATCAAAGATTTGATTTTTTTTTTAAATAGTATAAAAAAAAAAATTGGAAACATTTGACATGCTGAATACTAATTCTAAAAAGAATTCTTAAATAATTCAAACAGTTTGTGAGATATTTGGATTTGAAATTTTCCAAAATGGCGTTTTTTCTACAGTCAACAATTTTTTAAAAATCCAAATATTTTTCCTTGACTATTTCATAAAGCTCAAGAAAAACTTTCATTAAAACTAAATTTGTGCTAAATCAGATCATTTTAACTCGTGCAGCCTTAAACTTAAATAATTTTATCGTGTGAACGGGTTACGAGATATTGCAATTTGAAATTTGCAAATAATGACGTTTTTTTCCCACGTTCAAGAATATAAATAAAAAATATCTCGAAATTGTTTTTCCTTGACCATTTCTTAGAGCTTGAGAAAGATTTTCATTTCAACTTAATTTGAGCCAAATCCGATTATTTTAACCCGAAGCGCCCATTGTTCAAAGCTTTGGAATTGTGGAAAATTTCAAACAAAATTTTTAATTTTTGAAAAATAAAAAAAAAATCTTGTGATACATTATTTTTATTCGTTTTGGCATGCTAAATATGAATATCAAAATATTTCTGAAATCGGTCAAGTGGTTTTCGGGATATCACTATTTGAAATTTGTGAACATATTATCAAAAATAGCGGTTTAAAATTAAAAAAAAAAAAAATCCCAAAATTTTTTTCCGTTAACTTTTGCAGAGAAATTCATACAAGCTTTTATTTAAACTTAATTTTAGCGGAATCAGACCATTTTAAAGTTTTTGGTGAAAATTTTATAAAAAAACCGACACCTTGATCGAAAGGCGTGTCTGTTTAAAATGATCGGATTTGACTCAAATCAAGTTTTAATGAAAGTTTGTCACTAGCTCTATGAAGGGGTGAAGGGAAAGGAATTTTAAGATTTGTTTAAAAAAACTTCTTAAATGTAGAACAAAAAAAATTTTTTTTTTTAAATTTCAAATAGCGATATCTCGAAAAACGTTTGAGCGATTTTTTGATATTCGTGTTCAGCGCATCCAAATTAATAAATAAAATGTATCACAGCAAATTTTTTTTATTTTTTTTTATTATTTTTTAATTTTTGAAAATCAAAATCTTTGATCGCAGGGCACCACGAACTTATTTAATTTATTTAGGCCTAGGAGAATAAACATTTGCGCGGACGTTTAAAATCGGAAGAAAACTTTTCGCAATTCAAAAAAATGCAGGCCTAAATTCTTAAGGTTAATGGAAATTTTTTTTTATTTTTGTAAAGGCAATTGATACACTTTACTGTCGGAAGAAGTTCTTTAAGAAGATTATGAAACTTTTTTTTACTCTGATTCTGCTCTGATTTTAGTAAAAATATCAGATTTGAATAAATTTTTCCAACAGTAAAATAATTGTTATCTTACAAGGGAAGTATCTCATTCCTTATGAACCGATTTGCCTGAAACTTAAAATATATATTAAAGAGACGATTTTAAGGTTGGGGTGTCTCGGCTTATCGGCCATATCGGTGTTTAAAAATTTCGTTGTCCCCTTATGAAACCATGTGGACCTTCGGGAAAATTTTGATAATTTCCGAACTAACAGGAATATCGTCTAGAGCAAAAATACGGGTCGACTTAAATTTAATAAAGATTATTTCTTATCCATATGGATATCGTAGGTCTTCCTATAAGTACCCCCCAAAATTTACACATTTTCCTGAAAAAAATATATAAAGAAGCCGAATTTTTACAAGGTTATGCCACCATTGGATAGTCATTAAAAAAACCTTTCGTCTCATATGAAAACATCATATAGTTTCTTAAAAAAAAATGGCTGAAAAATCCAAAAAACGAAAATCCAAAAAATTCGCCATTTTTTGACCCATGTTTTGAACCCCTAAATCCCCGATATGGCCGATAAGCCGAGACACCCCAACCTAAGAATTGTCTCTTTGATATATATTTTAAGTTTCAGGCAAATCGGTTCATAAGGGTTGAGATACTTCCCTTGTTAGATAATAAAAAAGAGTTTTTAAGTTCGAGGTCTTTAGCTTCCCAGTAATGAATTAACATTACAAGTACTTATGTTAAATCTACTTTCTGTCTAAGGAGAAAATTTTTAAAAATTTTTGTTGTTTTTAGGATTGAATTCACGATCGTTTCGGAAATTTTGCAATTGGGTAATTCCAAAAATTTTCGCCCACTGTTCGGAAACATGCCTTTGGACGCCACTGAGAATTTGGCTCATAGATATCCACGTTTATATGAGATATTTTGCATTTTTGGATTTTCAAAATTTGCTGTAGTTTTCAAATTATCGCGAGTCAAAGTTCGACTTTTTTAGCAAAAGTCAGAAAAATACATGACGTTTAACGTGCTCTAACTTTTTAACTAGTAATCCGATTATCACAAGTAATGGCTAATATGAAAGCTTAATTCTTCTTCTTTTAGGAAATATTTTCAAAAGCATACGGTTTTTTTTTTCAGAAGTGTTGCAAAAATTCAAAAACATTTTTTTTTGCGAATATTTAAAAAAACACATCTTCGATTTTTTAAAAAAAAAGTTTGGTGATAAACAATACTGTTTTGTACAACATATCCAAAATTCAGAGTGGGATCCCAATGGGATCAAAAAATATTCTGGTTTTAGTTCGAAGTTCTTAAATTTTACCTTAGTAAATTAAAATTTTATGTTTCTTCAATATAAAAATTTAAATTTTCAAAGAAAATTATACTATTAAAATTTTGAAAAATATTCAAAACATTAGATATTTAAATTTTCTAAGGGAAAAATATGAGAACCTCGTACTTAAAACAGAATAGTTTTTGATCCCATGGAGATCCCACTCTGAATTTTGAATATGTTATACAAAACATTGTTATTTTTCACCAGAATTTAAAAAAAAAAAAATCGAAGATGTGTTTTTTTAAATATTCGAAAAGAAAAAATGTTTTTGCATTTTTGAATCATTTCTGTAAAAAAAACTGTGTTATTTTAAAAATATTTTCTAAAAGAAGAACCCCAGCTTTCACATGAGCCTAAATTTGTGATAATCGGGTCATTGGTTAAGAAGTTACAGCTCTTTAAACGTGATGTATTTTTCTTACTTTTGCTTAAAAAGTCAATCTTTGACCCGCCATAATTCGTTAAATACACCAAATGTAAAAAAACGATATATGGTACATATATCATATTTATGAGGGCTATCTATGTGTCAAGGTTCAAATTAATCTGAGACACCATTTCCAAAAATGACTAAAATTTGAGCTAAATTTTCTGGAATGGCCCAATTATATCCCATCATCAGAATTCTTTAGAAAATTGTGGTAATAATATCAAATACGTATATTTCTAAGGGCGTATTACTCAATGTTCAGTTAGCTGCTAACTGTCGATTTAAAGGAGCCTTACCCATTCATGCTAAGAAGAAATTATCAAGAAATCAGAATTGAGACCTATAATACCACACAGAAAAAAACGAATTGTTATATTGAACCCCATATTTGTGAATACAATTAACTTTTTCACTGAAATTGCTCCTATACGGAAATTTGTGATATCAACTAACGTTTGTAAATATTGATTGTTGAAAAAAAATTAAAAAAAAAAATTATAAACGAGTTTATAATAGTTCTCTAAAATTATTATTTGTATTGACAAACGTACAAAATCTTAATTTTTTTTTCAACAAAGAAATTCAACAAACACAAACGCAATTAGTTGATCTGACAAAAGTAAAAAATCTTATTTTTTTTCAACAAAGAAATTCAACAAACACAAAAACTATTTGTTGATATGATAAAATAATTCTGAAATAAAATTACTTGACTAAATTTGTTGAAAACAAAATCGAAATTTTGTATTATGGACTAACATGCGGCCGTTTTTACTAAATGTTTGGTTGATATCATGTTTGGTGGATTTACAATTGATGTTTGTTGATTTAAATTTGTCAGCAAAAAAAAAAAATCAACGCTGATATACTTCTGACCCTACCTTTAAGAAATTACTGACTTCTTCGTAGAATTTTTCCAAGAACAAGTCAGAAGCTAGTCCGTAGTCTTAATGCTTGTGGGACCTGCTGACCAACTGCTGACTTGGGGAGATTTTGAAGAATTGTAGAAAGATGTAAACGATTTTATGAGGAGAAGGTCATAAATATATCAGCGCACAGAAAAAACATATGGATGAAACAAATTTGAGTAATCATTTGTTTAAATTTAAACCCGAGTAAAAATTTTTATATGATGCAATATATAATGATATATGACACAATATATTTATATTAATACGCAATTTGATCCGAATAATGGTGGATGTTTTTGCATTAAAAAAGGTCTACTTGCATAAAATATGATTTGATTTCATCCGAGTTTTGACCGGACATTGCCTTATATTGGTGGATCTAATTAGATCTAATTTGTTAATTGGAAACATATGGGGCATTCCAAGCCAAATCACTCACTTTTAGACCCGACCCCTTTCGATTTATTTTATTTTTGGCTATGTTTTAGTATTTATTAAATGCAATTTGGACACCAATTTTCAGCTTTTTATTTCAAGAGTAATCAATTTTGCAAAATGGCGATTTTCCCAAAAAAATTAAAAAATTGAAATTTTTAATTAATTTTGACCATTAAAAAATACAGATATTTTAAAAAAAGTTGGACAACGTTTTGTTGGTACTTAAATGTAGTTTTAGAAAAAAAATATGAAAAAATTATTCGAAGTAATTATCACTTATTTTTTGACGTTTAAAAATTATAATCGACTTTTTGAAAAAGTTCGAAACCTTCGATTTTTTTGTAAAAAACTATAAAAATTCTACTCTAAATTACGCAACTTTTAAGCCATAATTCAAGATGTGATCGCAATTCTTTCTATTTTTTTTTTTTTAATTTTTAAAATTGCACCTTTTATTTTTTGGCTCTGATATATTTTATATTGTGATCCAAAAAAAATGAATTGGTAGATATTGACCCTTACTTACCCTAGATATATTTATTTCGAGGTAAAAATACGTCTCACAAAAATATAGAACGATAGGAAATGGGTAAGGCGTTTAGCATGGTCCTTGAAGTTTAAAAAACGGATTACAAGGAAAAATATGATTTTTTTTCTGTTTTCTCAATTTTTTTGGTATTTTAAGTTAAGTTTTAATTCAAGTGATTACAGAATTAAGATGTGGAGTAAAATGCCTTTCTAATAAGGTACTAAAAACCAAAATTGGTTGAAAATCAGCCAAGTTATTACAACTTCCCCAGGCATCTAGCGTGTGTCATACCACTTGATTAAAGAATACGAGTCCCTTTTTTTAAATTTATTGAAATTTTCTACTGTAACAACATTTTTTCATTATTCATGTTTCAGTGTAATATTGTTTTGGTTTTTCCAAATTTTAAAACAAAAACAAAATTTTTTTTTTAAAATAGAGATTTCAAAAGGGTGTTGAAAATAGAGGCATTTTTAGCAATAATTTAAAAAATGTTAACAAAACACAATATAAAAAATACTTGTCATCTAATTACACTTGAACTTGAAGAATAAAAAAATGTTATTACAGTAGAAAATTTCAATGAATTTCAAAAATCGGATTGTATTGCTTAATCAAGTGGTCTGCCATACGTTAGATGCCTGGGGAAGTTGTAATAACTTGGCTGATTTTCAACCGATTTCAGTTTTTGGTACCTTATTAGAAAGGCATTTTACTCCGTATTATAATTCTGTAACCACTTGAATTTAAACTTAACTTAAAATACCAAAAAAAATTAGAAAACAGAAACAAATGCATATTTTTCCTTGTAATCCGTTTTCTAAACTTCAAGGCCCATGCGGAACACCTTATCCATGTCCGATCGTTCTTAATTTTTGTGAGGCGTATTTTTACCTCGAAATTAATATATCTAGGGTAAGTTAGGGTCAGTATCTACCAATTTAATTTTTTTTGGAGCACCATATAAAAAAAATCAGAGTCAAAAAATAAAAGGTGCAATTTTCAAAATTTGAATAAAAATAGAACAAATTGTGATCACATATCGAATTATGGCTTAAAAGTTGCGTAATTTAGAGTAGAACTTTTAGACGTTTGTAAAAAAAATCGAAGGTTTCGGACTTTTTCAAAAAGTCGATCTTAATTTTTAAACGTTAAAAAATAAGTGATAATTACTTCGAATAATTTTTGTAATATTTTTTTCTAAAACTACATTTAAATACCAACAAAACGTTGTCCAACTTTTTTTAAGATATCTATATTTTTAACTGGCCAAAATTAATTGAAAATTTAAATTTTTTTATTTTTTTTGAAAAAATCGCCATTTTGAAAAATTGATTACTCAACACCGTCTTGGATTAAACGACTGAAAATGGGTGTCCGAGTTGCATTTAATAAGTACTAAAACATATCCAAAAATAAAATAAATCGAAAGGGGTCGGGTCTAAAAGTGAGTGATTTGGCCTGGAATGCCCCATATATAGTTTTATATGGAACAGAATAAGCTATATATAATGTTATGTTGAATTATACAGAAAAACAAAATTTGTATTGACCCTCATATAATTTTATGTAATTATATCAACCGTACACCATTTAATCCGAATCATGATTAAATTATATATTACTACATATGACTGCATTAAAAAAAATTAGAAAATATCTCAGGGATGTATAATCATATATAATTTATTATGTTTGTATCAACTTATATATTGTAATATATGTTTATTTTTACTCGTGAAAACAAAAATTGAGTAATTTTTTAATTTACGCAATTAAAAATTTACTTAAAAATTTTAAAAACAATTTTAGTAAATTATTTAATAAAAATTTAACAGTTTTTTTTAATTTTTTTTTAAACTCTCATAGTTTTTTGAATTCTCGTTTAGTTTATAGTTTTTTGTGTATGTATATTAGACCACCCAAAATATGTATGGGATTTGCAAAAGTATTTTTTTGTTCGCTCCACCGGCAGTTTCTGATAGATTGGGCATAAAAAGTAATATCTGTGCAATAACTGGATCTCTCGGTTTCATACAGGCTAGTCGATTTGAACTTTTGACCCTAAAAGTGACCTAAAAGCACTACAAAGATTTTAAGTGTCATAACTCTTAAAATGTGCGTTTTTGCAAAAAATGCTATATAAGTTTTATTTTGCAGAATAAGAAAGCAAATATTTCCTTCATACAAATTTTTTGCCTAAGTCTAACACATCGTGGTGTTTTTGGCGGTTAAAGTAAAAATTTATGTCAAGACTTAATTTAAAACGACCCTCGTTAAAATTTGGACGGAGATGAAAATAGTCGGTGTCCATTATTTTGTAGAGTAAGATATGTAGTTTTCATAAACCAATTACATTTGGAATGTATATGGGTAATTTCATTACAGAAGAGCCCAAAGCTGACTTTGAAGTTTCGATTTTCCAAATGCTGTATAGAAATTACTTTGTTTTAAAGGGCCCTTGTTAAAATTTGAATGGAGACAATCGGTTTCCATTGTATATGAAAGTTTGTAATCGTCTTTATAAAATTTTCCTACGTTTTCGAGACATAAATATGTTTGGTAAAGTTTGAAAAAAAAGTTTTTTGTTTTTTTTTTTTTGTAAAAAAATATTAAAACTTTTTTAAAAAAATAACTAGATAAATTTTGAGTAAATTTTTAATTGTGTCAATTAAAAATTTACTCAATTTTTTTTTTTCAAACATTTAATAAATTTTTATTAAAAATTTACTCAATACTATTAAATTGTTTACTGGTGCAAAATTGAGTAATTTTTTACTAAATAGTATTGAAAATGTACTCAAATATTTTTTTTATTTTTTTCTGTGCGGTGATTTTTATTTGCCGACTGGGACTCATTTTCTATCAATAATAATAAAACAAAAATTTTCAAACATTAACATAACTCCTTATTAAGAAGAAGAAAATATATTCATTTCCCCTTTTATTATTAACATCAAGAGAAAAATTTTGTACATAAACTTTTAAGAAACAATTGAATAAATATTAGATTTGTTTTAAACAGTTGGCGTTAAATGTTATGTAAATAAGAAAAACAAAAAAAAAAAATCAAAAACTTTGAATTGAACTTTTAATCTGTTACCGAGTTAAAATGTTAAAAAGTTATAATGTTAAAAATAAAATAAGAACTCAACATAACAACTTTAGCCTACAATATTCCTTGTAATATTAAACAATATTTACAAATTACGTTAAAAATATTATGATGGTTTTAAATATTCAACAATGAATCAACATTCAACTACATTTGCTTTGACATAATCAAATTTAATAATGAAAAGTTTTATGAAACCATGTTAAAACAATCTATAATCTTGAGGTGATGATACAGCTATAGTTGGATGCTATAAGGATTGTATTTAAAATTTTGTTAACCCTGAAATTGAATATAAGGTAGAAAAATATTAGCCCAAAAACTTTTGTCTCAGAACCTAACAAGGGAAGTATTTCAACCCTTATGTATTCGGAAAAATTTCTTAGAACCTGAGATAGTTTCTATACTGAAAATTCGCTCAGATTCTCAAATAGTAGTATTTTCTATCCAGAATACTGTCTCACAATCTGAAACTTTTTCTCTATGGAAAATTGTCTTGGAATCTGAGAATTTTTTGATACGGAAAAATATCTCAGAATCTGAGAAATTAACTTAACAAATTATTTAAAATCTAAGAATTTTTCTATATACAAAATGTCTCAGAATTTGCTAAGTCCATATTTAGAAGCAGAAATGTCTTAGAATTTAAGATTTTAATTTTTTAATTTTTTTCTATAGAAAAATACAATAGAATCTTAAACTTTTTCTACAGAAAAATGCCTGAGTCTAAGGACTATTTTAAATGGCAAAATATTTCGAAATTTAAAGATTGCGACTTTTTCTGTACCAAAAAATGTTTCAGAATCAGAACATTTTTCCATAAAAATAAATATTGCAGAATCATAAACTTTTTCTAACAGCAAAATTTCACAGAATCAAAACATTTTCTATACCGAAAAATATCTCAGAATCTGAATTTATATTCGTCAAAATGTTTTAAAATCTGAGACTATTTCGAACGCAAAAATATTTCAGAATCTTTTGCTTTCATACACAAAAATTTTTCACAGAATCCACGAATTTTTCTATATGGATATATCTCAAAATCTATGACAGATAAATTGTTTTAGAAAATCTTAAATTATACTCAGAATCTGAGAATTTTTCTATGTGGCAAAATATATCGGAATATAAGGATTTTTTTTATCGGCAAGATGTTTTAGAATCTAACACAGCCTCAGAACCTTCGACTTTTGCTATACGAAAAATGTCTCAGAATCTTTGATTTTTTTCTATACGAAGAATGTCTTAGGATCTGAGATTTTTTCTAAATATTTCAGAATCTAATACTTTTTCTATATTTTTCTATATCTAAAAATGTCTCAGAATTTAAGACTTTTTATATATAGAAAAAATGTCTCAGAATCTGAAACTTTTTCTTTATAGAAAAAATGTCTCAGAATCTGAGACTTTTTCTATAAAGAAAAATGCCTGCGAATTTTGTACTCTTGCCCAAAACATTAAATCATGGTAATGTTTTGCGGAAGATTTGGGTGTACTTGCCAGAGCAAAGTTTTTTTAGAAAAAATAATGTTATATTACTTTGCTATTCCATGCAAAACGAATTGAAATATCAGTCGAGAGTATAAAAGATTCGGCACCAAAGAATATAACACTCTCACTTGTTTTATGTACATTTAATAACCAATGGGAACATTTTTATGCGAAAAGCTTAGACTTGGTGAAAAAGTAGTTTTGGTAAAAAAAATGTTTTTTTTTCACGAAAAACAATTTTATGTTTAAAAAAAATTAATGAACCAAAAATTTTTGGTGAAAAAAAATTTTGATGAAAAAAGTTTTTTATGAATTTTTTTGATGAAAAGAAAAATTTTTTTGATGAAAAAAAAAAAAATTTTGATGAAAAAACTAAAAAAATTGATGAAAAAAAAAATTTTATGAAAAAAAAAACAATTTTGATGAAAAAAAAAAATTGACGAAAAAAAAAATTAATGAAAAAAAAAAAATTTTATGAAAAAAAATAGTTGATGAAAAAAAAAATTTATGAAAAAAAAATTGATGAAAAAAAAATTTGATAAAAAAAAATTATGAAAAAAAAGTTTGATGAAAAAAAAAAAATTTATGACAAAAAAAAAAAAAAAAGATGAAAAAAAAGTTTGGTGAAAAAAAAAAATTGCTGAAAAAAAATTGATGGAAAAAAAATTTGATGAAAAAAAAAAATTTATGAAAAAAAATTTTGATGAAAACAAAAAAAATTATGAAAAAAAAAATTTATGAAAAAAAATTTTTTTTGTTGAAAAATAATAATGTTACTTTTTATTCACCAGCTGGTGAAAAACGGTTTTATTCACCATGAGGTGAATTATTATCCAAGTTACAAACCCAAGTTATAAAAATTTTTGGTTTTAAGAAAATGCAAATAGTAATTCTTGTTTTCTTTTTCGTTAATTGTTAGCTTATATAGTCAAACTGAGGTGGCGTCCTGCAACTTTTTCAAAATTAGACACCAGCCTAAAAACATTATCATGTTAAAAATGTCTCAGAATCTGAGACTTTTTCTATATAAAAAAAATGTCTCAGAATCTGAGACTTTTTTCTATATGGAAAAAATGTTTCAAAATCTGAAACTTTTTCTATACAGAAAAAATGTCTCAGAATCTGAGACTTTTTCTATATAGAACAAATGTTTCAGTAACTGTGACTTTTTTCTATACGAAAAATTTTTTTAGATTCTAAGAATTTTTCTATACGAAAAATATCTCAGAAAGACATGTCTCAGAAATTAGCTTTAGACTGTCTCAGAATAAGACACTCTTTCTATACGAAAAATGTCTCAAAAGTTTGGACTAATTCTATTCGAAAAATGTCTCAGAATCTAAAACTTTTTAACATGATAATGTTTTTAGGCTGGTGTCTAATTTTAAAAAAGTTGCAGGACGCCACCTCAGTTTGACTATATAAGCTAAAAATTAACGAAAAAGAAAACAAGAATTACTATTTTCATTTTCTTAAAACCAAAAATTTTAATAACTTGGGTTTGTAACTTGGATAATAATTCACCTCGTGGTGAATAAAACCGTTTTTCACCAGCTGGTGAATAAAAAGTAACATAATTATTTAAAAAAAAAATTTTTCATCAATTTTTTTTTTCAATTTTTTTTTTTATTTTTATAATTTTTTTTTCGGCAATTTTGTTTTTCATTAATTTTTTTCATCAATTTTTTTTTATAAATTTTGTTTTTCCATCAAAATTTTTTTTTTTAATTTTTTTTTTTCATCAAACATTTTTTTTCATAAATTTTTTTTTTCATAAATTTTTTTTATCAAATTTTTTTTCATCAAATTTTTTTTTCATCAAAATTTTTTTTTCATCAATTTTTTTTTTTATCAAATTTTTATTATCAATTTTTCTTCACCAAATTTTTTTTTTCATCAGTTTTTTTTTACATCAAAATTTTTTTTTTTTTTTTTCAGCAAAAAAATTCATCAAAAACTTTTTTTCATCAAAATTTTTTTTCACCAAAAATTTTAGGTTCATTAAATTATTTTACCAAAACTACCTTTTCACCAAGTCTAAGGTCCTCGCATAAAAATTGTCCATTTGTTTATTAAATGTATATAAAACAAGTGAGAGTGTTACATTCTTTTGTGGCGAATCTTTTATACTCTCCAAAATGTAAAAACACTTTTTTGCACTTATTTTTGCACTCACTTACGAAATGTACAGCTCTTTTAGTTTTTTAATGGGGTCTTCGACTGATATTTTAATTCGTTTTGCATGGAATAGCAAAGTAGTATAACATTATTTTTTCTAAAAAAACTTTGCTTTGGCAATTACACCCAACTCTTCCGCAAAACATTATCATGATTTAATGTTTTGGGCAAGAGTACAAAATTCGCAGGCATTTTTATATAAAAAATGTCTCAAAACCTGAGACTTGTTCTGTACGAAAAATATCTCAAAATCTAAGACTTTTTCTATACGAAAAATATCTCGCAATCTAAAATTTTTTCTATATTAAAAATGTCTCAACATCTGAGACTTCCCCTATACGAAAAATGACTTAGAATCTGAGGTTTTTCTATACGAAAAATGTTTAAAAGTCTGAGATTTTTTCCATACAAAAAATCGCTCAGAGTCTGAGACTTATCCTGAGACTTTTTTTATACGAAAAATGTCTCAGAAACTGAGAGTTTTTCTATACGAAAAATGTCTCAGATTCTGAAAATTTTTCTATACGAAAATATTTCAAAATCTGACCTTTTTCTAAACGAAAAATTTCTCAGAATCTGAGATTTTTTCTATACGAAAAATGTTAAAGAATCAAACTCTCAGATTCTTTAACATTTTTCGTTTGTCTCAGAATAAGACACTCTTTCTATACGAAAAATGTCTCAAAAGTTTGGAATAATTCTATTCGAAAAATGTCTCAGAATCAAAAACTTTTTATATGAAAAATGTCTCAAAATCTGAGACTTGTTCTGTACGAAAAATATCTCAAAATCTAAGACATTTTCTATACGAATAATATCTCACAATCTAAAATTTTTTCTATATTAAAAATATCTCAACATCTGAGACTTCTCCTATACAAAAAATGTCTCAGAATTTTATACTTTTTCTATTCGAAATATGGTCCAGATTCAGAGACATTTTCTTTATAAAAAATGTTCCAGAATCTGAAACTTTCTATACGAAAAATGTCTCAGAACCGGAGACGTTCTCTATAAGAAAAATGTCTCTGAATCTAAAACTTTTTTTATAAGTAAAAATATCTTAGAATCTTACAGCTTTACCACAAGAAAATAAAATAAATTTAAAATGAGCTTTTAATTTTATTTCCATACAAATTGGCCCTTACCACAAGAAAACAAAAAGTCTATTTTAACAAAAGTTTTATTTTAAATTTCAAATTTTCAATACATTTTTTGAAAGTCGATTTTAAAAACAAAAACAATTTGTATGGAAATAAAATTAAAAGCTCATTTTAAATTTATTTTATTTTCTTGTGGTAAAGCTGATTGTTTTTGTTTTTAAAATCGACTTTCAAAAAATGTATTGAAAATTTGAAATTTAAAATAAAACTTTTGTTAAAATAGACTTTTTGTTTTCTTGTGGTAAGGGCCTTAGATTATTTCTATTCAGAAAAATGTATCAGACTCTAAGACTTTTTCTATACGAAGAAATATATCAAAATCTAAGAAATTTTCTATACGGAAAAATGGTTCAGCAGCTGAAATTTTTTTAATATGGAAAAATGTCTAAGAATATGAGATGATGAAAAAAAAATTATGGAAAAAAATTTTTGAAATTTTTTTTTAATTACAAATCCAAGTTTCAATCTGTTTGGCTCTTTTTAAACAAAAATGTAATGGATTTTTTTGCTAAAATACTGACAGTTAGATTATTTTGTTACCATCCATTGTAGGGTTAAATTTATAATTTCTTAGGCTTATTTAAGTTTGCCTTGCTTCATCTCTGTCCATGGTTGTTTTGTATTTCTAACAAAGTTTCACGTTTTATTTTTCTCTGTTTTCGTTATAATCCTATTAATTTATCAAAAAAAAAAAAAAAAAGAGTTTTTAGCAATCACTAACGCAAGAAAACCTTTCTAACGCCTGCTTTCTACTACTTTTGTAATCCTTATTATCACAGACTTCTAGTTGTGCTTTGTTAAGATGTTTTTTCTATGACCTAAAGTTTTCCAAAGAATCAGTACTTTGTTTAATTGTTGTTTTTTAATTTTTTTTTTTTTTCTTATTTTTTTTTTCTTGTTGTTCATCATCATTTATTGTCAGATTATTGTGTACAGCTCAGCTCCACTCAAACTCAGCTGTATTATTTTCTTCTTGTTTGGAAAAGCCAGTGGACAAAAATGTCACCTATAATCCGATTAGCAGCAAAACATCTTGAGTAGTTTATAAAAGAATAAAAAAAAAAAAAAGTTGAAAATAACACGATTTTCCAGATTTTATTTTTCTATTGCTTCTAAGAACAAAATTTAAGTAAAAGGCTTTTCAAGGAAAGTTTAAATAAAGCCTAAAGGGGATTTTGTTGGACAAAAAATTTTTTTTTTTTTATTCTTTAGTCAACTTCAAATCATTAATAATTAAAAGTGATAGGAAAATGAATAATTATGTAGGTATGAATATCATTGATAAGAAAAGTTATATGTACTAGGATGGTATTTAAATATTAAAATTTTAATCTATTGAATTTTAAAATAAGTCAGAGATTTATTAAGGATATTTATTTAGGTTATAAAAAACAAAGAGTTATTTAAAAAAAAAAAATATTTCAATTTCTCAATGATTTTTCGGTATAGAAATTGTCTCAGATTCTGAAACCTTTTTCCTTAAAAAAAACCTTTTCTCAGAAAAAGTCTCAGATTCTGAGATATTTTTTATATATATAGAAAAAGTCTCAGATTCTGAGACATTTTTTCTATATATAGAAAAAGTCTCAGATTCTGAGACATTTTTTCTATATATAGAAAAAGTCTCAGATTCTGAGACATTTTTTCTATATATAGAAAAAGTCTCAGATTCTGAGACATTTTTTCTATAAAGAAAAAGTCTCAGATTCTGAGACATCTTTTCTATATAGAAAAAGTCTCAGATTCTGAGACATTTTTTCTATATAGAAAAAGTCTCAGATTCTGAGTCTCAGATTCTGAGACATTTTTTCTATATAGAAAAAGTCTCAGATTCTGAGACATTTTTTCTATATAGAAAAAGTCTCAGATTCTGAGACATTTTTTCTATATAGAAAAAGTCTCAGATTCTGAGACATTTTTTCTATATAGAAAAAGTCTCAGATTCTGAGACATTTTTTCTATATAGAAAAAGTCTCAGATTCTGAGACATTTTTTCTATATAGAAAAAGAAAAGCCTCAGATTCCGAAACATTTTTTCTGTATAGCAAATGTTTCAGAATCTGAGAATTTTTCTAAATAGAAAAAGCCTTAGAAAAAGTCTCAAATTCTGAGACATTTTTTCTACATAGAAAAAATCTCAGAGTTTGAGACATTTTTTCTACATAGAAAAAGTCTCAGAGTTTGAGACATTTTTTCTACATAGAAAAAGTCTCAGAGTTTGAGACATTTTTTCTATATAGAAAAAGTCTCAGATTCTGAGACATTTTTTCTATATAGAAAAAGTCTCAGATTCTGAGACATTTTTTCTATATAGAAAAAGTCTCAGATTCTGAGACATTTTTTCTATATAGAAAAAGTCTCAGATTCTGAGACATTTTTTCTATATAGAAAAAGTCTCAGATTCTGAGACATTTTTTCTATATAGAAAAAGTCTCAGATTCTGAGACATTTTTTCTATATAGAAAAAGTCTCAGATTCTGAGACATTTTTTCTATATAGAAAAAGTCTCAGATTCTGAGACATTTTTTCTATATAGAAAAAGTTTCAGATTCTGAGACATTTTTTCTATATAGAAAAAGTCTCAGATTCTGAAACATTTTTTCTATATAGAAAAAGGCTGAGATTCTGAGACATCTTTTCTATATAGAAAAAGTCTCAGATTCTGAGACATTTTTTCTACATAGAAAAAGTATCAGATTCTGAGACATTTTTTCTATATAGAAAAAGTCTCAGATTCTGAGACATTTTTTCTACATAGAAAAAGTATCAGATTCTGAGACATTTTTTCTATATAGAAAAAGTCTCAGATTCTGAGAAATTTTTTCTATATAGAAAAAGTCTCAGATTCTGAGACATTTTTTCTATATAGAAAAAGTCTCAGATTCTGAGACATTTTTTCTATATAGAAAAAGTCTCAGATTCTGAGACATTTTTTCTATATAGAAAAAGTCTCAGATTCTGAGACATTTTTTCTATATAGAAAAAGTCTCAGATTCTGAGACATTTTTTCTATATAGAAAAAGTCTCAGATTCTGAGACATTTTTTCTATATAGAAAAAGTCTCAGATTCTGAGACATTTTTTCTATATAGAAAAAGTCTCAGATTCTGAGACATTTTTTCTATATAGAAAAAGTCTCAGATTCTGAGACATTTTTTCTATATAGAAAAAGTCTCAGATTCTGAGACATTTTTTCTATATAGAAAAAGTCTCAGATTCTGAGACATTTTTTCTATATAGAAAAAGTCTCAGATTCTGAGACATTTTTTCTATATAGAAAAAGTCTCAGATTCTGAGACATTTTTTCTATATAGAAAAAGTCTCAGATTCTGAGACATTTTTTCTATATAGAAAAAGTCTCAGATTCTGAGACATTTTTTCTATATAGAAAAAGTCTCAGATTCTGAGACATTTTTTCTATATAGAAAAAGTCTAAGATTCTGAGACATTTTTTCTATATAGAATAAGTCTTAGATTCTGAGACATTTTTTTATATAGAAAAAGTCTCAGATTCTGAGACATTTTTTTAATATAGAAAAAATCTCAGATTCTGAGACATTTTTTCTATATAGAAAAAGTATTGTGTAGAAAAATTTCAGATTCTGAGAATTTTTTATTTTATTGAAAAAGTATCAGATTCATAAATTTCATATTTTACATGTTTTTCTTACCTTCTTCAAAAAGAATCCAATGTTTTATTTAATCTAAAAGTAAATAAATAAAAAAGAAAATCATTAATTATAATTAATTGAAATCATCTTAAAACACATTCTCTGCAGTAAATTTCATTTGTATTTAATGTTGCTGATACACATAAACAAAATTTTAGTTTTGTTCAACATGACGTATGATTAATATTTAATTTATTATTTCATGTTACTCATACGCTTAGTATGTTAATGGCAAATAATTGCAATGCCAAAATTCCATTAGTGTTAGTCTCAGTCTCCTACGATATCTACTTTAATTAGCCTACCAGTCTCATTGTACTTAATTTTTCTCTATCGTATAATGTTCCACTTAATGAAAACTCAAATATTTAGTTAACATGCTCTTTCCAGTTATTTAATAATATTAGTAATGACTAACTGTGCGTAAAGTGCTTGAAGTACAACAAGAGTGTTAATAATATCTTAAATGTAAAGTAAATATTTAAATGTTCCGTCATTTTCTAACTTTACAAGTATGTTTGTTTAACTAATTATACTTAAGTTAAAAACAGTGATTCTTAAACGGTCATTTAGGATTGCAATTAATAAAGATTTAAATTTCCTTTGGAATATATTTTTTTGCATTTTATGATTTTAAGAAATTATACTTTTTGACAAAATACAAACCGATTGAATCTAAAAGCTTCGGAATTTAAATTCTAAACAATAAAAGTGACTTTAGTTTTTTTTAACGGTTTTTACAACACTTTAAAAATGTTTGTAAAGTGTGCAAACAATTGGGGGGTTTTCCTACGTTTAAGAAATTTTTTAAAAAAAATCATTACCTTGCCATTTTCAAATACATTGAGACAATCTTTCATTTCATTTTAATTTGAGCCAAGTCCGATGCTGAATTCCAATACAAAAATAGTAAAAATCGTCCGTATGGGTTTCGACATATTGCGTTTGAAATCTGCAAAACATTGTGGGTTTTTCTTACGGTCAAGAAATGTAAAAAACATTTTTTTTTCTTAACCCTTTCATATAGCTCGAGAGAAGCATTAGTCAAAAATTGATGTGAGTCAAATCCGATCAACTCAACCCGTGGCGCCTTGCGATCAAAGTTTTTGGGTTTTTAAAAAGCTTTGAATAAAAACTCTAAACTTTTGTTCGAATTGGTCTGATTTGGCTCAAATTTAGTTTAAATAAGAGCTTTAATCAGATAATTTTTTTTTGTTTTTTTTTACTTCGAAAAAAAAATCATAAATTCACCTTTGTTGGACGAGCAAAAACAGGGATTCGTTTTTTTTTCCAAAAAAAGGTAATAGAAACCTATAAAATCATCAAATTTATTAGTTTTTACTGAAGGAGGTTTGTTTTTCATGATCATAAGTATTTCGTTTATATCATCTTTTTTTTAATTTGTCTAAAAAGAAAATTGCACACTTTCGTATACATAGAAAAAGTCTCAGATTCTAACACATTTGACGTATAAAAAATCTAAATTAAAGACTTCTTCTTTACAAAAAATTTCTCAAAATCTGAGACTTTTTTCGTATAGAAACATTTTCAGATTCAAAGAACTTTTTTCCACAAAAAAGTCTAAGATTTTGAAACCTTATATAGAAAGTGTCTCATTTTTTAAAGCATTTTTAATATATTTTTTTCTTATAGAAAAGTTCTCAGATTCGTATATTTGTTTCGTACTGAAAACAATTAGATTCTGAGACTTTTTTTCTAAAGAAACACTTTCAAATTCTCAGACCTTTTTCCTATAGAAAAAGTCTCAGATTCTTAGACTTTTTTGTAAAAAAAAGTAATGGCGATGTAATATAATCCAATTGACCTTAAATTCGACCACATATGTTTTAGACCTAGAAGAGTAAAAATCTGCCCGGATGTTCAAAATCGGACTGAAAACTTTTTTGTTTTACCAAAAAATTCCAGTCAAATAACACATATTCGCGGCAATTTTCAGAAGTCTCGCTCTTCAATTTTGGACTGCCTTGTGTTTACTACATACAGACAGGCAACATTCAGAGAATGTCTTAGAATCGATCTTCGATCAATACAATATATTCCTTTCCAGGTCCCGACCGATATTTCGATGAGTAACATGTAGTGAGAAGAAAAGTATACCCGAATACTCTTGTTGGAGGGTAAAAGAATCCTTGAGTGAAAAAAAAATTGAATTAACACAATTTTAGTAATAACAAATTTTTAATAAAAATAATTTGAGTTAATCAATTTTAGTGAAAAAAAAGTTCAAGTTAAAAAGCACTTCATTCCATTTTGTTTCTGTTTCTTTAATTTTGTTCTCCATTCTTTTCCATTACGTTTTCTGTTCCATTTCATTTTATTCCATGTAGGTTTCATTTCATTTCTAAAAACATTCGATATAGAAATAAATATTTTTCAATTTCAATAGATATGAAATGTACCGTTTAACCCTACTTTTATAAATTGTTTACCACCTCTTACTCTTAAAAATTTTAATTTCTTAAAATTTTCTTCGTTTGGATGTCAAATTTTTATATTCATGGGGAATGTAGATTAATACAAAGTTACAAAATGCTCAAAATTTTAGGTTTCAAGGAACATTATTTTAGGATATCAAAAAAGTACCAAAGTACTTTTTACCCAGATAGTAGAGTTGCCAACCGATTTATAATAATTCGATTAATCGATCAAACAAAACCAAACTCTTGTTCGATTAATTTAAAAATATCGATTTTCGAATAACGAATAAATCGATTAATTTATATCAATTAATCGAACAATTATTTTTTTCTACCCTCCCACTAATGTATCAAAATATCCGGCTAAGACCCCATAAAACTTATATATTATCAATCAGTGATCGGTTATAAGACATTCTAGCGATGTCCGTCCGTTTCTGGAGGGCACGATACAGTCCAAAATAAAAGAACTATACTCCTGAAGTTAGGTACGATTATGTCTTATGGTCTTATTAGGCTGGTTAAGTTCGGTGACAAAATCGGACGAGGGAGAAAAATGTTCCCCCTAAAACAACTCCAGAAAAACACAAATTTTTTACATGTTTTTATACCCTCCACTCTAGTGATGGAGGGTATATCGTCCATTCCATGAGACATTTTAAAAAATCTGACCGAGGGTCTTCCGATTTTTGTTATATTTTTCATACAGATTCTCTATGGAGCCAATTTCAAATTTCATCCATCAGATCCAAAATATTCGAAAAACTCGCGATTTTATTCACGATTTTCGTTTTTAAAAAAGTCAAAAAAATGCTAAATCTGTGTTACTTTGAGCTGCTGTATTTCCTAAACTACTTATCGCATTTTAACAATCTATAGCGCATACGAATGGTATGTAAGTCTATTTTAATATCTTATAAACTGAAAAAATATCGGTGATTTAAAAGTGCATTTATATGCAAATGCAGTTTTGAAGTGCATTTTGCGAAACTTTTACCCCATTTATTTTTTTTTTTTTAATTAGCATAATTGGAAAATTTAGAATTTTTGCTACAAAAAAATGTTTTCATTACAATGGACCGAGAATGTATGCTATTTTTAATATTTTTTTTTTAAAAATACTTCCTTAAGTTTCCCTTATAAAAATTTTCATTTTTTAAATTATTCCAAAATCATCTAAAAAGACATGTTTTTAAACCGTTATATTTTTAAAAGTACGAATCGTATTTCATTGTTTTTATGCACATTACTTAGAAAGGTATTTTTGTCTATTTTTTGCATTTAATGACCGCAAATATATCGATGTTTAAAAAATGCATTTTAAATGCAAATGCAGTTTTGAAGTGCATTTTTCGAAACTTTTACCCCTATGAATTTTTTTTTTAGTTATCATATTCGAAAAGCTTAGAATTTTTACTACAAAATAATGTCCTCTTAATAATGGACCCACTGTGTGTGATATTTTTTAGAATTTTTTAAAAAATCATGCTATTTCAGATTTTTTTGGCTTTATTTAAAATATTAAAAATTTTTTAAGGAAATTTTAAAAATAGCAAACACAGTGGGTCCATTATTAGCAGGACATTATTTTGTAGTAAAAATTGTAAACTTTTAACTTATGATAATTAAAAAAAATTCAAAGGGTTAAAAGTTTTGAAAAATGCACTTCAAAACTGCATTTGCATTTAAAATGCATTTTTGAAACACCAACATTTTTGTGGTCATTAAATACAAAAAATAGACAAAAATACCTTTCCTATGTGCATAAAAACAATGAGATACGATTAGTACTTTTGAAAATAAAACGGTTTAAAAACATGTCTTTTTACATGATTTTGGTATAATGTAAAATATAAAGTTTTTTATAAGGGAAACTTAAGAAAGTATTTTTTAAAAAAAAATATTAAAAATATCACACATTCTCGGTCCATTGTAATGAAAACATTTTTTTATAGCAAAAATCCTAAATTTTCCAAATATGCTAATTAAAAAAAAAATAAAAGGGGTAAAAGTTTCGCAAAATGCACTTCAAAACTGCATTTGCATATAAAATGCACTTTTAAACCACCAATATTTTTTCAGTTTATTAGATATTAAAATAGACTTACATACCGTTCGTATGCGCTATAGATTGTTAAAATGCGATAAGTAGTTTAGAAAATACAGCTGCTCAAAGTTACACAGATTTTGCATTTTTTTGACTTTTTTAAAAACGAAAATCGTGAATAAAACAGCGAGTTCTTCAAATATTTTCGATCTGATGGATGAAATTTGAAATTCGCTCCATAGAGTATCTGTATGAAAAATATAACAAAAAACGGAAGACCCTCGGTCAGATTTTTTAAAATGACTCATGGAATGGACGATATATTTAAAAAGACATGATAATGAGATGTTATTTTATTTAAATACTAGCTGACCCGGTCCGCGTTGCTGGCCCTAAGAAAACATCGATTCTGTTTTCTATTGCATCTCGATCTTAATCTACAAAGTCGGACAAATCTAAAGCACGGGGCCGGGTCCAGAAGTAGCCCTTATTTCAGCCTTTGGTTAGCACTATATATAGAGAAATCTATAGAGAAACAGACAGCCGTAATGTTAATTATTGTACGAAGGGGCGTGTTGTTTTACGCATTCTTATCGAATCGTGGCTTTTAATATAGCAAAGTTCCAAGTTGCGTCCTCGGTAAGTACTATATATGCTGCAAATTTCAATGAAATCGGTTTAGCCGTTTTTTGTGATTGCGGAAGAAGAAGATATAACTTTTATTAAATAAAAAAGGGAGTGACATTTTTTACCCCTTTGCCGAATCGCACTCTAACATGAACTATAGTACCAGCTCGGTTAGTACTACCTGTAGTAAATGATAAAATAACGTTGAGTATAGCATAAAGGGGCGAGGAAACTTCCGCCTGTTTGTCGGATCGTGTTCTTATATGTCCTGTAGGTCCACCCCCTTTTAGCACTATTAGTGAAGAAAATTTCCTTAGGATCGGCTTAGTGGTTTTTGCTAAAATGCAGAGGTGGCAGGAATATATTTTTTTTTTTGTTTGACCAACGCTCAGGGGATGTCCCCTATTAATGAAGTTCATTGTGTTTTTGCGCCTTTTTAAATTATAATCTTATATGCAATTGATTAGCACTATCTTGATTAAAAACGCCAAGAGATTCGGTTCAACTGAATTCGCGTAATTGCGATCTTAGTGTAACATGGCCTATAGTTCCGCACTCCGTTGGTACTATCAGTGTTAAAAATTAAATTAAAATCGTATCAGCCATTTTTGCATTATTGCAAAGCATGCAGAAATATTTTCAATTCAATACAAAGGGGCGTGGCATTTTGCGCCCTTTTTCCAATAACGCTCTAATTTGGCACATAGTTAACTATCTTTGGTTTAAATTTCATCAAAATCGGTTTATTCCTTTTTTATATACAGATGTCAAAAGTGGTGCAATGTAAAAATTCGATTTTGCCACGCCCCTCTGCCCACAGACAGAGAATCAAAAATCTGATCGCACAGTGTTACTCGCAAGGCTATTCTAAATATTCCCTGAAGATTTCGTCAAGATCGGTCCAGCCATTTTCGCGTCCATAAGGTACATACATACAGCCGTTTTTTCATTATTGCAAATCATGCAGAAATATTTTCAGTTTAATACAAAGGGGCGTGACATTTAACGCCCCTTTGTCCAATAACCTTCTAATTTGGCACATAGGTAGTACTCGGTTAGTAATGTTTTTGATTTAAATTTCATCAAAATCGGTCCATCCGTTTTGTTTATATATAGATGTCATTAGTGGTGGAATGTAAAAATTCGATTTTGCCACGCCCCTCCGCCCATAATCAGAAAATCGAAAATCTGACCGCACAGTGTTACTCCCCAGGCTATTCTGAATATTCCCTGAAAATTTCATCAAGATCGGTCCAGCCGTTTTCGAGTCCATACGGAACATACATACACACATACATACATACATACATACATACACACATCCATTTTTATATATATAGATTTACAAAATTTTTGCAATGGTTATTAGATTTATATCATAAAATTTATTTTCAATATAAGTCAATCGATTGTAAATACCTTAAGTGTTTAAAGGATTTAAAATAATTTTGTAAATTGTGTGTGTGTTTATACTCAATATATTTTATCCTTTTTTAAAGTCAAAGTAAATTTATGCAGATTTAAGGCATTCAATAAACATTATGTATTGTAAATACAATGTTTATTTAAAGATAATATTTACTACATTTAAGAGAAATTTTATACACACAAATACATATATATAAAACAGAATACAAATAAACCTTGCTGTAGTAAAAATTTTAATGTACTTTACTGTATGTTAAATTATATGTTTGTACACTCAAAAAAAAAACTTTCTCAAATTACTAGAAAAAGTCTCGTAATCCCATTTTACCTATGTTTGGCAGTTTTCCTTGTTTTTTATCAAACAATTTTTGATCGAAATTTACATTTATTTTTTGTAATTTTAAATTTTTTTTGTAATTTTACAAATTTCCAAAGTAATTTTACAAAAAAAAAATCTAGTAAACTCACAAGAATTCCTTGTAAGTTTTATTTCGCAAAAAAAAAAGTTGTAAATTACCAATTATATTGGTATAAAGCATGTAAAATTACAAAAAAAAATCGTAATTTTGCAGTACATACTAGGAATTCTTGTAAAATAGTAGTTAGAAAAATACCTATTAAAGTCACCAGAGTTTCTTGTACGTGTTATCGCGTCAAAAAAAATTAAACTTTACAGTTTTATTAGTAAAAAGCGTGTAAAATTATAAAAACTATTGGTAACAAGCTTGTAAAATTACCAGGAATTCTAGTCAAATAGGAGGTAGCAAAAAATAAAAATAACAAGTTTTTCTTGTCATTTTACAAGGTTTTTTTTTTTTTGAGTGTATGACATTAAACCGGCATTTTTTTGTACGTCAAAAATGGTTTCTTGCGATTCTGAACATCTGGGCAATTTTTTATTTTCCAAGGCCTAAGACTTATGTGGCACAAAATTTGAGTCCAATCGGTTTAAATTTACCCTTGTATTCAGGCGATCAAAATTTTGTATGTTTGAAAATTTAATGTTCAGCACACTAATATTCAAAAAATTTTAAAATCGGTCAAATGGTTTCAGAGACTTGAAATTTAAAAAAAAAATTTTTTAAACCATTTTTAAATCTTGACATAAACTTTAATTTAAACTTATATTGAGCCAAATTTGATCATTTAAATTTTTTCCAAAAAAAAAATTTTGATTTTTAAAAATTAAAAAATATATATCTTGCGATAAATTATTTTTATTAATTTTAGCATGCCGAACACGAATATTAAGAGTTTCTTGAATCATTCAAACGGTTTTCGAGATGTCGCAATTTGAAACTTTCCAAAAATTTCCTAAAGTAGCGGTTTTTCCCTACACTAAAAAAAAACCTCGTAAAATGACAATAAAAGATTGTTGGTTAAAGTTTTTATTACCTATGAGAATTCCTAGTAAAAATTACGAGTTTTTTTGTAATTTTACAAGTTTTTTACCAATAAAATTTTAAATTTACAACTTTTTTGAGAGACTTACACGGAATTCTCGTGACTTTACTAAATTTTTCCCTAACTCCTATTTTGCGAGAATTCCTAGTAAAAATTACGAGTTTTTTGTAATTTCACAAGCTTTTTATTAATAAAGTTGTAAAGTAACAGTTTTTTAGATGCGATTAAAAGTATAAGAACTTCTCGTGACTTTACTACACTCAAAATAATTCCGCAGTAAAAGGTTTAGTAAGTGATTTTGTACCAAAATCTACTAATAATTTACTAATTTTAGTATCTTCAAAGTACTAAAATTAGTAATTTTTACTTTATTTTTTTTAATTACCTTGGAAATTTGGACCTTCACGGGAAAATTGTAAAATTACAAAAAAATGTAAATTTCAATCGACCAAAACACACCATTTTTTGTTAAAAAAAAAAACTAGAAAAAATTTTCAAATATTGGTAAAATAGGATTACGAAACTTTTTCTAGTGATTTGACAAGGTTTTCTTTTGAAACTATCAAACTATCAATAAAACTTAATTTAAACCAAATCAGATCATTCCCAGCAGAAATTTTGCTGAACTGGCAGCAGCTTTTGGAAAGGAAACTCGAGTCGAGGAGCGCATCCAAACCTGCTGAATTCATGCATGATTCTCTAAGGCGATGTCACACTTTAGAGCGCTAGTTGGATACACCGAAAAAGCGCTCTTAAGATGCTCTGAATGACATCTCTTTAGAGCGCTGAAAAAATCGCTATAAAGATGCAGTGAATTCATGTATCTTTTTAGAGCTGATTTAAGCAGAATAAAGATGAAGCACATTTGACTATTTCTGAAATACAAATTACAAAATCTGAAATACAATTGACTATTTCTGAATAGAATTTGGAAATCTTAAATACAATTGACTAATTCTGAAAATCAGGTGACTCCCTGCAAGCATTTGGAAGAAATATCGCCTAAGAGATCCAATTACATTTTAAAAATTTCCAATTATATTTGTAGCCCAGGAAAATAAGGGGTCATCTGCGGAAAATCGGATAGGTTCTCTGAAAATTTGCACAAATCTTGGTTTTGGCAATATAAATAAGGAAAAAAAAATCCCAAGAAATCACCCGTGTCCTTGCTGAGATATTGAGGTCAAAGGTCACAAAAACCGCGTTTTTTAGAGTTTTTTGCTAATATCTCGCTCGGTATGCGTGGCACGATTTAAGAGTCTATTACAAAACTTGTAGAATATAAAATTATCTACAATATGTTTCTTAATACTTTTTTCGTATCTCTCACCGTTTCTGAGATATTAAGGCCAAAATTCACAAAAACCTGATTTTTTATAGTTTTTTGCTTATATCTCACTTGATATGAGTTTTACGCTCACACAAAAAAATAGTCGAGGTAACAATGCCTTAGCTGGCATAGGTATTTATTTTTTCTTTGAAATCAAAAATATAAGGTTTATTACCTTAGCCTATTGGCTATGCAACTTTTACTATTCAAATTAGGTAGAACTTCGAAAAATTTTTTGACAATTTTAAAATTAATAAAAAATACAAACATCAAAAATTTTTAGAATATTTTTTAAAAGTTATTAAACGCAATAAGAATCAAATCATAAAAATTAACAATTCGCGAAAAATTAGACCAGCAAGGTAATTAACTTTATTAGCAAATTAATTATGTAAAAATAAATCAATTATTTTACAGTTTTTTAGATAACGTAAACATAAAGAGTCTTCAAGAACTAAGGATCCAGTTTTAAGAAGCAACATTTACAAAAAAACTCATCAAGAATACTAGAATTAAGAAAAATCTCAGAATCAACCGTATTTCCACATAGAAAAAATGCGAAAAAGACATTTTTCTATAAAAAATATTTCAAAATCTGCGAATTTTGTGTAAAAAAAGTCTCAGCATCTGAAAATCTTTCAGTCTCAGTTCCATAAATGTTTTCTGCAAAAATTATTTGATTCTGAAACAAATCTCAGATTCTGATACATTTTTTCTACAGAAAAATTTTCAGATTCCGATACATTTTTTCTATAGAAAAATTCTCAGATTCTGAGACATTTCTTCTATAGAAAAATTCTCAGATTCTGAGACATTTTTTCTATAGAAAAATTCTCAGATTCTGGACATTTTTTCTATAGAAAAATTCTTAGAATCTGAGACAATTTTTCTATAGAAAATTTCTCAGATTCTAAGACATTTTTTCTATAGAAAAATTCTCAGGTTCTGAGACATTTTTTCTATAGAAAAATTCTCAGATTCTGAGACATTTTTTCTATAGAAAAATTCTCAGATTCTGAGACATTTTTTCTATAGAAAAATTCTCAGATTCTGAGACATTTTTTCTATAGAAAAATTCTCAGATTCTGAGACATTTTTTCTATAGAAAAATTTTCAGATTCTGAGACATTTTTTCTATAGAAAAATTCTCAGATTCTGAGACATTTTTTCTATAGAAAAATTCTCAGATTCTGAGACATTTTTTCTATAGAAAAATTCTCAGATTCTGGGACATTTTTTCTATAGAAAAATTCTCAGATTCTGAGACATTTTTTCTATAGAAAAATTCTCAGATTCTAAGACATTTTTTCCATAGAAAAATTCTCAGATTCTGAGACATTTTTTCTATAGAAAAATTCTCAGATTCTGAGACATTTTTTCTATAGAAAAATTCTCAGATTCTGAGACATTTTTTCTATAGAAAAATTCTCAGATTCTGAGACATTTTTTCTATAGAAAAATTCTCAGATTCTGAGACATTTTTTCTATAGAAAAATTCTTAGATTCTGAGACATTTTTTCTATAGAAAAATTCTCAGATTCTGAGACATTTTTTCTATAGAAAAATTCTCAGATTCTGAGACATTTTTTCTATAGAAAAATTCTCAGATTCTGAGACATTTTTTCTATAGAAAAATTCTCAGATTCTGAGACATTTTTTCTATAGAAAAATTCTCAGATTCTGAGACATTTTTTCTATAGAAAAATTCTCAGATTCTGAGACATTTTTTCTATAGAAAAATTCTCAGATTCTGATACATTTTTTCTATAGAAAAATTCTCAGAATCTCAGAGTTTTTCTATAGAAAAATACTCAGATTTTTAGACATTTTTCCTACAGAAAAATGTCTCTGAGAAAATGTCTCTGAGATTTTTTCTATAGAAAAAAATTTATCAGAATCTGAGATTTTTTCTATTCAAAAATGTCTCAGAATATGAGATTTTTTCTATACAAAAATGTCTCAGAATCTGAGATTTTTTCTATACTAAAATTTATCAGAATCTCAGATTTTTTCTATACAAAAATGTCTCAGAATCTGTGATTTTTTCGATACAAAAATGTCTTAGAATCTGAGAGTTTTTCTATTCAAAAATGTCTCAGAATCTAAGATTTTTTTCTATACAAAAATGTCTCAGAATCTCAGTTTTTTCTATAAAAAAATGTCTCAGAATCTGAGATTTTTTCTATACAAAAATGTCTCAGAATCTGAGATTTTTTCTATAGAAAAATGTCTCATAATCTGAGATTTTTTCTTTAGAAAAATGTATCAGAATCTGAGATTTTTTCTATTGAAAAATGTGTCAGAATCCGAAATTTTTTATATAGTAATATTGTCAGATTCTAACTCTTAGATTCTGAAAATTTTTTCTATAGAAAAATTCTCAAACTCTGAGAGATTTTTTGTACAGAAAAGTTTTAGAATCTGAAAGTATTTCTATTTAAAAATGTTTTATAACAGAAAAATTTTCAGATTTTGAGTTCTTCATAATGTTCTGAGTCATTTTTCTTATTATCAACTTTAAAATTTGTAAGCATTCAAAAAATTAAAAAAAAAATAAATTAATTAAAAATAATAAACTTTTCGTAGTTTTTATTTAAATTTTAAAAGGAAATGGTGTAAAAAAGCCATTACTAATACAAGGTAATACTACCCAATTATTTACGTAATATCACCTATTTATCAATGCTATTTTACCTAAAAAGCTAAGGTATATTTCTGTCAACCATAATAAATTTTCGAACATAGGAATTACCTTAGCTTTTAAGTAACATTACCTTTTTACTTAGCAAATGCCCCGTTTGCCTGGCGCTAAGGTATTTTTATACTATAATTTTAGGTAATATTACCTCGATTTTTTTTTGTGTGCTTTAAAGGTCTATTAAAGAACTTATAGAATATAAAATTATGTACAAATTTGTCTTTATAATTTTTTTCGTATCCCTCAACGTTTTTGAGATATGGGCGAATTTATCTTTAATTAATGAATATAAAAGGGACACGAAATAATGACACCAAATATGAAAACTAAAAAGGGCATATCTTTAAAACGAAATCGTGTATTACTAAAAAATAAAAAGTGCTACGTAGATAATTAATCTAGCTTTTATTTGAGTCTGATCTAGAGCAGATTGTGTAATTTATGAATACAATCAGGAAAAAAAACTCTGTCAAAAAATCTAAACAAAAATCTAAAATCTAAACTTTAAGCAGATTTTTCTGCTGAAATGGATATTTTTACTAGAAAATAGCAGAAATCAGCAGATTATTTTTCTAATTTTACAGAAATATTTAGCAGCTATGTTTAAAAGAAGTTTTTTTTTTCAAAGATTTGATTAAAAAAATTTATTGACAACAGCATAAACTAAAAAAAATTGACACTTAAAAAAAAAGCTTCATAGCTTTTCTTGAAATAAATTATCAGCTGAAATCAGTAAATCAGCAGATTTGTCTGCTGTCTCGACAGATTTTTTCATTTAGCTCAAAATGAGCAGATTCTTCTGCAGAGTCGAGGTGGAAAATAAAATTATATAAAAATATTTTTTGATACAGGTTTCCCAATATATTTCCCAAAAAAAAGCTCGATTTTTTCTAATTTCAAAATGTTGTTTTTTAGTAATAATCTTTTTGTTTATCTTTAGGTATCATATAACTTGCCGATCAACAAAAAGTTTGAGACCAGGATTGTTGTGTAAGAGACACACGTTTGTCAGGCCATTTAATTTATGACCTCCAACTTTTTTATAAACATAGGAAATATTTTTTGTTGCTTTTTTATTTACTCTACATTAAGTCATATCAAAACAATAAAATACTTCCTGTCTTAACAAATAGGTTAAAGGTAATAAATTAAAAGGTTTTAAAAAAGGGGCCCTAACAACACAATCCCAATCTGTAACTTTTTTTTTGGTCGGTAAAAAAGTTATATAATACCGGAAGATGAACAAACGAATTATTACTAAAAACACTACCCTGTGAACTTGGAAAAAAAAATAGCTATACATATTGAGAGACCTGTATCTAAAAAATATTTTAAAATAACTTAATTTTACAATACGATCTTCGTAGCATTTTCATTAATTACACAATCTGCTCTAGATCAGACTCAAATAAAAGCTAGATTAATTATCTACGTAGCACTTTTTATTTTTTAGTAATACACGATTTCGTTTTAAAGATATGCCCATTTTAGTTTTCATGTTTAGTGTCATTATTTCGTGTCCCTATTATATTCATAAATTAAAGATAAATTCGCTCATATCTCAAAATCGGTGAGGGATACGAAAAAAATTATAAAGAGAAATTTGTACATAATTTTATATTCTATAAGTTTTTTAATAGACTTTTAAAGCGTATCACTCATATCAAGCGAGATATTAGCAAAATACTATAAAAAATCTGTTTTTTGTGAGTTTTGGCCTTAATATCTCAGAAACGGTGAGAGATACGAAAAAAAAAATTTAGAAACATATTGTAGTTACCCAGCAAAACTTAGATTACCAAATAAGGTATAAAATAAGGTATAGGATCTCTTATTTTATACATTGCAGCATTGATGATTTTAAGAGGCGATGAGACTCAAAGTAATGCATACGAGTAAGGTATATAATATAGCATACCAGAACGTAATATATAAGGTGTTACGAGTAGTGAAAAAGTAATTTTGTATTAAATTTACTCACGTGATTGCAAGTGAGTGTAAGTAGATAAAATATGCTCGTAAGTGTGTGTCGTTAGCAATTTCCTGCCGTGAGCCCATCTCTAGTTTAAACTTATGCATTTTTTTATAAAATAATTATTTTTTATGTTATTGCAATGCATTATGCATCCAATTATAAATAATACATTATTTCAAACTTTCAAATAATACATAATGTAACCAAATATAAGTCATCCATGATTTAATGTTTAGAAATAACAAATATGAAATACATTTTTTCCAATAATCATGCATTACGTAGCAAATTATTAGTAATGCATTATTTTTCACTTGAAAATAATACGTTGTGGAACAAATGTTTGGTAAGACATCATAAAATAATGCTACAAATAAGTTATATGCATTACCTGGTAATGTGTTATATAATCACTACCCATTACCAAAGTTTTGCTGGGTAATTTTATATTCTAAAAGTTTTGTAATAGACTCTTAAAGCGTACGACGCATATCGAGCGAGATATTAGCAAAAAACTCTAAATAACCCGGTTTTTGTGACCTTTGACCTCAATATCTCAGCAAGGACAAGGGTGATTTCTTGGGACATTTTTTCCCTTATTTAGATTGCCAAAACTAAGATCTGTGCAAGTTTTCAGAGAACCTATCCGATTTTCCGCAGATTGCCCTTTTTTCCTTATTTTCCTGGGCTATTGGAAAATTTTAAATTATATTTCAGAAACTTCCATTTATATTTCAGATATTACCATTTATAACCAACAAATGTTTACATTTCAAAAATTTTCAATTATATTGGAAATTTTTGAAATATAATCGGACATTTTTAAATATTATTGGAGATTCAAAAATATGATTGGACATTTTTTGTAATATAATTTGTATTTTCTGAAACTAAAGTGGAAATGGTGTACTCATTTTTTTTCAATCAAAATGTGAGGTGTTATGATTGAAGTACTCTTTGCAGCGCTGATTAATGCTCAATAATAATGCAGTGAAATCATGTGTCTTTGTCCAAAACTCATGGTTTTTTATTCAAAAAATGTTAAATGTATTCAAAAGGAAAGCATGTACGAAATTATATCAAAATATAATTTTATATTTTGAGCTTTATATAAAAAATCTTAAAAAAAAAAATTAATTTTTTCCCCTTACTTTTACTGCATCCTCAAGAGCGCTCTTTGGATGCGCTTCGGTATGCTATAAAAAGATACTGTAAAGCCAAAATCTCGATTTATTTTTGCTGGGTTCAAACCTGTGGATACCTTCGATCTAAGTTTTGAATTTCCAAACGTTTTACAAAAATTCAAAATTTTGTTCGGAGGGTGCAGATGTGGCTAAAATAATGTTTAAATGAAAGCTCGTCTCAAGCTCTATGAAAGGGTCATTTCTGTGCAAACTTCGAATAGCGATATCTTAAAAACCGTTAAGCCAATTTCCAAAATTTTTTTAAAATTCGCCTCAAATTTGTTCGACATAAATTTTAGGCGTAGAAGAATAAAAATTTGCCATGACTTTCAATATTGAAAAAAATATTTTTTTTTTTTGCCATACAAAAAAATGCTGGTCTAATACACATATGTATTCCATATAATTTTACGAAAATAAATACATTAAATTTATCTTAAAAAACAATATAAAACCATTAAAAGATTTCATGTTCATAAATTAAATGTATTTTACTTATGCCCCAAATCCAAAAAGTTAAGGTTTAATGTTAAATGTCTGTTTATTTTCTATTAAGGACAGGTAAGTTGACATCATTGCGGTTTAAAAAAAGGGGTTGCCATCTTATCAAAAAATATTATATCTAAATTTTTATACCCTCTAGAACATTTATTCTCAACGTTTTTTGCGCCATGCCCCACTTGTAAGTTAAAAAAAAAAACTACAATGTCCCCCTACACTTAAGAAAGATTTGTAAATTTTTCAAATTTGTTTTAAAATTCAAAATTAAGCAATCTTTTTGTTTAAATCATCGTTAAAAACAAAGTTTTTAGATAAAGTTCTCAACAATCAACTAAATAATTTAAATAAAATAATATTTTTAAGTTTATTTAACAAAAAAATCTCCCTGAATCATTTAAATTGCCCCCCAGTGGGGCGAGAATCAAAGAATGGGAACCATTGCTCTAGAAATAAAATTTTCTAAAAAGCACTTTTTCAGAAGGTTTTTTTTTTACCGCATTTCAAAGTTTCTACAACCATTGTTTCAGGAGATAGAAATAGTGCCAAAGTTTAAATTTTTACCCTTGCTCAACATTAAAATAAAAATTTCTCAAAGATGCCTTTTTCAAAATTTTTTTTTTTTTTTTTTTGCTACTATTTGAGAAGAATTAAGAAAGTACCAAAATATATACTTCCCTTATCTAATTTTACGATTCGGGACACTTTTAGTGAAAAATATAAGATTCTGAGACACTTTTTTATAAGTTTACTAGCTGACCCGGTCCGCGTCGCTGGCCCTAAGAGAACATTTATTTTATATTGTATCTTGATTTTAATATACAGTGTCGGACAAAACAAAAGCACGAAAACAAGTCTTTAGTTATACCCTCGGAAAAAAATTATTTAGTCGTTTTTGCGTGATTGTAAAACAGACAGACGTAACGTTGTACAAAAGGGTGTGTCATTCCATGGATTTTTATCGAATCGTGCTTTAATATAGCCTAAAGTTCCCAGTTGCGTCTTCGGTTAGTACTACCTGTGCTACAAATTTCAATGAAATCGGCTTAACCGATTTTGTGTAATTGCGGAAGACGAAGAAATAACTTTTTATTTTATAAAAATTTTAGTGGTATTTTATACCCCTTTGCCGAATAGCGCTCTTATACATAATAGTTCCAGCTCGGTTAGTACTATTAGTAGTGACAGATTCGGCGTAGCTGTTTTTGCGTGATTGTAAAACAGACAGGCACAATGATCAGTATAGTACAAAGGGGCGTGGCAATTTATGCCTATTTATCCAATCGTGGTCCTACACATCCTTTAGTTCCACCATTGCTTTGCACTATCTGTGCAGCGAATTTCATTAAGATTGGCTTAGCCGTTTTTGTGTGATAAAGGTGGTAATTTTTCGCCTCTTTTTCCGAATGCAATCTTATAATTACCGCTCGGTATCAGCACTAAAAGGGGCGTGAAAATTTACGCACCTTTCTCCAGTTCTGATCCTACAATGCACTTGGTTAGCCGAAAGAAAATCTGTTCAGCTGTTTGTGCGTGATTGCAAAACAGGCATATAACGTTTAGTATAGTACAAAGGGGCATGGCATTTTACGCTTCTTTAACCCATCGTAGTATAATATGACCTATAGTTCCTCAGTCGGTTAGCACTATTAGTGCTGAAAGTTTAATTAAAATCGGATCAGCCGTTTTTGCGTGATTGCGGAGCATGCAGAAATAACTTTTAATACAATACAAAGGGGAGTGGCATTTTTCGCCCCTTTGTCCGGACACGCTCTAATTTGGCCTATAGTTAGTACTCGGTTAGTAGTATCTGTGGTGAAAATTTTATTACAATCGGTCCATCCATTTTTTACATAAAGATGTCATTAGTGGTAGAATGTAAAAAATAGATTTTGCCACGCCCCTCCGCCCACAGACTAAAAATTAAAAATGTGACTTGAAAGTGTTACTCGCCAGCCTATTCTGAATATTCCCTGAAAATTTCATCAAGATCGGTCCAGCCGTTTTCGCGTCCATAAGGAACATACATATAGCCGTTTTTTGCATTATTGCGGAGTATGTAGAAATAAATCTCAATTCAATTCAAAGTGGTATGGAATTTTACGTACCTTTGTCCGATAACGCTCAAATTTGGCACATAGTGAGTACTCAGTTAGTACTATCTTTGATTTAAATTTCATCAAAATCGGTCCATGCGTTTTTTATATATAGATGTCATTAGTGGTGGAATGCAAAAATTGGATTTTGCCACGCCCCTCCGCCCACAGACGGAAAATCAAAAATCCGACTTGACAGTGTTACTCGCCAGGCTATTCTGAATATTCCCTGAAAATTTCATCAAGATCGGTCCAGCCGTTTTCGAGTCCATACGGAACATACATACATAAGTACATACATACACACATCCATTTTTATATATATGAGCAATTGTCATTAACTTTTAATATTTAAGAAAAAAAAAATTGCGATTTTTTTTTCGTGGCACATTGATAAGTCTTTGTAGGTTAATAACATTATAATTAAGTAATTCAAATCCGTTCGCGTGCATTAATTTGAGCGATCGCACCCAAAACTATGGCGGTTTAAAGTTAACATTTAAAAAAAAATTGTCAAAATTACATTTTTTATCCGAAGTTAACCAAACATACCATTTTGTATTATGCTTACCTAGAGCTAAAATACACATTCAAACATGCATAAAATCTTTGCTAAATATCGAGATATTTGCATTAAACCAATTTTTTTTCAGCACAATTTCCAATATTTTGGAAATAAAAATGTTCCCAACGGTTTAATTTTTTTTAGAAAAATATTACCAAATGTATTAAAACAATCTCAACAAATTCTTAGTTAACACTATTACTCTATCTCCAATAGGTAAGAAACAGCAGTGGTTTAAAGGGAACATTTTTGAAAAAAAAAGAATTTAATAATTTTTGAATTATTTTTTTTTTTTTAATATTAAAAGTCTGATTTTACAGTGTTGTCCTTCACTGAATATCAAAACTATTCAAAGTATGATTAATAATGACAATATTAAGGTTATTACGAAATATTTAAACGTTATTACTAATTTTATTAAGGTTATAAAAAATTTTAGCGATTTTTCGCGATTTTCGCGACTGCAAAAATCAATGGACTAATTTTGAAATATTATTCGAATAAGACATGTCAAAATCAATCAAATTACATTTCTTTTCTACATTATTTTAAGTAATGTAAGATTTTTTATAACCATTAAATTTAAAAGTATGAAAAATTTTTAAACCACCAAAAACCACTAAAACGTCAATTGTTTTTGGGTGCGAATGGATTGAAGATAAAGCATTAAAAATACTACCAAACGCGCTTTTCACTGACCAATTTCGATAAGCGGCCTGGATGTGCCTACAAAAAACGAAAAACAGAAAAACGCCGCGGAATTCGCCAATATTAACTTTTGATCAATGTTGCTTTCCATGATTTATTATATTTGCACATACCATTGTTTCTACATGTTCAACTTTCAGCCATGCACATTTGGCTGTCAAATAATGCAAAACTAAAATATCGAAATTTTGCAAAAAATTTAAAAAGTTCATAAAATTTTTGCAATTGAATATTTTTTGGGTGCGTTTGTAAATCAAGTGCGAAATGGTAAATTATAAAGTTCACAAAGCATTCGGAACTATTCGGAATAAAACTGGCAGTGTGCCTCGCAAAAAACAGACTTTTTAAAAAATTCACGTTTTTTCTTCCCATCTTTGGAGAGCTGCAGCTTCGTAACCATTGCGAGCACATCACTCGAATCAGTCTCAGATTATGCATATTTACAAGGGCTTTTACCATGTGTATTTGAATTTTAAAATTACAGTTTGCACCAAAAGCTACAATCAAAAAACCTCGAAAAATTTAAAATTGAAAAAAATTGGTATCAAAGATTTAGATCCATGTAACTTTTTTCTTATTGATGGCACATCCACTGGACCTACACGAAATAATTGCCCAAGTCTACTGATTAAACGGTATTAAATTTAGAGCAAAAGCTTTAACGCACCCAACAATATGGAACTTTGAACGAAAAATTTCATGAGAGTATCAAGCGATTTTTTTACATTTTTCAACTTTGCACGTTCCTTACCATGAGATAATGAGACTATTTGCGCTGTGCCTTTGCAGAATTACTCATTATGGTTCCCTTAACATATCTACATTCACAGGTACCACCTAATTTACAAATAAAAATGTTATTGCGAAATTAGTAAAATATCACAAGCGTTAAAAGTTAATGACAAAAGTCCATATAGATATAGATTACAATTATTTAATTCTCAGACTTATTTTTTTTTTTAAAAACTTCCGTTTACTTTCTGAAACATTTTTCCAAACAAAAATTTTCCGATTCTAAGACATTCTGAGAAAATTTTCCAAAACAGGTTTACTGACGTTTGACTATCAAAAAAAGGAAATTTCTCTTCACAATAAAAACTTCCACATTGACAGATATTTTATCTTTAAAAACTTTTAGATTAAGTCTCCATTTTTCTTTAAAAATTTTCAGATTTCCCCTTTTAATATTTTTTCTATGAAAATTTTTTTTTTGGATTTCGAGATTTTTTTTTCTTTGGAAAATTTTTTTTCGGATTTCGAGATTTTTTATTCCTTTGAAAAATTTTTTAGAAAATTTCATTCATTCTTTTTTTCCTTTTTTTTCTTTCTTTTGTCTTTCTTTTCCTCTTTTTTTTCTTTTTGAAATTTGGGAAATTTTCCCCATATACCCGCGCATGATTCCTTATGCTATATCTAGATTTCTGAATTTTTTAAGTTATAGTTTTTCAGACTTTTTCTTTTCTTCTCTTTTTTCTCCTTTTCTTTTTTTCTCTTTTTTCTTTCTTTCCTATTTTTTTTCTTTTTGAATTTTTTTTTTTTTTTGGGGGGGGGGGGATGTTTCTCTTTTTCCCCAATGAACCCGCGCATGATTCTTTATTGTATATGGGGGTTTTTGTGTCATCTGACACAACTTTTGAAACCAATGTCTTCCGACCTGGATGAAATTTGCAGCAAGGTTAGTCCTATTGGATAGTAGTTCAGACACAATTTTTCAACGAGATCGGTCAAGAACTCTCTGAGTTAGAGGGGGTCGAAACTTAACATTTTGGCCAAAGAGGTGTATATTCTTATCCATATAACTTCTTACCTATTGTTTTTAGCAAAATATGTTCTTAATAGTTTAGATAGCTATTTCTTCAGTCTTTCGAAAAAAATTATAAAAAAAATAAAAAAAAAAATTTTGATTTTTTTCTTAAAAATCAAAAACTTTTTTGATTTTTTCCTCAAAATGAGCCCTTTTTTTTTTTTATTCAAAATAAAGATTAGGTGATTTCAATAAAGAGCTATTTTTTAACTTTGGAAAACAAAAAAACGGTTCTTCAATTTGCACTATTAGGCGTGGGATAGCTAACCAGGTTTCGATTTCGATCCGCGATACCCTCTAATTTTTATAGGTTCGAAAAAGGAAGCACGAGCCAAAAAATGAGGGTGGTGGGATGGGGCCATATGGCCCCTCATCGGGGTCAAAGTTGAGATTTTTAATAAAATAGCCCCAAAACTCCCCTAGAAACGCCCCTGGAGGGGTGCAATGTGAGACCGACTTCCAATAATTTTCTGCCCCCAACATTTTTCTTGAACATACCTTACCCCTATTTCCACTTCCTAAGGGGGCTCCCATACAGAACATTTTTAAAAAATTTGATCCTACCATTCTAACTTACCCTAAAGTGCCCCTAGTGGGGCCAAATGTATGACCGACCTCCATTATTTTATTAATTCCAGCATTTTTGCAAACATACCTACAATGTATCTTTAACCCATAAGGTGGTCCCCATACATTTCTTTTATTTTTTATAAATTGGTTTTATTAAACCAGCTCCTACCGCCCCTACCGTGCCTCCTAGAGAGGAAAAAATTACGACCAACCCCCATTATTTTTTAGTTACTAACATTTTGTACGAACATTATAACACCCTATATCCACTCCCTAATGGGCTCCCATACATTATAAAAACATGTGTTTTTAAAAACTATAAAAAAAATGTATGGGGACCCCCTTAAGAGTTGAAAATAAAGGGTAGGTATATTCTGAGAAAATGTTGGAGTTGAAAAAATATTGGGGGTCGGTCATACATTTTACTTCTCTAGGGGCACCCTATGGACAGGTAGAGCGGTAGGAGCAAATTTTATAAAAATGTCATTTTGTATGGGAGCCCCCTTAGGAAGTGGAAATAGAGGTTATGTATATTCAAGAAAAATATTGGGGGCAGAAAATTAATGGAGGTCGGTCTTACATTGCACCCCTCCATGGGCATTTCTAGGGCAGTTGTGGGGCTTTTAGAGGATTTTAACATCTTTACGACCAATTTTTACCCCGATGAGGAGCCATATGGCTCCACCCCACCGCCCTTATTTTTTGGCTCATGCTTTCTTTTTCGAACCTATCAATATAAGAGGGTGTCCCGGATTGAAATCGAAAACTGGTGAGCTATCCCACGCCAAATAGTGCAAATTGAAAAACCGTTTTTTGTGTTCCAAAGTTAAAAAAAAAAAATTTTCATATATATCCCACTCGCATCCCACTAAGCGACCATCGCTCTTAAAGGAAATCACCTAAGCTTTCTTTTGAATCAAAAAAAAGGGCCCAATTTGAGGAAAAAGTCAAAAAAGTTTTGAATTTTTAAGAAAAATAATCAAAAAATTTTTTTTCTTTTTTTTACAATTTTTTTTCGAAAGACTGAAGCAATTGCTATCTAAACTATTTGGGACACATTTTGCTAAAAACTATAGGTAAGAAGTAACATGGATGAGAATAAACACCTCTTTTGCCAAAATTTCAAATTTCGACCACCTCTAACTCAGAGAGTCCTTGACCGATCTCGTTGAAAAATTTTGTCTAAACTACTATCGAATAGGACTAACCTTGATGCAAATTTCATCCCGATCGGAAGACATCGGTTTCAAAAGTTGTGTCAGTTGACACTAGAGATGGGCGCGTGAGTGAATTTTGACTCAAACTCACTCACGCTCACGCAAAAAAATAATCGAATCACATACTAATCACTTACGAAATTTTTTTTTTACTCACGCTCACTCACATTCACGTGAGTAATAAAAAACTTACTCACGCATGACTCACGCCAGATTCAATCACGCTCACGCCTGAGTCACGCAAAATCTTCTCACGCAATAAAATTTTCTTAACAAAAAGAAAAAAAATCCAAAAAAAAAATTTTTTACAAAAAATTAAAAAAAAAATTGGGCAAATCAAAAAATCTAATCACGCAAACTCACGCAAAAAATGAATGACTCACTCACTAATCATTCACTCAGATTTTTTTTTCAACTCACACTCACTCACAATCACGTGATTGAATTGAAAATCACTCACACTCACGCGTGATTTACGTGAATCACGCAAATCACGTGACCAGCGCCCATCTCTAGTTGACACGAAAACCCCCATATATAGATTTCTGATTTTTTTTACGTTATGATTTAACAGAATTTTTCTGAATATTTCAAAATTGTTTTTTCTTTTTAATTTGTTTTGAGTTTTTCATATGTTTATTAATTTTTTCAATTTTTTTCTTGACCGAATTTAATTTTTTTATCTCATTCTAGTAATAATCCATTCCAACATATCTAAATTAAATGAACATTAATGTCTACCCATAGACTTTCCTAGTACGTTTACCCAACATTACTTTGGGTAAACGTACTAAGACACTGTATTTAAAGTTAATTACTTAAATTTCTAATCTTTCCTTCAAACACTCTATAAAAGTAAGTGGGTATTTGTTGACTCTTATCTATGTTGTTAATCATTAAACAAACATTTACAGATTTCATTAAAATTTTAATACCTTAAGACTAAAGGGCATTCAGTCATAGAAATACCATTAAGAAATAATGTTAAACTTCTAAATACAACAATAACTATTTAACTTTAAAGGGATTAACATTCTTGTAGAACATTCTTAAATACATGTTTTAGAAAATATGTGAAAATGATTAAATTGATTTAGTTCAAAGTGTAAGAATGTGAAACAAATTTTTTAAATTTTTTAAAAAATAAATTAACATAAATACAAAAACAAACTTTTCAAATTACTAGGAAAAGGTGTCGTAATCCCATTTGTCCAATATCACTGTGCAACACGATTTTTAATCTTGAATGTGCTCAATAAAAATAAAAGAATTATCTTTATACCCTACACCACTCTGTGGTAGAGGTTAGTGCTGATGTTTGTAACTACCCAAAATATTGGTCCCAGACACACCTTTAAGTATAACGATCGACTCAGAATTACTTTTTGAGTCGATTTAGCGATGTCCGTCCGTCCGTCTGTCCATCTATCGGTTTAAGCACGATAGAGGTCGCAATTTTCGATCAATTGACTTGAAATTTGAAACTTAAGCTTCTTGTGGCCCAAGGACGAAGCCTATTGAAATTGGAAAAAATCGGTCCATGTTAAGACCTAGCCCCCATACAAACGCCCTTTTTGAATTTCGCTTAAGAGCCTCTAATAACCGTATTATAATAGATATAGTTTTGAAATTTAACAGGTAATAATATTTTGTATGCGCAAACCATCATACCGAATTACAAAGTAATCGGGTCAGGCATTCTGGTAGTTCCCATACAAACCACCCTCCCGATATTCACATAATTCCCTCAAAATTCCTAAAAATGGAAATATTTGATAAAAATTGTATTTGTAGGTGAAGAATTCAAAAATTTTTGACTACAAAAAAAACACTTTTTCGGCCTTACCTATTTTAATTGTCTTAAAAATTGGTATATCCATTTTTCTGATTTTTGTTGAATTTCGGTTTTTGTTATTTAGTCAAAATTGTGAATGGTTCGCGTTTTATCGCTGTTCAAAGTTGGTATTTTGCAACAATTGTATAATAAATACACAATGTTTAAATGATCTTATCTTTGGAACGCATCATCCGATTGCCTCGAAATAAAGCGCAAAATAATGGTTATGTCCTGTACTTAAAACTGAAATTTGAAAAAGGATATGATGCTTTGCAAAAAGGATATTGATATTAAAAAAATGTCCTTAATTTGCAAATACTTATCTCAAAATGCGTATCTTTAATTTTCCTATATTTTTTTGCACACTTAGCCCAAAATGTACTTAACAACATATGCAAATCCCAAATTGGGGTGATATGCGGTTTAATTGTAAACTCGGTTTCATGAAACGCCTTATTGATTTTTGTTAATAACTCTAGTTTACAAATGAAAAACAATTTCTGCGCACTAACCGCGAATAATTTTTTTATATGTATTTTGATCGCTTAACTCAAAAATTTCATTAAAACAACATTTCGCGAATACATTTTTGTTTAATGAATTTTTTAGTGTTTTTTTGGAGGTATTTTGGCTATTTTGCTTAAATCTTAGTTCGGTTTATCTGATCTGCTCGCAACAAAAACCAAACTAAAGTTAATCGAATTTCTAACAAATCCTACATTAATCATTTTCTCGTCAGTTCATAGCTTTACGCGCAAATAATTTTTTTTGGCGTTATTTGAAGTTATTTTGACTATTTTTCTTATATCTTGAGTTCCGTTTATCTGATCCTTCCGAAATAAGAACCGAATTAAAGACAATCAAATTTCAAACAAATCCTTCATTCATTATTTTAATATCAGTTCATAACTTTACGCGCAATAGGCAAACATATGACTAATATAAGTTTTTAGATTAACAAATCGTTAAAAAAAAATTAAAGAAATAGAAATCTTTGCAATTAATTAAGTTTTTTTTTATTATCTGCAAAGCCTGAACATTTAGAAATATAATTAAGTTGATTTGATGAAAATCAATAGGTTTACTCCGAAGTTATCACAAATTATATGAAAATACATGAGAAAAGCACTAAAGGTATTATATTGATATATAAAAAAAGTAAAAAATTAAGCTGTTTAAAAAAAACAAGGAAAATCTTTAGGGTAGTTTCATAAAATTTTTCATAACTTTGGTATTTGCTCATAGATTTGAATGAAACCCTTTTATAATCGTTGTAAATGTTCAGGATTTTAAGATAAATAAAAAAAATTGCTAATTTGTAACGATTTATGTTTTTTATTTTTTTTTTTTTAAATGAGCTTTGTTAATAAAAAAAATTGGTGTTCCTTGTTTGCCTAGTGCGCGTAAAGTTATGAACTGATATAAAAATAATGAATTAAGGATTTTTTGGAAATTTGATTGTCTTTTATTTGGTTCTTATTTCGGAAGGATAAGATAAACGGAACTCAAGATATAAGAAAAATAGTCAAAATACCTCCAAATAACGCTAAAAAAATTATTTGCGCGTAAAGCTATGACCTGATGAAAAAATGATGAATGTAGGATTTGTTGGAAATTTGATTATCTTTAGTTTGTTTTTTTATTGCGAGAAGATCAGATAAACAGAACTCAAGATATAAGCAAAATAGTTAAAATACCTCCAAAAACGCTAAAAAATTCATTTAACAAAAATGTATTCGCGAAATGTTGTTTTAATGAAATTTTTGAGTTTAGCGATCAAAAATACATATAAAAAAATTATTCGCGGTTAGTGCGCAGAACTTGTTTTTCATTTGTAAACGAGAGTTATTAACAAAAATCAATAAGGCGTTTCATGAAACCGCGTTTACAATTAAACCGCTTATCACCCCAATTTGGGATTTGCATATGTTGTTAAGTACATTTTGGGCTATATGTGCAAAAAAATAAAGGAAAATTAAAGATACGCATTTTGAGATATTTGCAAATTAAGGACATTTTTTTTAATTTCAATATCCTTTTTGCTAAGCATCCTATCCTTTTTCAAAATTATATTTTAAGTACAGGACATTACCATTATTTTGCGCTTTATTTCGTGATAATCGGATGAGGCGTTCCAAAGATACGATCATTTAAACATTATGTATTTCTCATAAAATTGTGGCAAAATACCAACTTTGAACAGCGATAAAACGCGAACCATTCACAATTTCGACTAAATAACAAAAACCGAAATTCAATAAAAATCAGAAGAATGGATATATTGATTTTTGGATAAATTGAACCACCATCGGCTGATTGCCTATGCTATTTTAAATGGAACCAGTCAGGTGTTAAACGTGTACTTTATTAACCAAATCAAATTGGAATATAATTGCACCATTTTTGGACTTATTGTTAGTCCCCATTAATCCATTATTTTATTAATTCCAACCCTTAAGGTGGTCCCCATACAGTTCTTTAATTTTTATAAATTTGTTTTATTAAACCAGCTCCTACCGCCCCTACCGTGCCTCCTAGAGGGGCGACCAACCCCCATTATTTTTTAGTTACCAACATTTTGTTCGAACATTACAACACCCTATCTCCACTCTCTAAGGGGATCCCATACATTATAAAAACATGTATTTTTAAAAACTAATAAAAAAATAAAAAAAAATGTATGGGGACCCCCTTAAGAGTTGAAAATAAAGGGTAGGTATATTCTGAGAAAATCTTGGAGTTGAAAAAATATTGGGGGTCGGTCATACATTTTACTTCTCTAGGGGCACCCTATGGAATGTCATTTTGTATGGGAGCCCCCTTAGGAAGTGGAAATAGAGGTTAGGTATTAGAGTTGTCAATTATTCGACTTTCAACTTTGTTCGAATAATTCAAATAATTGTTTTTCCTCGTTCGATCAAACGATTAAAGATCAAAATTTATTCGATTAATCGAAGAGAATAACGAATAAAAAAATTATTTTAAAAAATATTTTTATTAACAAAAAAAATAAACAATTCATATAAAATAACTTAAAATAAGAAACTTAAAATTTTTATAACGAAAAAATGCATAAAAAACTTAAAAATAAAATATTTAAAAGTTAAAAAAACTTAAAAATTGAATAACTGAGATCACTTTTAATTAACGGATGTCGATTTTAATACTTGTTGAGAAGTATTTCAAATAAAAATTATTATTTGAAGAATTCAGACAAAATATATCATAAATGATTTTAATTTTTGTCAAATAAGACAATTTAAGTTGTTCTTAAGAAATAATCTTTTAAAAATAAAAGTTAACTAATTTTTTTGCTTTCAAACGATTCTTTCGCTAATTGTTGAAGTAGGTGATATAGTAAGAAGAGCATACAAAAGTTTATCTAATTTTTCTGTTCTTTTTTCAGATTTTCCCAAATATACCATATCGTCTGATATATCGCTGAAGTCCTTTTTATTTTCTGAATTTTTAATATGTACTTTGAATTGAATTATTTAACTCTCATAAAAGATTATTATTTTCATTACTAATAACTTCCTCTATTTCAATACTTTTATCTGAATTATTGTGATTACTTTCAACATAAAATAATCTGGAGTATAATTCATTTGCATATTATTTTGTTTCGCTTTTTGGAGAATATTTTAAGAAACTTTCATTGCTGGGAAAATTTCCAGAATTTAGAAAAATTATTACCGTATTTAACATTTTTATACGTCTCTCATTAATTCTTATTTTAATACGTTTTAGTAAGTCTGATGCAAAAGAATTATTATTTTTTCCTAATTCTATAATGGATGTGCTATCCAGGGCTATGGCTACAATATATTTTAACTTTCCTACATTTTGTATAAAATCTTTCAAAATTTATGAGAATAAATTAAATTCTTAGCATTTATTTAATTTTTTAATTAAAAAAAAAATTGTTCGATTAATCGACATTAATTAATCGATTTATTCGTTATTCGAAAATCGTCATTTTTGAATTATTCGAACAAGAGTTGGGTTTTATTTGATCGATTAATCGAATTATTCTTAATCGACTGACAACTCTATTAGGTATATTCAAAAAAATATTGGGGCAGAAAATTAATGTAGGTCGGTCTCACATTGCACCCCTCCATGGGCACTTCTAGGGCAGTTGTGGGGCTTTTCTGGATTTTAACCTCATTACGCCCAATTTTGACCCCGATGAGGAGCCATATGGCCCCACCCCATCGTCCTTATTTTTTGGCTCATGCTTCCTTTTTCGAACATTTCAAAATTAGAGGGTGTCCAGGATCGAAATCGAAAACCGGTGAGCTATCCCACGCCTAATAGTGCAAATTGAAGAACCGTTTTTTGTGTTCCAAAGTTAAAAAAAAAAAAAAAAATAAAGATATCCCACTCGCATCCCACTAAGCGACCCCATAGCACTTAAAGAAAATCAGCTAAGCTTTCTTTTGAATCAAAAAAAAAAAAAAGGCCCAATTTGACGAAAAAGTCAAAAAAGTTATGGATTTTAAAGAAAAAAAATCAATTTTTTTTTTTTTATTTTTTTTATAATTTTTTTTCGAAAGACTGAAGAAATAGCTATCTAAACTATTTGGGACACATTTTGCTAAAAACAATAGGTAAGAAGTAACATGGATGAAAATAAACACCTCTTTTGCCAAAATGTCAAATTTCGACCCCCTCTACCTCAGAGAGTCCTTGACCGAACTCGTTGAAGAATTGTGTCTGAACTACTATCCAATAGTACTAACCTTGGTGCAAATTTCATCAGTTTCAAAAGTTGTGTCAGTTGACACGAAAACCCCCATATATGAAAGATATGTATTGATTTTTTCAACAATATCTATTTTTTTTTATTATTTTTTGAAAATTTTTTGATTTTATCGATTTTTTTCTGCTATAGTTTGTTTAACAACATTTATATTAATAAACATATTCCTAAAGAAAATTTAATTGTGAATACGATGATTGACAGAGTTGTGATAATTTTTCTAAAAAAGAAAATTAAGATTTTGCATGAAATTGCCGTGCGGATAATCAAGGCAAAAAAAAATAAAAAAAAAAAACGAACATTATGAGAGGTCGCGTATCATTATTTTAAAGGTTTTTAACCTCCTGAATACGAATTTGACCTTGAAATTGCGCTATTTTATTAAGTTTTTGATATATCAATTTATGTTAAATATCCCAAAAACCTGACGAGATAGAGCAATTAAAGGGCCAGATTCGGATTCAACGCGCCAAAAACCTTTAAAAATATTGTACATGACCGTTTATGATAAATTTATTTTTTTGCCGGGGTTATCTGAACGGCGATTTCCTGCAAAATCTTAATTTCCTTTTTTTAGAAAAATTATCACAACTCTGTCAATTATTATACGATTTTTTCAGGATAAAGCTTAACGTATTTTTTTTTTTTTTGACAATAACTCTAAAATTTGAGGGTGTCTGGCAAGTTTGATGGGCATTTTTGTGATCTACTCGACAAGACCAACAACCTATACAAAGTCACATCAAAAGTATTTTTTCACTGTAGCACAGTGTTATTAATCTATGATCGATTCTAAGACATTTCTAGAATGTCCGTATGTTCGTTCGTCTGTATACGACACGGTGCAGTCCACAATAATAGAGGAAGGCTCCTTAAGTTTTCTACGAACATGTCTTACACTCAAAAAAAAAACTGTAATGTTAGCAAAAAAAGCTTGTAAACCTACAAGAAAATTTGCTGATTTTGAACCCACAATTTTTTTGCTAAAGTTAGCAAAAATGTTTTGCCAATAATTAGTTAACTAAATTTTTATTTTTTTAACTTAGTTCATACACATTTGAGGACCCCATTGGGTTCGGGCCCGATAGGTCCAGACCCCGATGGGCCTAGACCTAGTTGGGTTCCTTAAAAATCGTCATAGTTTTTGATCCAAAATTTGTGTCCGTTTCGCTCTACCTTGATTAGTTTTTGAGATACGTGATTATAGGGGACCACGAGGGTTTTGAGAATTATAAAACCCGATAACTTTAAAAATATTACTCGGAGAGCTTTTGTGTTGTTCTACGTGTTGAGAGCTACAAAAATGCTTTTGGACTTTTTGTTGTGTCGGCAATATTTACCAAGATATGAGCATTTTAAAATTTTCGGGAATGCTAACTTTTTTGGATCCAAAGTTAGGGCCCATTAGGGTCCACACATATGAAGAGGACCGGCGATACTATGGAGAGCCCAAATGGAACCAAAAATGGCCTCCATTTTGCTCTATCTGGCTTAGTTTCCGAGATAGCGCCATTTTAAGTTTTCTGAAAATAAAAAAAAAATACCATTTATTTTGCTAATATTAGCAAAAAAAAAACTTGTAAAAATTTGGTCAACTCAATTTTAAATCTAGCAAAAAAAATTAGTTCAAATTTTGTTTAAAATTGTTAATGCGCTAAATGAAGTTTACAAGATATTTTTGCTAACATGCTAATCTCAACTAAAAATTTGCTAAAAGTTAGCTAACCAGCATTATTTGGTAGTATAAGTGCTGGGAAAGCAATGAAGTAAAATACTCTATCAGCGACCTAATGATACCCATGGTAAACGGTCTGCCGTATTTGTTTTTTTAACTCTGTAACAGAGCTGTTTTAGAGTACTTTAAAAGCAACATAACAAAGTACTTTAAGAGCAACATCACAAAGTTTTATTAAAACATATTTTTTATACCCTCCAACCACAGTAAGGGGGTATATTCACTTTGTCATTCCGTTTGTAACGCATAAAGTATATATATTACTGATCCATGATCGATTCTAAGACATTCTGTGAATGTCTGTCCGTCTGTCTGTAGATGGCAAGATACAGTCCAAAATAAAAGAGCTAGCCTCCTGCAATTTGGCATGAATATGTCTTATGATTCTAGGCAGGCTAACTTCGTAAATGGGCAAAATCGGCTCAGGGGGAAAAAAGTTCCCCCTTGAAGAACTGAACCAACCTCTGAAAAAATACACTTTTTTTGCTTGTTATACCCTCCACTCTAGTGATAGAGGGTATATATAAGTTTGTCATTCCATTTGTAACACCTCGAAATATTGGTATAGGACCCCATAAAGTATATATATTCATGATCCTCGATCGATTTTAAGACGATCTAGCGATGTCCGTCCGTCCGTCCGTCCGTCCGTCTTTCCGTCCGTCCGTCCGTCTTTCCGTCTGTCTTTCTGTTGAAAACACGCTAACTTTTGAAAGACTTTACGGAGGCTCCTGAAGTTTGGCATATGTGTTGGGCATTTACCTGGTCAGGTTGGTATTGCAATCCAGCGAAATCGGTCCAGTGGTTCAAAAGTTATGAGCAAAACACTGAATTTCGGCAAGGGTTTTTCGTGAATTTATGAGATAAAAAGCACTATAACTTTCGAAAATCAATTCTGAGGATGCAGTAGCTTGACATATATATTTTTCGTTCCTCCAGCCTAGTTCGTATTGAATTTCTTTCAAATCAGTCCAGTGGTTCAAAAGTTATTAGCAAAACCGTGAATATCAGATTAGCTTCACCTTAAATTCACGTGGTGAAAACCCGTTAAACCTGTTTTACAACCATTGGTAAGTCACAAAAATATTTTAAAATGTATTTTTGTCACACAAAAATATTTTTACATCAAAACCAGAAAAAATACACTCGAAAAAAATGTTACACTCAAAAAAAAATTTTACACTCAAAAAAAAATTAGTAAATTTTTTTTTAATGTAAAATTCAAAAAAAAAAATTTACACTCAAAAAAAATTTGCACTCAAAAAAAAATTATTTTTTTTTCAAAAATTACTAAAAAAATTTTACACTCAAAAAAAATTAGTAATTTTTTTTTTTGAATGTAAAATTCGAAAAAAATTTTACACTCAAAAAAAAATTTTTTTTTTTTAAATTACTAAAAAAAATTTTTTTACACAAAATAAAATATTTCTAATCATAACTGTTATTTTTTCACGTTAGAAAATTTACTATCACTTAAAATGGGCATTGTGGAGGGTATTCATAGATTCGGCCAAGTCGAATTTAACTTTTCTACTTGTTTTTTTGTTAAATAAATGAAACATTTGTTATATGGGAAGGTGCTCTCAACGTCCCCTACTGACCCCCATTACCGCCACCCCCCCCCCCCCCAAAACAAACGCCCCTGACAAGTTTTTTCGGCAGAGCCGAATTTAACACTCACACTTGTTTTTTCATCATTTTTATACCCTCCACTCTAGTGATAGAGGGTATATATAAGTTTGTCATTCCGTTTGTAACACCTCGAAGTATTGGTCTAGGACCCCATAAAGTATATATATTTATGATCCACGATCGATTTTAAGACGATCTAGCGATGTCCGTCCGTCCGTCTGTCTGTCCGTCCGTAGAAAACACGCTAACTTTTGAAAGACTTTACAGAGGCTACTGAAGTTTGGCATACATGTTTGTCATTTACCTGGTCAGGTTGGTATTGCAATCCAGCCAAATCGGTTCAGTGGTTCAAAAGTTATGAGCAAAAGAGTAAATTTCGGCAAGGGTATTTCGCGAATTTACGAGATAAAAAACACGATAACTTTCGAAAGACAATATTGAGACTACTGAAGCTTGGCAAGTATCTTTGCCGTTCCACGGGTCTGTTTAGTATTAAATTTCAGCTCAATCGGTCCAGTGGTTTAAAAGTTATAAGCAAAACCCCGAATTTCAGATTAGTTTCATCTAAAATGCCACGTGTTTTAACAAGTTTTAAAAGCATTGGTGGTAACTTAGCAATGCTTTTTAAACTTGTTTAATTTTAAAGCAATGCTTTTTAAACTTGTTTAGTTTTAAAAGCATTGGTAACTTAAAAATTACACTCGAAAAAAATTTTACACTCAAAAAAAATTTTACACTCAAAAAAATTTTACACTCAAAAAAAAATTTACACAAAAAAAATTAAGTATTTTTTTTTTACAAAAATGTCAATATTTTGTGTACATACGTACGTGCATTCACTCAGAAATATTTTTACAGTAAAAAAAACATTACACTGGAAAAAAATTTTACACTCAAAAAAAAAAAAATTAGTAATTTTTCTTAAAAAAAAAAATACAATTTTACACCCAAAAAAAATTTATCACTCAAAAATATGTTACACTCAAAAAAAAAATTACACAAAAAAAATTTAGTTTTTTTTTTACAAAAATGTCAATATTTTGTGTACATACGTACGTGCATTCACTCAGAAATATTTTTACAGTAAAAAAAACATTACACTGGAAAAAAATTTTACACTCAAAAAAAAAATTTAGTAATTTTTCTTAAAAAAAAATGACAAAAAAAGAGTTTTTTACTCAAAATAAAATATTTCTAATCAAAATTGTTAATTTAAAAATGTACTACTCTTTAAAAAATGCATTGTGGAGGGTATTCATAGATTCGGCAAAGTCGAATTTAACTTTTCTACTTGTTTGTTATCAATTTTTTTTTTTTTTTCATCAATTTTTCAAAAAAAATTTTTTTTTATCAAATTTTTGTTTACTCTGTTCAATTTCACGGGAAAAAAAATCTGTCAAGCTCCACATAAATAAAAATGTTTGCCTATTTTCACCCATTTTTATTATACAAGACAATTTATTTTTTTTTTTCATAAAGTTTTTTCATAAATTTTTTTTTCATCAATTTTTTTTATCAAACATTTTTATTTTTTCAAAAATTTTTTTTTCCTCAATTTTTGTTTTTATGTAATGTTAGCCTATTTTCACCCATTTTTATTATACAAGATAATTTAAATTGCCGTAAAAAAATTACATTTCAGTTTGATTATGATCGTTTCTTTCTTATAATTGTCGAAAGTTTTTGATTTTTAAATGTTTTATTACGATTTAAGGCGGTTAAACTTTTAGTGAAATTTTTGCCGTGAAAAATAGAGTACGAGGCTTTACATCAAAAATTTTTTTTTTTTTCAAAAACATTTTTTTTGGCATAATTTTTTTTTTTCATAAATTTTTTTTTTCTTTATCAAAAACTTTTTTACCAAAAATTTTTTTTTCACCAAAAATATTGTTTTTATAAACTTTTTTTATTATAATTTTATTTAATTATTGAATTTTTAACATAAAATTACAAATAAAATACTAAATTAACCTAACCGAGACGGGTGACTATGACCATTGTCTCGTTGTAGTGAAAAAAAAACCAAGGCCTCGGGTGGTAACCGAAACCACGACCCCCAGACTCATAGGCTAGCACGCTACCAACTAGTCTACTGGGGCGCCTTATCATAATTTTGTTTTTCATGAAAATTAGTTTTTTAATTTTTTTTTATATGTACTCTCCAAAATGGACTGCATTTTGCTTTCCACAGACAAATGGACGGATGTATATTAGTAGAATGGATTAATAATATATAAACTTATTGGGGTCCTCGACCGATATTTCAATTCATTTTGCATGGAATGGCAAATGAATATAAATTTTTTTTCTAGAAAAAACTTTGCTTTGGCAAGTTCACACAAATCTTCAGTAAAACATTATCATAATTTATTGTTTTCGGCAAGAGTACAAAATTCGCACGCATTTTTTTATTGTGAATGCATTGAAATTGTGAAAAGGTTATTCTGAGATCAGTTTAGAAAACCTTAATTTATAGGTAAAATGTCTCGGAATCTGAAAAACTTTCCCATAAAAATCTTAGATTCTGTGACATTTTTCAGAGAAAAAAATAATCAGGTTCTGAGATTTTTTTTTTAATAAAAACAAAACAACTAAAACATATTTTTTGATGATTTCAATATAATAAATCCATTATTACTAGCTACCACCAACACTATTTACATGGACTTTAAATTGAAAGCCGTAATTCATGAATTACCACTTATTTACACATCCTCACCCTCCAAAAAAATAAACCCTCATACATTTATAAACCTACATTACAACACACTCTAAGCACTTCCGTCTATTATTTAGTCTAACTAAAAGCATTGATGCAATACATTAAAGAATTTTTTTTATTTGGGTTTTTTTTGCATTTTTCAATTCTGGTAAATTTCACTGAAGAGCAGCTAAGAAAAATAATAACAAAAACAAAATTGGTGAAAAGGTGTAAAATGTGAAAACTTTTAATTGCTAACAAACATAATTAAAGAGTTTTTTTTTTTCATTTAAAAACACTTGCACACAAAAACACCGTCATAAACTCATGTGTGTGTTCAGAGAAACCGAAAAATACAAATAAAACAATTCAAAAAATTAAAGTGGGTTAACACCGGTTTTAGGATACACTACACTCCAAAAAAACCTTGTAAAATGACAAGGAAGGTTTGTACCTTTTTTTTTTGCCACCTCCTATTTGACGATAATTCCTAGTATTTTTACAAGATTTTTGCCAATAATTTTGTAATTTTTCCAGCTTTTTACAAATTAAATTGTAAATTTTATATTTTTTTTAAGGCGATAAACTCACAAGGAGGTTTCGTTACTTTACTAGATTTTTTGCTACCTGCTATTTTACGAGAATTTCTAGTAAAAATTTCGAGCTTTTTTGTAATTTTCAAGATTTTTACCAATAAAATGGCAAATTTAACTTTTTTGGCACAAAAAAAAACTTACTAGGAATTCTCGTAAATTTACTAGATTTTTTTTTGTAAAAAAACCTTGGAAATTTGTAAAATTACAAAAATAAATTGTAAAATTACAAAAAAAAAAAATATGTTTCGATCGAAAATGTTTTGTTAAAAAAACAAGGAAAATTGTAAAATATTGGTAAAATGAGATTACGAGACTTTTTCTAATAAATTGACAAGTTTTTTTTTTTGAGTGTATAGGCTAGGTTAGGTTGTAAGTGGCTGCTGACGTTTTACGTCAACACACGTAGACTCTGAGGTCCATTGTGATACCACGGGACCGTAATAGGTTTCCCTACTAGTCCCTGTCGTTAAACCAGTTTGAGCTTCTTATAAAACTCCTTAGATGTTGAATTTTGACATCCGACAAATCAGAAAGATCGTACAGCTCCCTAGATCCCAGTGAAGCAAGTCTCTGACCAGAAAGTGCCGGGCAATGGCAAATACAGTGTTCGATAGTTTCCAACTCCTCTTCATCCATGCAATTTCGGCAAAAGTCATTCGACGGCACGTTTAACCGCTCTGCGTGCTTCCCTATAAGACAGTGTCCGGTAATTATAGAAACCACCGTCGAAATCTCTCCTCTTGGAAGCGATAACAGCTCACTTGTGCGACCCTGATTAAGAGAAGGCCAAATCAGTCGTGTTGTCTCACACGTCCATCCATTTGCCCATCTTTGATTAGTCTCCGTTGCAGAACAAAGCCGTAGGTTTTTTTTTTTAGTGTATGCACAATAGGGTTATACGTTTGTGCATTTTATGCAAATAGAAAATCTGCCAAAGTAAAATCGTGTAGAGCATTTTTAGTTTTTCGCAATCGTTAAAAAACTTCACGCACCTAACGCATTGAAGTTTGTAATTATACTACACTCAAAAAAAAAACTGTAATGTTAGCAAAAAAAGCTAGTAAACCTACAAGAAAATTTGCTAATTTTGAACCCAAATTTTTTTTGGTAAAATTAGCAAAACTGTTTTGCCAAAAATTAGTTAACTGAATTTTTTTTTTATTTCGACTTAGTTCATACACATTTGAGGACCCCATTGGGTTCGGACCCGATAGTTCCAGACCCCGATGGACCTAGACCTGGATGGGTTCCTTAACCCATTACTGCCTGACCATAGATCGCTCGTACGATTTTGATGAAATTTTGACATGTGTACCTGGAAGACCACAGAAGTTGCTAGAAAAAATAAAAAAAAAAATTACCTCAGCTCCGACCTGAGATATGACATGGGTATTAGGCCGTGTAATTTTTTACTTTTATTTTTTGTTTGAGCTGAAAGGGGTCTAAAAAGTTTCTATTGGGTGTCAAAATAACTCCAATACATTTTCGTGAAAACCAAAATTGTCCTTCACGTTCTAGGTGCACTTTTCCTGAGTATTTTCGATTAAGAAAAATCTTCGATTTTTGTAAGTGAAAAACAAAAGTTAAACAAAACAAAAAAAATCTTGTTAAATGTTCACATTTAGCCCAATCTCTTCTCTTTTTTATGAAAAAAGAATTAGCCCGATATCTTCCATCTAGCCCGCGCTAAATTTTTTTAAGTATCAACACTTTTTTGGGTATTTAAATACCCATTAGGCAGGAATGTGTTAAAAATCGACATAGTTTTTGATCCGAAATTTATATCCGTTTCGCTCTATCTTTCTTAGATTTTGAGATACGTGATTTTAGGGGACCACTGGGGTTTTGAGAATTAAAAAACTAGGTAACTTCAAAAATAATACTCGGAGAGCTTTTGGTTTTTTGTGGTCTTGTTCTACGTGTTGAGGGCTACAAAAATGCTTTTTATCGTGTCAGCAATATTTACCGAGATATGAGCATTTTAAAATTTTCGGGAATGCTAACTTTTTTGGATCCAAAGTTAGGACCCATTAGGGTCCACACGTGTGAAGAAGACCAACCATACTATGGCGAGCTCGAGAACCAAAAATGGCCTCCGTTTTGCTCTATCTGACTTAGTTTCCGAGATAGCGCCATTTTAAGTTTTCTAAAAAAAAAAATTTACCATTTATTTTTGCTAATATTATCAAAAAATCTTGTAAAAATTTGGTCAACTCAATTTCAAATTTAGCCAAAAAAAAATAGTTCAGATTTTGTTAAAAATTGCTAATGCGATAAATGAAGTTAACAAGATATTTTTGCTAACATGCTAATCTCAACTAAAAAATTGCTAAAGGTTAGCTAACCAGCATTAGCAAAAAAAAATTAGTAAATCTACTAATGTATTATTTTGAGTGTGTATTCAATTTTTTCCTATTTGTTTTTATTCGAACTCCCAATAAATCTACGTAACTTTTGCAAGAAATCCGGACTCGACACGATCAGGGATACCATCAGGGCATTAAAGGAATCTCAAAGTATCATTTTTCGTCATTATATGGCATCTTGCGTCACTTTTTGAATTTGACACCATCCAAAAAGCATCATGTTTAGGCTGACCATTAGTACTGATTTGATCAGTACATGTACTGATTTTTGATTACGGGTACTGATTAAAAAGCGTTGATTTTTACTGATTTTTTGAAATAAGTACTGATTTTTTGAAATAAGTACTGATTGTACTGATTTCACTGTGACACAATTGAAGGGTCATTTCTTAGGGCCTCTACCAAACCAAGACAGTTTGAAAGTACTTGTGTGTAGTAGTAAAATCCACAATGGGTTTTGCTCTGTAACGTCTCAAATTTTTTTTATAGCCCATTGACTTTTTTAGTTTTTTTTTTTAAAGGCGTTTGAAAAAATTCGAAAAAAATAACGTATCTGTTCTTTTGAGTTTAAAATAGTGTTTGGATGTCTGAGGCCCTTAATGTGCTGTTGCACTGTGTTTTTTAACATTTCAACATAAAAAATATTTTCATTCGAAAATTCTAATAAAAACTTGAATTTCCATATAATAAGTCGTCAGAGTAGTTTTTTATAACTTAAGTCTGACAATGAGGTAGTTTTAATTAATTTTAAGGAGCTTAGAGCTCGTAAATCAAGATGTATCTGAGCATGAGATTATTTTGACCTGCACGAATCCAAACTACACTGAAAAAAAGACATAACTAAAATTAAGGAAAAAATGTCTTTGAAAATTTATCATGAATTTTCCTAAAATTTAGTTAAATTTATCTTAAAAATGAGAAATTTTCTTAACTATGAGGAAAAAATTTTAGTTCATTTACTTATAATTAGTTCATAGTTTTCTTTAAATGGATTTTTTTAATATTAGGAAAAAAATTCTTACTGCCAAAATAATTTTCCACAAATCTAAGAATCGTATCTTTATTTTTAAGAAATATTTCTTAAAAATCAATTTAGTTCATGTTTAGGTTAAATTTACTAAAAAAAAACATAATCGTATTTCTCTTCTTTGAATTGAGGAAGTGTACTTCTTAGAATTTAGTTAATGACTTCTGAGAATTTAGTAAATAACTTCTTAGAATTTAGTCAAAAATTCAAAATGGCGATATCTCGAAAACTAAGTGAGATAGAGCGAAACGACTGAAATTTTCAAAAGAAAGACTATAAAGAAAAATATGGAATAGCCTAGCTCCGCATAATCTGTCGGAGTCTCAAGACCCTAATTTTAGATCTAAAATTTGAAATTCCCGAGATTTTATATATGCACATATCTCGGTAAATACCGCCAACACGAGAAAAGGTCCAACGGCATTTTTGTAGCTCTTGACTCGTAGAGCACTTCCACAAAATAACCGAAAGCCCTTCGATTAATAGTTTTTGAGTTATCCGGGTTTTAAGATTATCAAGACCCTATCAGGCCCCTTATTACCGTATCTCAAAAACTAAGCAAGTTAGAGCGAAACGGACACAAATTTTGGTTCAAAATCTATGGGGACCCCTCGAGTTAAATGGGGTCCGAACCCATGGGTCCAGGGCCTAGACCCAATCTATTTCTAAAATGTGAAGTATAATTTTTCCCATTTTCTAGTTAAAATTGGCTTAAAATTAAATATCTTCGTTTTCCTTATTTTTGGAAAAATTATGAACTAAAACCAAGAAAAAAAATCTTTGGAGCCAAATCATTCCCTCTTTTTCTCAAAATTGAGTTAATTTTCCCAGATTTTAGTTCACTTTTTTTTAGTGTATTCTGAGATGTTCGATGAGGTAATGTCATTAGAATTTATTAAAAAAAATGTGCTCAGAACATCAGGGCTATTTAGAAAAAACATGGAAGAGTTATCAAAGCTTAAGCGAAAAGTCCTCAGAATCTGAGGGAATTTCTTATTTTCTTCAAACCTGTGGGCTTTTGTTATATTTAATGCACTGAAATGAAGTTGTTTCAAGTCAACTAAATTTTATGCAAAATAACTGAAAAAATAATTGATTTTTTTAGTTTAACCGGCACTTTTTGAGTGTTTAAAACCCCATCAGTGTTTTCCCATAGCAAAGAGTTTTCAGAGAGTTATTTCTAGAAAAAAAAAACAAACATAAAAACTTTGGCGTACTGATTTGAGTTCAGAAGAAATGTTCACCCTAATCATATAAAAAACTTTGTTGCAATAAAACTCAACATTTTAAGGGCATTGGGAAGGGTGTTCATAGATTCTGCACAAACATAGTGATATAGGGTTAAGGAAAAACAATCAAATAAATTTCAAAACAACCACAAAACAGCAAACGAAACAAAGAAAACGCATTTAGAAAACACAATTGTTTAAAATGTAATTTTCTAGAATTCTTTTTTGTTAGTATTTTATGTTTAAACCAAAAAGAAAACATAAAAAAGCAAATGATGTTAGGAAAACATAATATCTAAAACATAAATTAAGTTTAAATGAAAGAATGACTAAAGTTCTTTAAAAGTGTCGCGGGAAAGAAATTTTGAGATTTTTTTAAAAACTTTCTAAAGCGTTGAAAAACCACAATTTTTTGCAAATTTTAAGAAGCGATATCTTGAAAACCATTTGAACGGTTTTTATTTTATTTGGTATTCGTGTTCAGTGCATCAAAATTAATAAATGCACTAATATAAAAACGCTTCATATCACTAGTGAATGGAATTCATTAACGTTGTTTCTTTACAGCAATGAAATATTTCATATGCTGAATGAAATTTCATACATATTGTGCAAAATTTTCATTAATTTTGATTCATTAGATTTCGTAGTTTCATTAAAAAATTTCATTAAGTTTTGTTTAGTCTGTTAGTTTACGCAGCTGATCAGAGCGGCATGAAATAATTTGTGATTTTTTTTTTAGAATTTTTATACGAAATATAAAATTAAATGTTATTAATTAATTATAAGTATTTATTAAACTCGCGTTGTTTTATATTATTTCGTGGTTTACTTATGTATTAAAAGTAAATATTATAGTAAAATTTTGTGTGAGAAAACTGAGAGATAAAATAAAAAATATGTGAAAGTATTTTTATACCCTCCAACCACAGTATGGGGGTATACTCACCTTGTCATTTCGTTTGTAACGCATCGAAATATCGTTCGGGGACCCCATAAAGTATATATCAGCGACGTATCCAGGAATTTGAAAACGGGGGGGCACAATTCCCAAATTTTTTTTCGTCGTCGCCTATTAATATTTGTTTTTAACTACACCCATAACCCATAAAAAATAACAGATTCACTTAAAACTCTTTTAGGCACCGGTTTGTTGGGTTGCTAAATTAGAATCTGCCATTCGAAAATCTAACTTGAGATTCTTATTTAGCGACATAAACTCTGGCATAAAAAGTTTCAGGAAATCGGTTTATTTTTTAAAAATATTTGTCGCCATGTTGGATCCGCCATTTTGAATTTTAAAATTCTAACTTCAGATTCTTCTGCGTTTAAAGAGTTGACGAAGAAACCCTCATATAAAAGAAACGATTCTAGAGTTGTGGTGTCTCGGCTCATTGGGGTTAAAAAAAATGGCGAATTTTGGATTTTTCAGCCATTTCTTTCTAAGAATAATTTTTTTAATGCCTATCCAAAAATTATCCAACGGCATTAAATATTTTTATTTATGAAAATGTGTAAATTTCAAATCGTCTTTTAAGTTTCAGGGAAATCGGTTCATAAGGGTTGAGATACTTTACTTATCCTTTTGTTTGAAAATTGTTTTGAAAAAATTAATTTTCATGATCCTGATGCATAATTTTATTAGATAAAAGTAATATTATATGTTTTTTTTATCATATTTTACTGATTTTGCGGTATTAATGACTTTTAAGAAACGAAATTATTTAAAACTCTAGAGTTTTTATAAAAAAAAAAATAAAATCTTTTCTTTTAAAATCAAAATATTTAGAAACTTGTGAATTTTTTTTTTGTATAATGCTTTTTTGTGTATAAAATTTTGGAAATTTTTAAATCGAAAAGGGGGGGCACGTGCCCCCTGTGCCCACCCCCTGTATACGTCCATGGTATATATATTATTGATCCATGATCGATTCTAAGACATTCTATGAATGTCCGTCTGTCCGTCCCACAGTGGGGAAAAATTTACTTTTTTTGTCCAATTTTGCCTACAGGTTACAATTATTAACCGTTTTTTATTTTTCTTGTTTTGCATTTTAGCTAATAAAATTCCACATCGATCAGTCATGGTGGATTTTTGAACAAAAATTTCGGATTACTTTTTATATTTTCCTAAATTTCAGAAAATTTTAATTTTTTCAGTATTTTTGCAATAAAAAATGTATCAGGCATGGGACGAATATGCTTTATAGAATAAGTTAAAGGTATTGGAACCCCTTATCAACGACGTGATTAGTATTTGAAAATATATTATTATTTTGGTTTTTATAACCAGACAAAAATTCAAGAATTTTCTCTTTTAAAAGCCTATGTCTTTAAAAATAATGTACCAATTTCAATGAAATCTTTTTTAGATTAAAGCTTATGTTTTGCTTAGTCATAATTGATACACAAAATTTTTTTAAAAAAATATTTTATTTTTTGCTTAAATTTTACCTTATGACTTTTGGAATTTTAAAATTATTTTTTAGTCTGTTTTTTAAAAAAAAAAAGTTGTTACATTGGAAATTCGAAAAAAAGAGTTAAACAATTTTGCAAAAATACTTTATTTACCAATAATGGTTAAGAAAATGATAAGCTTTAATCTAAAAAAAATTTCATTGAAATTGGTACATTATTTAAAATGATATAGGTACTTAAATGTGAACAATTTTAAGTTTTAATATGTTTATAAAAACCAAAATAACAATAAATTAACAAATTCTGTTAATGTCATTTATAAGGGGTTCAAATACCTTTAATTTTGTCCATACAGCTTATTCGTCCCCTGCCTATTACATTTTTTAAATCAAAAATTCTAAAAAAAATAATATTTTCTAAACTTTAAAAAAATATTCAGATAAAAAAAAACGATTTTTAGAAATCCACCATGACAGACCGATGAAGAATTTTATTAGCTTAATTTCAAACGAAGAAAAACTAAAATCGGTTAAGAATTGCGACCTGTAGGCAAAATCGGACAAAAAATGTCAATTTTTCCCCACTGTGCGTCCGTCGTCCGTCTGTCTGTAGATAACACGATGCAGTCCAAAATAAAACAGCTAGACTCCTGAAGTTTGGCACAAATATGTCACATGTTCATAGGCAGGTTAATTCGTGAATGGGCAAAATCGGACCAGGGGGAAAAAAGATCCCCCTTGAAGAACTGAACCAACCTCTGAAAAAATACACTTTTTTTACATGTTTTTTTGTGTTTTTGTTAAATAAATGAAACATTTTGTATATTTATCGCGATAAGAAGGTGCTCCCAACGTCCCCCACTGATCCCATCGAACCCCCTCACCCCTCCACCCCCCCAAAAAAAAACGCCCCTGACAATTTTTTTTATTTTTTGTTTTAAATTTTGGAGGGTTTAAAGATTCGGCACAGCCGAATTTAACACTCTCACTTGTTTTAATTTGGTTATTTTGTGATTTTTTCAGACTTTTTTATTAAATTTGAAATAAAAAGTAAATTTTTAATTTTATATATACATTAGGGTGGTTCTTAAAAATCAAAAGTTGGATTTCTGCACGGGACGCCCCCTCAGTTTATTAAGATTCATGAAAAAGTAATACCAAAATTTTTTCAAATTTTTCGAAAAGGTTCTTAAGGTCGCACCGGGCTCTTGAAGTTCGGGCCCTGGAGCAAAATAGACATTTTTGAAAAAAAAAAAAAATTTTGTAAAAAAAAAATTAAATAAATCATTATGAAACCGGTTTTGTTTAACAATTGACCCTTAGTACTTAATTAAAAATTTATAGATTTTTCGGACATAGTTAACCCTTTACTATGCAAGGTCAAAAAAATGTAGTTTTTTTGAGATCACGCCCAAAGACACAATTTCATGGATTTTAAAATTTTATTCCCATAAATTTAAAAATCTTCAAGTTTTATTGCACAATTTTATTAAATACATCTTGGAGAATCCATGATAAATTTTGGGTATTTTTCGCTCTTTCCATTTAGCAGATGTAGCGATTTAATTTTGAGCGATTTTCAAGAAAATGCGTTTTTTCAACCAATATTGTGTATTCTTTTGCTTTGACCAACATTTTGAAAAAAAAAAATAACTAAAGTTCAATTGAATATTGTTCCCATTGACCTTTATTGCACAGTTTTGCAATTTTACTAGTCCAGGACATTTTTAACCCATGTTTACCGACGGCCAAGACGCTAAAAAACGAAATTTGACTTTATTACAAAAAATTATTGAAAGTAATTAATACAAAGCTTTATTTAGTCATAAAAGCTTAGTATTGAATTATTTTTACACAGAAAATCATATATCCGTGTCTACCTAAGACCAAAAAGGCTTATTTGGTTGCCAGGCCAAATGCCGTCTATTGTCGCTCATACAAAAAAATGGGTATTTCATCCTTTTGTAAATAAAGGTTAATGATTTCATTAGTAAAAATAATTAATTACTCAGCTTTTATGATTAAATAAAACTTTGCATTAATTACTTTCAGTAATTTTTTGTAATATAGTCAAATTTCGGTTTTTAGCCACTTGGTCGTCGGTCAACATGGGTTAATAATGTCCTGGACTAGTAGCATTTGTAATAAAGGTTAAATGGAACAATATTCACTTGAACTTTAGTTACTTTTCCCCAAAATGTTGGTCAAAGCAAAAAAGTAAACCGTAATGGTTGAAAAAACGCATTTTCTTGAAAATCGATAAAATTAAATCGCTACATGTGCTAAATGGAAAGAGCGAAAAATACCCAAATTTAAACATTGATTCTCCAAGATAAATTTAATAAAATTGAATAATAAAACTTGAAGATTTTTAAATTTATGGATAAAAAATTTGTAAATTCATGAAAATGTGTCTTTGGACATGATCTTAAAAAAAGGACATTTTTTTGGCCTTTCGTAGTAAAGGTTTAACTATGTCCGAAAAATTTATAAATTTTTAATTAATCACTAAGGGTCAATTGTTAAACAAACCTGGTTCCATAGGGGTTTAATTAATTTTTTTTTTTACAAAAATTTTTTTTTAAAAAAATATATATTTTGCTTCAGGGCCCGAAATTCAAGGGCCCGGTGTGACCTTAAGAACATTTTCGAAAATTTTGAAAAAATGTTGGTATAACTCTTTCATGAATCTTAATAAACTGAGGGGGCGTCCCGTGCAGAAATCCAACTTTTTTGTTTTTAAGAACCACCCTAATATACATATATTCGATTAGAGTTTTATTCTAGCTCGGGGCCCAAAAATATTTATATTTATGATATTGTCATAATAGATTATTTTTAATTTATTTTGCTTTAAAAAAGTTACTCATCTCATAGTATATAAAGATGTTTACAATTTCATACATATGAGGCATTCCACACCAAATGTCCCGCTGCAGAAAAACTTGTGTCCCGTAAATTTCTGAATAGGTTATTTGAAAGCCCTATATGGAACTAAGAAAATTGCGTTTTTGGTTTTTCTAATTTTCAAAAACTGGGCTAAGGAGGCGTGGTCAAATATTGGAATAATGGTCAAATTTGTGGCGAGTTGCCTTGATTAAAGATTTATCACATTAAAATGGAATGCACCACAATCTCAAAAATTTACATTCTTAAATAGTTTTATATGGGCTATCGCATATTTTTTTTGGAAAAGTTTCAGAACCCGTTCTGAAATTTTCCATTTTTTAAAAAAGTTAATTTTTTAATTTAATTTTTTTTTAAGTTTAGATGTTTGTCCATCCACACAAAAAAATTCAGACACGCGTTTTTCGTTTTTTTCGAGAAAATCGCATTTGAATTTTAAATTTCATAACAATTTTGTAATTTGCTTGTATTTTCTTGTTTTATCGTTGCGAATGAGTATTATAAATTGCATAAATATTACTCATACGCTCTGTTAACACAAGAAAATACAAGCAAATTACTAAATTGTTATGAAATTTAAAATTCAATTGCGATTTTCTCGAAAAAAACGAAAAACGCGTGTCTGAATTTTTTTTTTTGTGGATGGACAAACATCGGATTTTTGATAAATTTTTTTTTTTTTTTTTTTTTTTTTTTTATTGAAACAAAAAGTGGTATTACAATGTTTTGTTTCTTAAGACTACAACTAGCTCAATAATTAGAACTATCTAGTAGTTTTCTTCCAGTTGGTTATTTTAGTTTGAGGTTGTGTATGTTAAAGACTAATCTACAAAGTATCATTGCCAAGTAGATCAATAGGTTTTGTGTTTTTGATAAATTGACTTTTTTTTCAGAACGGGTTCTGAAAATTTTCCAAAAAAAAAGAAATTTTTAATCGATAGCCCAGAACGGGTTTTGAAAATTTTCCAAAAAAGAAATTTTTAATCGATAGCCCATACAAAACTATATAATAATGTGCATTAGGGTGGTTCTTAAAAACAAAAAAGTTGGATTTCTGCACGGAACGCCCCCTCAGTTTATTAAGATTCATGAAAAAGTTATACCAAAATTTTTTTCAAAATTTTCGAAAATGTTCTTAAGGTCGCACCGGGCTCTTGAAGTTTGGGCCTTGGAGTAAAATATACTTTTTTGAAAAAAATTTTTTTTTGTAAAAAAAAAATTAAATAAATCACTATGGAACCAGGTTTGTTTAACAATTGACCCTTAGTATTTAATTAAAAATTTATAAATTTTTCGGATATAGTTAAACCTTTACTACGAAAGGTCAAAAAAATGTCCTTTTTTTAAGATCATGTCCAAAGACACATTTTCATGAATTTACAAATTTTTTATCCATAAATTTAAAAATCTTCAAGTTTTATTATTCAATTTTATTAAATACATCTCGGAGAATCAATGTTTAATTTTGGGTATTTTTCGCTCTTTTATTTTTCTTTATTTATTTAATTTTAGCGATTTTCAAGAAAATGCGTTTTTTCAACCATTACGGTTTATTTTTTTGCTTTGACCAACATTTTGGGGAAAAGTAACTAAAGTTCAAGTGAATATTGTTCCATTTGACCTTTATTACAAATGCTACTAGTCCAGGACAATATTAACCCATGTTGACCGACGGCCAAGTGGCTAAAAACCGAAATTTGACTATATTACAAAAAATTACTGAAAGTAATTAATGCAAAGTTTTATTTAATCATAAAAGCTGAGTAATTAATTATTTTTACTAATGAAATCATTAACCTTTATTTACCAAAGGTTGAAATACCCATTTTTTTGTCTGAGCGACAATAGACGGCATTTGGCCTGGCGACCAAATAAGCCTTTTTGGTCTTTGGTAGACACGGATATATGATTTTCTGTGTAAAAATAATTCAATACTAAGCTTTTATGATCAAATAAAGCTTTGTATTAATTACTTTCAATAATTTTTTGTAATAAAGTCAAATTTCGTTTTTTAGCGTCTTGGCCGTCGGTAAACATGGGTTAAAAATGTCCTGGACTAGTAAAATTTCAAAACTGTGCAATAAAGGTCAATGGGAACAACATTCAATTGAACTTTAGTTAATTTTTCTCAAAATGTTAGTCAAAGCAAAAGAATACACAATAATGGTTGAAAAAACGCATTTTCTTGAAAATCGCTCAAAATTAAATCGCTACATCTGCTAAATGGAAAGAGCGAAAAATTCCCAAAATTAAACATGGATTCTCCAAGATGTATTTAATAAAATTGTGCAATAAAACTTGAAGATTTTAAAATTTATGGGAAAAAAATTTTAAGATCCATGAAATTGTGTCTTTGGGCGTGATCTCAAAAAAAAACTACATTTTTTTGACCTTACATAGTAAAGGGTTAATTATGTCCGAAAAATCGATAAATTTTTAATTAAGTACTAAGGGTCAATTGTTAAACAAAACCGGTTTCATAATGATTTTTTTAATTTTTTTTTTATAATTTTTTTTTTTTTTTCAAAAATGTCTATTTTGCTCCAGGGCCCGAACTTCAAGAGCCCGGTGCGACCTTAAGAACCTTTTTGAAAATTTTGAAAAAAATTTGGTATTACTTTTTTATGAATCTTAATAAACTGAGGGGGCGTCCCGTGCAGAAATCCAACTTTTGATTTTTAAGAACCACCCTAATGTGCATGTTTAAGATTGTGTTGCATTCCGTTTTAATTTGATTAATATTTGATCAAGGCAACTCGCCACAAATTTGACCATTTTTCCAATATTTGACCACGCCTCCTAAGCCCAGTTTTTGAAAAATTGAAAAACCAAAAACGCAATTTTCTAAGTTCCATATAGGGCTATCCATACAACCTATTCAGAAGTTTACGGCACACGTGTTTTTTTCGCTGGACATTTGGTGTGGAATGCCAAAAAAAATAAAAGTAGCATTTATTCAATGACAGAATTTCATTTTAAAAATAAAAAGTAGGATTTATTTAATGAAAGTATTTCATAAGAATTAAATATTTTTTTCATTAAAGTAATGAAAAATTTTCATAAAATACAATTTATATTTTGTATGAACAAATTTCATTAATTTGACGAAACTTGTTCTTGCAATTACATTTTATGACACCTATTTCATTAATTCAATGAAACCCGACATAGGTTCCTTTTCAACGTAATTTTTCATAACATTAATGAAGATTTTCATTATTGTCTTGTACAAATTTCTATCAGTGTGTGATGTGCCGTAGGAAATATTTTTTTTTTTTTTTTAATTTAATTTTCAAAAATCCAAAACCTAAATTTTTATGGGACATATTTTTACTCACAAATGAATGTATATAGGGTAAGTTAAAGTCAATATCTACCAATAAAATTATTTTGGAGCACCATATAAAATATACCAGGGTCTAAAAAAACTGCAATTTTCAAAATTTGAAAAAAATAGAACGAATTGTGCTCACATCTCGAATTATGGCTTAAAATTGTGTAATTTAGAGTAGAATTTTTAGACTTTAAAAAACAATCGAAGGTTTTGGACTTTTTCAAAAATTCGATTTTAATTTTTAAACGCTAAAAAATAAGTGATAATTACTTCGAATAATTTTTTCATATTTTTTTTTCTAAAACTACATTTAAATACCAACAAAACATCGTCCAACTTATTTTAAGTTATCTATATTTTTTACTGGTCAAAATTAATTGAAAATTTCCATTTTTTTAATTTTTTTGAAAAAACGCCATTTAAAAAAATGATAACTCAACCCCAACTTGGTATAAATGGCTGAAAATTTGAGTGCATTTAATGCGTACTAAAACATATCCAACAAAAAATTAATCGAAGGGGTTCGGGTCTAAAAGTGAGTGATTTGGCATGGAATTCCCCAAATATTTTCCAAAAAGAACACATCTAACTATTCAAAATCATGGAAACCGATTGTCTTCATTCAAATTTTAACAACCCTAGTAAAAATATTATGCTAATTTTACTAAATAGATCTAATTTGATCCGTAAAATGGTTGTATCAAATAATATCTAATTGAATTACTTTAGATCAAAAAATATAAAAATTAATACAATTTGATCCTGAATTTGGTCAAATCTAATTAGATCAAATTGATCTTATAATATCTATTTTTATATAATTTGATGAGCAAAACCAAAATACGAATCTAATCATATATGGAGCAATATCTAACCATATAAAGTGGATCAACCGTATCAAAGTGATAGATATAATTTTATATAAATTTATACGGAAGCATATTAGCTCATATAAGATTGTATCAAATTATATATGATTAGACCAGAAAATTTTTACTCGGGAAGGGTCGTTTAAAACAAAGTAATTTCACAAATTTGTATACAGCATTTGGAAAATCGAAACTTCAAAGTCAGCTTTGGGCTCTTCTGCAATGAAATTACCCATATAAATTCCAAATGTAATTGGTTTATGAAAACTTCATATCTTACTCTACAAAATAATGGCGACCGACTATTTCAATCTCCGTCCAAATTTTAACGAGGGTCGTTTTAAATGAAGTCTTCACATAAATGTTTACTTTAACCGCCAAAAACACCACGATGTCTTAGACTTAGGCTAAAAATTTGTATGAAGGAAATTTTTGCTTTCTTATACTGTAAAATAAAACTTATATAGCATTTTTTGGAAAAACGCATATTTTAAGAGTTATGGCACTTAAAAGCTTTGTAGTGTTTTTAGGTCACTTTTAGGGTCAAAAGTTCAAATCGACTGGCCTGTATGCAACCTAGAGATCCAGTTCTTGCACAGATATTATTTTTTATGGCCAATCTATCAGAAACTGCGGGTGGAGCGAACAAAAAAATACTTTTGCAAATTTGGGTGGTCTAATACACACAAATTTATATAAATAGAGAATAGACTTTAACTTTTTCTATATCTAAAAAACTTAAAACAAACGTTGACATTTTTAAAGCAGTTTGAAAACAATTAAAGGGGTTGTTTCTTAAGGTTTGCTATGCATACAAACTTTGAATTTGTTTAGATTTTCTTGTTGTACTTTTAAGTAATTAAAGGGTACATTTTCTTAGAATTTCTTTTACTGTTAGGTTAAGTTTTAAATTTGTTATTGTTTTCTTTAAACACAAACAACAAACTGAAATATTCTCTTTAGTAAAACAATTTAATAAATTTGTATTTAATTTATTAAAGCTATAGACACTATAGCTTTAAGAAAGTTTTTAATCTAAAAATACCTTTTTTGTGTATAAAACTTGCGGAAATGTTTTAAAAAGTTATAACAATATCCGTTACGATTTTATTTTTTTACTTTTTTTGGAAAAAGATAAACTCCATTACAAAATGTTAGAAGCGTTGGAACAAACAACACATTTTAACTTCCGTATCTTGTTATTAACGCCTCAGGGCTTCCCGTACTATGTTGTACTTTAGTATTTTTTTTTTTTTGAGCTAAAGATGAATATTGAACTAACTTTAAAGTTTTTTCTTTTTCATAATATTATTGTTATAAACAGCTTCAGCAAAAAAATAAGATAAGTTTGTTTATTGTACTAAAAATTTGTTGAGCAAAGAAAAAGATTTGTATAAATTTTTTAAAGCCTTAAACCTTTAATGCGAATCTTTTTAGGGTCGTCCTAATTTTTGATTTTCCATTGTCACAAAACATAAATTAGTGATACAACCTCTTAAAAAACTTTATCAAAATTTAAAATCGGTGGAGTAAAAAGTTCCTTGAATAACGAATGAAGATTCAAGTCCATATCGTTGACCACTATTCAATAAATGCCAACTTAAAAATTGTGGCATGACATAATCCCCACGTACACAATCCCTATTTCCGTTAAGGGGATTATGACCAAACTCATTTCGGGCATAATCCCCATAACCGACCGAAAATGATTTAAGCGTTATCCCAATAAAAAATGGACATAATTCCCATAATCCCATTAAAGGGATTATGTCCACTATATTAATTGGTTATAATCCCAGAAATTGTATTTAATTTATTTTTTTGTTATATTCTTACAGAATAACTTTATCTGAGACTTTATCTATGCAAAAAGGTTTGAGAAACTTGGACTTTTTTTTATAAGAATCTGAGAATTTTTCTATACGAAAAACATCTCAGAATCTGACACTTTTTCTATACAAAAAAAAAAATGTCTCAGAATCTAAGAGTTTTTCAATATGAAAAATTTTTCAGAATCTGATAATTTTTATGTATGAAAAATGTCTCAGAATCTGAGATATTTTCAATGTCAAAAATGTCTCAGAATCTGAGAATTTTTCTATACGAAAAGTTTCTCAGGATCGGAGACTTTTTTTTTAACGAAAAACGTCTTAAAATCTTAAATTTTGTCAATGCAATAAATGACTTAGAACCTGAGACTTTTTCTAAACAACAAATGTTTCAGAATCTGAAAATTTTTTATTGTAAAAAATTTCTCAGAATCTGAAACTATTTCTATACGAAAATCATCTTAGAATCTGAGATTTTTTCTATACGAAAAATGTTTCAAAAAATGAGACTTTGAATCTGGGAGTATCTCTAAAAGAAAAATTTTAAGAAAAATGTCTTAGAAGTTAAGAATTACGGAAAATGTTTCAGCATCTGAGCCATTTTTTATGTGAAAAATGTCTAAGAATCTGAGAGTTTTTCAATGTGCAAAATGTTGCAGAATCTAAGACCTTTTCTTTACGAAAAATGTCTTAGAATCTGAAAGTATTTCAACATGAAAAATATCTAAGAATCTGAGAATCTTTTCTACACGAAACATTTTTCAGAATTTGAGAGTTTTTCTATACATAAAGTGTCTCAGAATCTGAGAGTTTTTCCATATGAAAAATGTCTCATTTTTTTTACAAGACAAATGTGTTAGAATCTGAGACTTGTTCTATACGAAAATTTTCTTAAAGTCTTAGAATTTTTTTTTTAAGAAAAATGTCTCAGAATCTGGGACTTTTTTATACGAAAAATCTGAAATTTTCTCCATACGAACAATCTATATCTATACTAATATTATAAAGAGGTAATGTTTGTTTTTTTGTTTGTTTGTTTGTAGAAAGTAATCTCCGGAACTACTTATCCGATTTCAAAAAAGTTTTCAGAAATATTTAGAGTGTTCCTCCAGGACGGACATAGGCTAGGTTTCATCGACCACGCCCACTTCTACGCCCACTTTTTTTCCAAAAAACGTAAAATTTAAAAATCTCCAAAACTACTAAACCGATTTCAAAAATTTTTTCACAAATATATACTTGGAATGGTCCTTCATGATGAAAATATGCTTGGTTTCATCGACCACGCCCACTTCTACGCCCACTTTTGGCAAAAAACCTTAAAATTTAAATATCTATGAAACTACTCACCCGATTTCAAAAATGTTTTCACCAATATTAAGAGTGTTTTTCCAGGGTGGATATAAGCAAGGATTCATCTACCACGCCCACTTCTACGCCCACTTTTTGACAAAAAACGTAAAATTTAAAAATCTCTAAAACTACTAAACCGATTTAAAATTTTTTTTTTACTAATATATACTTGAAATGGTCCTTCATGATGGAAATATGATTGGTTTCGTCGATCACGCCCACTTATACGCCCACTTTTGGAACAAAAACTGGAAATCTATGAAACAATTCATCCGATTTCAAAAATATTTTCACCAATATTTAGAGTGTTCCTCCAGGGTGGATATAGGCTAAGATTCATCGACCACAACCACTTCTAGACCCACTTTTTGGCCAAAAAACCTAAAATTTAAAAATCTCCAAAATTACTCATCCGTTTTCCAAAATTTTTCCATTAACTAGAAATGGTAATTCAGAGTGGAAATATGCTGGGTTTCATTGACCACGCCCATTTCTACGCCCACTTTTGGCAAGAAAAACGGAATATTTAAATATGATCAAACTACTCATCCGATTTCAAAAATTTCATCACCAATATATATTAAGAAATGGTCCTTCAGGGTGGACATGGGCTAGCTTTCATCGACCACACCCCTTCTACTCCCAGTTATGGCCAGAAAAACGTAAAATTTCAAAATCTCCGAAACTGCTCATTCGATTTTAAAAAAATGTTTTCTCTAATATTAAGAATGGTCCTTCAGGATCGTCATTGGCTACGGTTTATAAGCGTAAAATTTTAAAATATACGAATCTATGAGGTTTCAAAAATGATTTAACCAATATTTAGAATTCTCCTTCAGGGTGAGTTAGGGTAAGTTTCATTGACCGCACCCATTTTAAATATCACTTTGGGTCAAAGGCCATACAAATTAAAAACCTCTGAAACTACTCATCCGATTTCAAAACGATTTTGAAAAATGCCCTTTTTGGAAATTCCGATTTTAATGGAGCAAATAGGTGCAAAATAGGAAACTTTGTAACCTTTTCTATCTCCTGAAATATTGGTCATAGAAACTTGAAAATTCAAATGCGGGATCCTTCAGCCCAAAAAATCATTATAAAAAAGTACTTTCCGGAAATTTACATTTAAATGGTAAATTATTGTACTGTGGTACTTAACTATCCCCTGAAATCCTCCAGCAGAATGAACAATGAAGAGAAGAACATATTTTGAAATTAAAATTTTTAAGGGTTAAAAGGAGTAAACAATTGGTTAAGGTAGGGTAATATGGTACTTTTTATATCATTTGAGATAACGACCCAAAAATGTTTTTATTTCTTTAACACATGTTATACAGAAAGGATAGAAGCCTACATGGCACGAAATGAATTGAAATTCAATGAATTGAAATGAATAGAACAGGGAACAAATTGGAATAGAACGGGGAACGAAATGAAATGATTTCAATAATTTCGATCGAAAATTTCAAGATAGTTTTTTTTTACCGTAACGAACATGATTCCAGGCTAAACGGGGCTGTTTTAATTTTATAATAAAAATTTAATAATGAAGGGGAAGAATTTAAAAAATGGGGACTCTTATCCTGATCATTCTTAAATACGGTATTTAATATTACCGGTAACAAAGTTCCGGGCGGGCCTGCTAGTAATATTATAAAGAGGTAATGTTTGTATGTTTGTTTGTTTGTAGAGGGTAATCTCCGGAACCACTTATCCGATTTCAAAAATGTTTTCAGCAATATTTAAAGTGTTCCTCCAGGATGGACATAGGCTAGGTTTCATCGACCACGCCCACTTCTACGCCCACTTTTGGCCAAAAAACGTAAAATTGAAAAAAAAACTGCTGAACCGATTTCAAAATTTTTTTTAACAATACATACTTGGAATGGTCCTTCATGGTGGACATATGCTGGGTTTCATCGACCACGCCCACATCTACGCCCACTTTTGTTAAAAAACTTAAAATTTAAATATCTATGAAACTACTCATCCGATTTCAAAAAAGTTTTCATTAATATTTAGAGTGTTCCTCCAGGGTTGACATAGGCTAGGTTTCATCGACCACGCCCACTTCTACGCCCACTTTTAGCCAAAAACGTAAAATTTAAAAATCTCCACAACTACTGAACCAATTTAAAATTTTTTTCACCAATACATGCTTGGAATGGTCCTTCATATTGGACATATGCTGGGTTTCATCGACCACGAACATTTCTACGGCCACTTTTGGCCTAAAAACTTAAAATTTAAATATCTATTATACATCTCATCCGATTTCAAAAATGTTTTCACCAATATTTAGAGTGTTCCTAAAGGGGTGATATAAGCTAGGATTTATCGACCACGCCCACTTATACGCCCACTTTTTGGCAAAAAAAACTAAAATTTAAAAATCTTCAAAAATGTTCATCCGAAATTTTTTCACCAATACTTGGTCCTTCAGAGTGGAAATATTCTAGGTTTTATTTACAACGCCCATTTCTACGCCCACATTTGGCAAGAAAAACGTAAAATTTCAATATGATCAAACTACTCATCCGATTTAAAAAATGTTATCACCAATACACATATATTAAGAATGGTGCTTCAGGGTGGACATGGGTTGGCTCTCATCGACCACACCTACTTCTACGCCCACCTTTGCCCAAAAAACGTAAAATTTCAAAATATCCGAAACTACTCATTTAAAAAATGTTTTCTACAATATTAGGAATGGTCCATCAGGTTAGACATAGGCTTCGGTTCATCTACGTAAAATTTTTAAATATACGAAACTTCCCAATCAGAAACTGCCAACCGTACAAAAAATATTGTACTGGCGGAGCACTGGATTTATTGGAAATGCCAACAGCGTTTCAACTTTGGCAATTACAAACAGAATTGTACTCTGCCAGTACATTTAATACAACATTTACGACCATTTATTTTTTTATTAATTATTTTTAAGCGGTTGGATTTCGATTAAATATTGTTTTTATTACACCTTTTATTATATTAACAAAGAGTTATTAAATAATTTACATATATATTATTAAAATTAGTGTAATAGAGTAATAGCAATTGTTTTATCATGACATGTAGTAAGAATACACTTGAATTCTACCATACTTATGTTAATTTCAGTGTTATTTTCATCTAATTTTCTAACATCATACAATCCTATTTCACTTGATGGAAGTGGATATTCCACAAAATCAGTAACTTCAAGAAAAACGTTGCCTTTAAAAAAAATATCATCACATTTGAAATTCGACACTTTCCTACTAAAAATTTCGTTAACCGTAATAACATTTCCATTTCTTAGTAAGCATACGTTATCAGGAGGAAGTGGTGAAATTTTATTGCCTTCGATAATAACAAAGCTAAAAGTAACTCCTATTTCCGAGGTTTCTAAAATTTGTCCAAGAGAATATTTTAAGCTTCTATTGATACGATAAAGCAATGGAAAATTATTTGATGAATCGTTTGATCGAAAAATATGAAGTTTTCTTTGAACTTCTTCGATGGGGTTGGTTGGAGAATTTATAATACTTTTTATAAAACCTAAGCTATTTTCGAAATCAAACGCGGAAAATTGAGATAGCGGCGCCCCTATATTAACAACGTCATCTGCGATATGAATAAGGTTGTGAATATTCATTGTATGTGATTTTGGTCCATAAAAATATGACATAAGTTCAACAAATTTCCTTAATAACTGCTTAGCATAATCAGCTTTCAATGTAGCTAATTTGCTAGATGACAAAATTCGACAAGCTGTAAAAAGAAGTAAAAAATGTCTGTACTGATTAGATTTCAATACATTTTTCAAAACTATCCCTCCGCCATATAATAAAAAAAAAACGATATTGTGTAGCTTTCCAATTTCCTGTATCCATTAAATCAAACGTTTTTCTTTGGAACTCAGCTGTAATATATTTAGATATTTTTGAAAAATTTTGTTGCATAATTGCTACGTTTTCTTCGGAAATATAAGAATCTGGATTCTTAAAAATAAGTTTCTGAAGTAACGTTTTCCCAATTCCAAGGTACAACATATGCATTTCATCCAAAACGACGGATTTTATTAAGTCAAAGTTAGGAATATCGAGAAGTGGACTGGTTTCTTTAGCTAAATGGTGCTCAGCGTTAGCCTTTTCTCTAAACGACTGGAGCGTACGTTGTTCACAATTTATTTCTTTAAAAATGCATGTTTTATTTACTGTTTCTCCTTTTACGGTGCATCTTTCACAAGAAAAAAAAACCTGTGTGACCCTTGGTACACTTGATAAACGCTCGGGCAGGCATATCACAGCAAAAAGCTAATATTTTAAATGTAAATTGTTTTCCGTGGAACTCGACACCTAAAATAATATAAGTAAAAAAAATATTTAATTTTTTTTTTTGTTTCTAATTTTTGTGTGTACCTTCATTAGTTAAAGTATTAACTTCGGATACAAATTCAGATAAAAATTCTCCAGCAAAATACGGTTTTGAATTTCCAAAGTATAATGCTATTATTAATGGCTTAGTGGTGTAATTTCTTGCAAAAACTCTTCCCATTAATGTCCAAAAACCTTTTTTGGACTTATTAAATATGTCCATTCCGTCTACGTGAATCAATAATTCAATATTATTTTCCGTATAAAGATTTGGATGTATGATAACATCTAGATTAGATTTTACTCCAAAGTATTGAAATGTTCCCAGAGTGCCGTCAGAACATTTCATTATTTCAGTTTCTCCTCTTATACGAGAAGTTTGCAATAATGTTTTACAGCATTTTGGGAGAGACAGGTGCCCTTCCGATCTAAGTATCAATAATAGTCCGTCTATACATTTTTGTGTAAGGGTTCTGATATTTTGAAAAATCCAATTCTTTATTTTTGTATCAATATTCCCATTTAAAATTGAAGTTTTTTCATTTTCTGTGAATTTCATTGTCCTGGGACTGTACAGTATTACTTTTAAATCGATACTGGCAATGTACAGCATTTTTTATTTTGCCAGCAGTCTGCCAACACCTGAAAAAACAATTGGCCCGAGCCCCATCTGGCGTTATCAATCCAACAATAGCACTGTACAGTATTTTTTGTAAATCCGACTTTGGCACAGCGTAGTATTACTTAAAAATATGACACTGGTGATGTGCAGTGTTTTTTGTTTTGCCAACAGTCTGCCAACACCAGAAAAAACAATTGGCGGAGCTACATCTGGCGTTATCAATCCAACAATGCCACTGTACAGTATTAGTTGCAAACCGTGTTATCCGCCAACGTTGGTAATACTGGCACCAACGCTTTGCCAACCTTGGCCCTTTTGTATTTTTCTGACTGGGTTATTATGAGATTTCAAAAATGTTTTCACCAATATTTATAATTTACTTTCAGGATGACTTAGGGTAGGTTTCATTGACCACACCCATTTTAAAGATCACTTTAGGTCAAAAGACGTAAAATTTTAAAATCTACCAAACTACTCATCTAATTTCAAAACATTCTGAAAAATGTCCTTTTTGGAAAATCCTATTGTACTGGGTCAAATACGTGCAAAGTAGTGAACTTTGAAACTTTTTCTTTCTCCTGAAAATTTGGTCATAGTAACTTGAAATGTTGGATCCTCTAGCCCAAAAAATCATTCTGGAAATTAAGATTTTAATAGGGATAAGGGTAAACAATTGTAATGCGGAACTATTATTTTTTTTTTTAAAGAATGAAGCCTACATTTATCGAAATGAATTGGAATTCAGAACAAAATGAATTAAATGGGGAACAAATGAATAGAAAAGGAAACGAAATGGAATAGAACGGGGAACGAAATGGAGTGAAACGGGGAATGAAATGGTTTCAATAATTACGATATAAGGGCTCGAAAATTTTCAAGAACATTATTTACCGAAACGAACATGTTTCCAAGCTAAACGGGCTGTTTATATTTTATTGTTTATTCTAAATAGTTTTTATGAAAGACTTCAACGATAAAAATTAACTTAAATAAAAATTATGTAGGGGAGAATTTTAGAAATGGAGACTCTTATCCTGATCCTTCTTTAATCAGGTATTTAATATTACCGGGGGCGAAGTTCCGGGCGAGCCTGCTAGTAAATTATAATCTGAGACCTTTTCTATACAAAAAATGTTTCAGATTTTGAGACTTCTTTTTTAAGAAAAATTTCTCAGAATCTGAAACTTTTTCTATACGAAAATGTTCTCTGAATCTGAGGTTTTTTCTGAACAAAAAAAAAAAAAATCTCAGAACTTAAGATTTTTTCTTCACGAAAAATATCTCAGAATCTAAGACTTTTTCTATGCGAAAAATGTCTAAGAATCTGAGAATTTCTTATACGAAAAAATTTTTCAGAATCTGAGACTTTTTCTGTAGAAAAAATGAGAATTTTTCTATATGAAAAATGTCCAAGCATCTGAGAATTTTTATACAAAAAATTCCTCAAAATCAGAGACTTTTTCTATACGAAAAATGTCTCAGAGTCTGAGACTTTTTCTATGCGAAAAATTTCTAAGAATCTGAGAATTTTTTATACAAAAAATTTCTCACAATCTGATACTTTTTCTGTACGAAAAACGTCTCAGAATGTGAGATTTTTTCTATACGACAAAAATCTCGGAGGCTGAGACTTTTTCTTTACTAAATATGTCTCAGAATCTGAGACTTTTCTATTCGAAAAGTTTCTAAGAACTGAGACTTTTTTATACAAAAAATTTCTCAGAGTTTTCTATCCGTGAAAATAATAGTTTGTTCTTGTATGGGCTTATGATCATGGAAAATTAAGCTCCATTTTAGGGCTTTCGGTGTCTTCGCGATGTCGGTACTAAGGTTGCCTGGAATGGCCTGAATTTTCCAGTTATTTTGAGTCTGGTCCAGTTTCCAGTTACAATATAATTTGTCCAGTTAAGAACGAATTTCTTTAAGTTTTTACAATTATTTTTTTTTATTAACGACAAAACGTGCTCTTTTTTTGCAGCATTTTCGCTCCTTTTTCCATTACTTTTTTTGAACATCTCTGGTTATATAGCGTTGATTTCGCACGAATCTTTTCCTTGAGCTCTTCGATAACCTGAGGATAGTTTCTCACATCAAATTACCCCAACAAAATAAGTCTAGAGGGATCAAATCTGCACACAAGGGACAGTTATTGTCGCCCCATTTTTTATACCGCACGTCTAGGGAATTTGAACTGGCCACCTAAATTCACAGATTTGACCGCACCGGACTTATTTTTGTAGAGTTATGTGAAAAGGAAAATCTGCGCCAACAATCCTCAGACCTTTAACGAGCTCAACATCAAAATTCGAGATGCTCGAAAAAGTAATGACAATGCTTAACAAATACACATTTTTCCGTGGCCAATAGAGACGTCAATTTAAGTGATGTTCTTACATATGAAAATCGGTTTGTTTTTTTAATTATAAAAAAAATATGTATGGGTCCAGTTATTGTTCCAAAATCCAGTTGAAAATTTAACATTTTCCAGTTATTTGACTTTTAGTATCTGGCAACCCTAGTGGGTACCTAGGCACATGCCTCGTGGGCCCTAATGCAGGGGGAGCCTCAGCGAGATTTAGGTTGAACTTTAGTGTCGACGAAAAGTGTAAACATAAATTTTGAAATTTGCTTATAGTGTCTTGTTTCAACATAGCGGATGAGTATTAAATATTTGCATAAATGTTACTCATACGCTTTGTTGAAACAAGAAAATATAAACAAATTACAAAATTGTTTTGAAATTAATATTCAAATGCGATTTTTTCAAAAAAAAAACAAAAAACACGCGTCTGAATTTTTTTGTGTGGATAGAGAAACATCTAAACTTAAAAAAATGACCGGTTTTTTGATAAATTGACTTTTTTAAAAAAAGAGAAGTTTCAGATCGGGTTCTGAAAAATTAAAAAAAAAAATAAAAATTTATCGATAGCCCATAAAAAAATTTGTACAAGAATACAAATTTTTTAAATTATGGTGCATTCTGTTTTAATATAATAATGATATCGGTTATTTTAAAATGTGTTAAATGAAATCACTTAATTTAAACAAATTCATTAAAATTGTAAAATAGTTTAAATTTCAAAAACTTTTACTAAGCTTTGTGTCTTTTTATACCCTCCACTCTAGTGATAGAGGGTATATATAAGTTTGTCATTCCGTTTGTAACACCTCGAAATATTGGTCTAGGACCCCATAAAGTATATATATTCATGATCCTCGATCGATTTTAAGACGATCTAGCGATGTCCGTCCGTCCGTCCGTCCGTCCGTCCGTCTGTCCGTCTGTCTGTCTGTCTGTTGAAAACACGCTAACTTTTGAAAGACTTTACGGAGGCTCCTGAAGTTTGGCATATATGTTGGGTATTTACCTGGTCAGGTTGGTATTGCAATCCAGCGAAATCGGTCCAGTGGTTCAAAAGTTATGAGCAAAAGACTGAATTTCGGCAAGGGTTTTTCGTGAATTTATGAGATAAAAAGCACTATAACTTTCGAAAATCAATGCTGAGGATGTTGAAGCTTGGCATATATATTTTTTGTTCCTCCAGCCTAGTTCGTTTTGAATTTCACCCAAATCGGTCCAGTGGTTCAAAAGTTATTAGCAACACCGTGAATATCAGATTAGCTTCACCTTAAATTCACGTAGTGAAAACCCGTTAAACCTGTTTTACAACCATTGGTAAGTCACAAAAATATTTTAAAACGTATTTTTGTCACTCAAAAATATTTTCATACCAAAACAAAAAAAAAAAAATACACTCGAAAAAAATGTTACACTCAAAAAAAATTTTAATGTAAAATTCAAAAAAAATTTTACACTCAAAAAAAAATTTACACTCAAAAAAAAAATTAGTATTTTTTTTCAAAAATTCTAAAAAAAAATTTACACTCAAAAAAAATTATTAAATTTTTTTTTAATGTAAAATTCGAAAAAAATTTTACACTCAAAATAAAATTAGTTTTTTTTTTTTTTTTTTTTTAAATTACTAAAAAAAAAAAAATTTTATACAAAATAAAATATTTCTAATCATAACTGTTATTTTTTTCACGTTAGAAAATTTACTATCACTTAAAATGGGCATTGTGGAGGGTATTCATAGATTCGGCGAAGTCGAATTTAACTTTTCTACTTGTTTTTTCTGCTACTGAATTCTACGGTAATAAAAATTTGACTTTTAACAAATACTCTTAAAATTTATTTTGCTAAATTTTGCAGCATGATTCGCAGATCTTGGGTGGTATGTTTATAACTTTCTGACTGACTTCATGAGTTGACAAAGAACGTGTAACCATTACAAACAAAACGGATGTATTTGCTATTATTGTTGTTTATTGACGTTCATTCGTTGGCATTACATTATGTTTTTTTTTTATTGTTATTATTATTACTATGATACAGTCTTCCATACAGCAGGTATTTTTATACTTATTTGTGTTGTATTTTACTACCGGATATGACATTTTATAACAAACAAAAAAAAAAGTAAGAGTAGCAAGATTTTATTACGAGTTTTAAAAGCAATATATTTAAGTACTAGTAGAGTACACATTAGAGTGGGGCCTATTAAAAAGGATTTTTTTTTAAATTCTTTTACATTTAAATTTTGTAAGTTTGCTAAAAATTTTGAATATTTAAAAAAGTGGATTCAAAGTGATATAATCGAACATAATTCGTGTTTCCATACTATATAAAACTTTTTAAAAAATCAATTTTTCACCCCACATTAATTTATATTTATTTATACATTAGGGCATCCCGTCAAGTTTAATTTTTTGAATTTCATGTTGTACACATAAAAAAAAAAAACCTTGTCAAATTACTAGAAAAAGTCTTGTAATCCCATTTTACCAATATTTGACAGTTTTCCCTGGTTTTTTAACAAAAAATTTTCGATCGAAATTAATTTTTTTTTTGTAATTTTACAGTTTTTCTTGTAATTTTACAAGTTTCCAAGATTTTAAAAAAAAAAAATATAGTAAATTTACGAGAATTTCTTGTAAATTTTGTTTCGCAAAAAAAGTTGTAAACTTACAATTTTATTGGAAAAAATCTTGAAAAATTACAAAAAGCTCGTAATTTTTACTACACTCAAAATAATAACTCTGTAAAATACTCTGTAAAATGACTGTAATCTCAATTCAACAGAAATTTGACAGAGTTTTCTGTTAAAATACAGATTTAAAGAAAATACTTTGTATTTTTTGTGACCGAAAAACAAAATTTTTTAAAATTCGAGTTACTCGTTAAAAACTCGTATTTTTCACAAAAATAAAAAAGTAAATTTAGAATTTGGAAGCATTAAAGCGGGCAAATTTAACAAAATTTAACAAAATTTTAATTTTAATTTATTTAACTTTAATTAATGTTTTTGAAGCAGAGAAGTTTTACTCATAAAATGGATTTAACTAAAACTTTGTAAATTTACAGAGTTTTTTGGTAAAATTCTTTTCGGTTTTATCAATATTTTACAGATAATTCTGTAAATTTACATCTTTTTATCGAAATCTTTTTACAGAGTTTTCTTCGTAAAATAACAAAAAATCTTCCTGGTTGGAAATCTATGGTATTTGCTGCTGGCTCAGCAGAGTATCTCTGTAATTTAACCGAGTGATTATTTTGAGTGTGTAAAATAACAAGGAATTCTTGTCAAATAGGAGGTAGCAAAAAAAAAAAGTTACACATTTTACTTTTAATTTTGCAAGGTTTTTTTTTGAGTGTAATACCCGACAAACGATAGCAACGACAGAGCTGATTGTGGGAAAATTTATGAAAAAATTTTGCAAGTTCATCTTCAGTCGGCAACCAGGGGTTAAATTTGAAAAAAAAAATTACGTATTTCGACCAAAATTGATGTCAAAATTTTTTGACAAAAATTCAAATTCGAAAATTTTGCGTACTTTATTGGAAAAATATTTAAATAAATTCAAAACCGCGATTTTGGTCCACAGATGCTGATTTTTAAACATGAAAATATTTTTTTTCCAAATTGGTCTCAATAGTTGGAAAGTGTTAAGTGTGTTTTCTAAAAAATAATGAAAATATATAAAAACACGATTTTGGTCCGAAAGTGCTGGTTAGCATATGTGGACCAAAATCACTGTGTTAAACCCTGTTTAACAATGGGTTAATTGAGATGTCAACGGATGGTGATGTATATATTAAGATCGTTTAATTTTGTATTGATCTCTTATACCAATTTGATTGGTTCATTTAATTTTGATATACACACTTTTCTTTGTGTGTATTAGTTTTTAGTAACATGATTTTTTGTTCCCTTTTTATTGTACGAACTAGAAGTTAGTTACATTTTTAGTATTAGAAGAACAACTCAAGGGCATTGAAGCCTATAATAAAAGCGCCTAGTTTTAAACAAATTTGGTTCGTGAAGAACATTAAATAAAACAAGGACTTTTCATTTCTATAATCATTAAACTGACTTTGGAAGTCAACATTTGGTCCTTCGATACCTCCTAGATTTGGCTAGGAGTGGAATAGAATTAGTGACAAGGTGTCCACTAAAACCCCCGGCGGTTGCGCTCTACCCGAACAACCCCAACATCTACAGCAGCAGTCATACTGGAGGACTGTTTGGCTAATAAAATTACAAGGCTACATCCCGGCAGCAGAAGTAATTAAAAACAACTACATCATTATCATCAAGCGGCTCTTCATCAACAGCATCCCGTGCTTATAAACCGATCGAACGAGACGTCATAATTTTGTGCATCCCGACACACAGATTATAGGATAATCACACCAAACCTCCAAGGCAGAACAATTCAAGAAGATTTTGTAAAGGTTTGAACATAATTCAGGAATAAATAAGGTATGTAATGTGTTTTTTATTGGTATTTTGTGCGACAATATTTTTTTTTCTCTACGAGATTGCAAAAATATTGAAAGAAATTATCAGAATTGAGATATCCAGTACAAAAAAGATAAATCCCTAACATTTCCGTTGAATTGTACCATTATATTGAAAAAGTACCACTAAAATGAAAAAAAAGTACCAAACTTAAATAAAAAGAAATCATCACTATTATCGGGCATGCGCAATAGCAATTAAAAAAAAATAGTCATATAGTTGTCCGCATGAAATTACAACAAAGTGTTTCGATTCCACTTCGTTCCTCATTGCATTGGAAGGTACAACAGAGGAAAAGACGAAATATTGTTAAACCCACGAATTAAATTTCACACTGTAAATCATTTTTTTTAGCAAATCGTGTGTAAAATATTGCAAAGAAAATATTAACCAAATATTAAATAAATAAAAGCAATATTTACAAAATATATTTCAAAAAAAATATAAAAAAGAAACAATAGTGTGTGAAAGTGAAAAAAAAGAAGAAAAACGCAACAAGTGGGAACAAACAAAAAGGAGAACAGTGGATAAAAAAAAAAAGATAATAAAGGAAAAAAACAACAAATACAACAATTCTCCAAGAATTAGCAAAAAGTACATTTAATTTAATTGCAATTCTTGTGTTTTTATAAATTGGTGCCGCTATAAAATCAACAGTTAGAAACTGTCTCACAAAAATAACAACAACAGCAATACTTGAAAAAAAAAACACCACAATACGAAGAAAAAAAGCAGGGTTTCCGATACCAGTGATCACCAGGGGATAAATTAAAAAACCGGTGAGTTAGTTAATCGATTTTTTTTAACCCTGAAATTAAAGAAAAATAATTTGGTGGAAATAAGTTGTCTTTTTGAAAAAAAAAAAATATAGTGGTACACGTCGAAAAATTGTTTGGCAAAATAGTGAGAAAAAAAGTGTACATTTTTAAATAAAAAATTCGTTGGTGATATTTTACAATATTTCTTGGAGAAATTATTGATACACTGACACAAAAAATTGTATACACGGAGAAAAATTATTACACTGAAAAAAAAAAATTTAATGGTTGATTATTTACGAAACTTCTTGGAGAAGCTTATAATAAAATTTTGGTACACTCAAACAAATTTTTTTGGTACACTGTGAAATTTTTTGTGAAAAATTTTAAGTGAATTTATTGGCTTTTTTAACACAATTTCTTGGAGAAATTGTAAATCCACTGATATTGGTACACAATCACACATTTTTTGGGTACACTCAGCGAAAATTATTTTATGAAGATTGTTGATTGATCGTTTACAAAATTTCTGGGAGAAATTTATGATTCAAAAGCTACTTATATACAAATTTTTTTCTCAAAGATTTATTTTATTTTGTATAACCTTTGACATTTTATTTTGATATTTTGGAAAACAAAAGGGGTAAGGCACAACGAGTTTTACTAACAATAAGTGATTTTTGCGCCATTTATTTGTATTTGTTTGTTAACACAATTTCTTGCAGAAATTGGCAAGCCTACAATTTGGTACACCGCGAAAAATTTATGTAAAACATTTGTCGATTATTTTGATTTGTTTACACAACTTCTTGGAGAAATTAACAAGCATTGAATTTTGATGCACCGAAAAAAAAAAAATCTTTTTTTTTACTAAAATTTTTTTATTGAATTTCAACACAATTTCTTGGAGAAATTGCCACACCATCGATATATCAGCACACTGCAACAAATTTTTTGGTACACTGGGAAAAATTTGCTGAAAATTTATATCAAGTTTTGTTGATTTTCTTGTTTTTTTAACACAATTTCTAGGAGAAATTGTCAAGTCTACGACTTTGGTACACCGCAAAATTTTTTTGGGAAAATTTTTATCGATTATCTTCGATTTTTTTTTACACAATTTCTTGGAGAAATTGTTAAGTCTACGACTTTGGTACACCGCAAAAAATTTTTTGGAAAATTTTTATCGATAATTTTCGTTTTTTTTACACAATTTCTTGGAGAAATTGTTAAGTCTACGACTTTGGTACGCCGCAAAAATTTTTTGAAAATTTTTATCGATTATTATCGATTTTTTTTTTTTTTTTTTTTAAAAACAATTTCTTGGAGAAATTGTCCTACCAACCAGTAGGGTTCACCGTGAAAAATTTTTATTGAATTTTTTGGATTTTTTTTAACACAATTTCCGGGGGAAATTGATAAGCTATCGTTTTCTGGTACACAGCGAAAAATTTCTTGGAAATTTTATTTGAGTATTGGGCATATTTTAACAGATTTCTTGGAGAAATTTATAGGCGTTTATCCCATATAAAATTTTGATTTTTAAACACATTTTCAAATCAAAAGGTGCGATACAATAAAGTATATTTGGGGCACTTCAAAATTACGGACGGTAATTAAAAGGAGTATCAATTATATACGATTGGGGTCATTCCTGGAGTTCAGCAGTAGTTATCATATCTCAGATTTGGCACAATTTTTTTTTTCTTTTTCACTTTGATTGTTGCATCAACAGAAGGTTTGTTTCCTTCTCCACGAAGATAGCCAAGGTGAAGTTATCGGTTAGGTTTTTCTCTTATTGGTTTCAAATTCGGTTAGCGATTAATAAAGATGACAGCAAAGAAGAGGTGCAAAGCCGACATCAAGCAGCTGAACACATGTTGCTCCAAGTTCGATATATTACTGCAAAACGACGTAACAGTATCTGTCATTGAGGTGAAACTAGTCGAGTTGGATAGAAGATGGACGAAAGCAGCAGAATCATATGAAGCATATTTATATTCATTGGAGGAAGAAGATCAGGAGGAAGACGCCAAAGATGAAGTATCGACTAAGTTTGAAGAAGCATGCGACAAATTTGAAATCTGCAAGGCGGCCATACTGGACCGAATAAAAACTGAGAACATTGCAGAAAAGGAACAACCCGGTGAAAAGCAAGAAGCAAACAAAACAACAAGTCATCATTCGGGGTTGAAGTTGCCAGCATGTGAAATTCAAGTGTTTGAAGGAGGTTACTCCAAGTGGCCAGCTTTCCGCGATATGTTTAGGGCAGTCGTTATTAAACATCCGCATTTGTCTCAAGCGCAAAAACTTTACCATTTGCGAAGCAAAACAAAGGGGGAAGCTAATCAAATAGTTTGTCGTTTTGATTTAGTTGACGAAAGTTTCAATTTAGCCTGGGAAGCATTAGAAGATAGGTATGAAAATCCTCGTATCCTGGCCCATCAACAAATGAAGACGATGTTCGGGGTGCAGGCCATACAAAATGAATCTTCAAAGGCAATCCGGCAGATTCAAAGCGTTATCAACGAAAGTTTAAAAATTTTTGAAACTTTAGGGCTTACAAAGACTTGGGATGCAATATTAATACATTTGTGTGCATCACAGCTTCCAGAAGAAACCATACGGGCTTGGGAGGTCACTTTAAAAGATCACAAAGTTTGGCCAACATGGCAGAACATGAGTGACTACCTCTCCCAGAGGGTCGAAATGCTGGAAACAGTTGCCGATTTGCGAAAACCTTACGTAAAGGAAAGCCAATCGTCAAAAAATCAGTCTTTTCACGCGCAATCGGTTTCAGAAAAGTCTAAGTTTAGCTGCAAAAAGTGTAAGCAGAATCATCCCTTGAGGCTCTGCAAACATTTCAAGTCCCTGTCACCGAAAGAAAGAGTAAAATATGCATACGATGAAAAATATTGCATTAATTGTCTCTCCCCGGGTCACTTCAAACCAAAGTGTCAGAGTAAAAATCTTTGCACCAGGTGCAATGAGAAGCACCATACGATGCTACACATCGAAGACGGTGATAAGCGCAAGAAGCCCGCAAATACAAGAACTACAACACATCCGTATCGTCATGATGACGAAAGGCCGTCATTTTCTGGTGCTCAGGTACAATCAAATGCTCCAAAAACTCAAGTAAACACAGCTGCAGCATCCACCGCTCCAGCAGAAAGGGTGCAAGCACATTTCGCTCAAAATGAAAGCACAACAGTTTTGCCTACAGCGTTAGTCAATATTGAAAAATCTGGAGAATTTTTCACCATTAGGGCTCTCCTGGATGCCGGTTCTGAGAAATCATTTGTCACCAAGCGTATTCAACAACAATTGGAGCTGCCAATGGAGGCTCATAATTCTCAAATTTCTGGTCTGGGAGGAACTGTCGTAGGTAGTTCTAAAGGTCGTTGTTTTTTGACTTTAAAATCAAGAGGGTCGAATTTTAAAATGCATATCATGGCTATTGTGGTTTCTAAACTTTCACATTTTTTGCCCTCCCGACGAGTAAAGGTGTCCGGTATAGAGGATGTTAAGCATTTAGATCTTGCGGATCCCTATTTTTATAAGCCGGCAGCTATTGACATGATCATTGGAAGTGATTATTTGCCATCTATAAACCTTAGCGGTGTTCAATCAAATGTTTTAGACTGTTTCGAAGCTAGAGAATCGCATTTTGGTTGGTATTTGTCCGGACCAGCGGCAATAAGTGAGGTGCATTCATTTTCAACAATGGTTTCGCCATCAGCAGACTTCGTTCTCCACGAACAAATCAAAAGGTTTTGGGAGATAGAGGAGGTTGAAAAAGACAATGAGATATCAGAAGCCGATGATTACTGCGAGAAATACTACCAAAGAACCACTTTCCGACAGCCAGAGGGTAGATATGTTGTTCGCCTGCCGTTCAAAGAAGAATTTCCTACCGACATCTATTTGGGTCCTTCAAGGAATATGGCACTGGCGCAATATTTTCGTATGGAAAAACACTTAGCAGGACGCCTGAACTAAAATCACAATATAGTAAGGTTCTTCAAGAATACATCGACTTGAATCATATGGAACCCGTATTGCACAATGAAGCTCCAGCTGAAAAATACTCCTCGTTTTTTCTACCCCATCATGCGGTCGTACGACCTGAAAGTAAATCTACAAAAGTTCGCGTCGTCTTCAACGCCTCTAAGAAAACAAATAGTGGATTCTCCTTGAATGACGTTCTACATCAGGGTCCAATTCTACAATCAGATTTAATGAAAATCATTTTGCAATGGCGAAATTATAGATTTGTTTTCACCGGAGACATCGAGAAGATGTATCGCCAAATTTTGCTGCATGAAGCCGACCGCCCCTACCAACAAATTTTATTCAAAAGCGAATCTGAAAATCAAGTTAAAGCATACCAACTGAAGACAGTAACGTTTGGTGTGAATTGTGCGCCATTCCTGGCCATTCGAACTCTTCAAGAGCTTAGCAACGCATGCAAGAATCTGTATCCGAAAGCGTCGTTTATTTTGAAAAACGAAATCTACGTGGATGACATCCTGTCTGGTGGTCATGATCTGGAAGAAACAAAAACCAAACAGCGCCAGCTTATAAACGCTTTAAACTCAGCTTTCCTTCCAATGAAGAAAATAACTGCAAATGATCGAGTTCTCCTTGAACATTTGCCCCGGGAAGATCTTCTGGACGAAGATTTTTTAAAGTTTGACGATTCTAGCTCTATCAAAACATTGGGCATTCGATGGAATGCTATGACAGATTCGTTTTACTACGTTATTGACCCAATTGAAATTACCCCATTAGCTACAAAAAGACAGATCTTATCAGTCATCGCAAAACTTTTCGATCCAATAGGGTGGTTAGGCCCAGTTGTTGTCGTAGCAAAACTATTGATGCAAGAGTTATGGGAAGATAAGGCAGGGTGGGATGAAGGCGTTTTACCACACATTCTCGTACGGTGGAACAAATTTCTACAAAATCTCCCACATTTAGCAACCTTAAAGATTCCTAGATGGGTAAACTTTTCTCCGCAGCACCAAATACAAATCCACGGATTCTGTGATTCGTCCGAGAAGGCATACTGTGGCACAGTATTTATTCGGACAACCGCTCCTGACGGGTCAATTAGCTGTCACTTGCTGGTAGCGAAAACGAAGGTCGCACCTCTAAAAAAGCTGACAATTCCTAAGCTCGAACTGTGTGGAGCTCTGTTATTAACAACGCTTATGAAAAGCCTAATAACGGACTACAAGTTCAAATATGAAATGTACCTATGGACGGATTCCTCAATCGTTCTAGGATGGCTGCAAAAACCGCCTGATACTTTAAAGACTTTTGTTTCAAATCGTATCAAGAAAATAAATGCTTTTGCAAATCAAACTCATTGGAAGCATGTAAAGACCGACGACAACCCCGCCGATCTTGGTACCCGTGGCTGCTCCCCTCAAGAACTTATAGTAAGTGAATTGTGGTGGCATGGGCCTTCCTGGCTAAGACAACCTCCCGAGCTCTGGCCAGAACCTCGAACTTTCGATCCAACCGATTTGGAAACGAAAAAAAGTCCTAAAACACAACTTAGCGCTAACTTTCATCTAAATACCAATCATGGTGAAGGTAAAGAAAAAAAGACCTCCTCGGTCACACCCATCGATGAGTCTGACGTGCTTGAAGAGTTTTCATCGCTTGACAAGGCGCTAAGAGTTATAAGTTATCGCTTTAGATTCATCAACCGCATCTGCAAGCGACCATTTTGTATTGATCCATACATCACTTCCAACGAAATTCAATTTGTGAAAACTCGTCTTATCATGGTTGCTCAGAAAAATCACTTCAACAGAGAGTACGATTGTCTTCAAGATAAACGACCTGTTCATCGAAAAAGTAGAATACTTACACTAAGCCCATTTATAGATAAAGAAGGGCTCCTCCGAGTAGGAGGCAGGCTAAGTAACTCCGGGTTAAGCTACGACGAACGTCATCCTATAATAATACCTGAAAAGTCTCATTTTGCAAAACTCCTCGTCGAATACACTCATCGCATACTGCTCCACGCTGAACATCACATTATGCTACGTGCGCTTAGACAAAGTTTTTATATACCGCGGCTTAGAAGCCTTGTTCGAAAATGTATTCGAAATTGCCGAGCGTGCACCATCTACAAACACAAGTTCCAGCGTCAAATAATGGCTACACTTCCTCCAGAGAGAGTAAATTTTTCGTTGCCGTTCACCTACACCGGTGTTGACTTTGCTGGCCCATTCAACGTGAAATCATCACCTTTAAGAAACGCAAAATTAATTAAAGGTTATGCAGCAGTATTCGTATGTTTCTCCACTCGAGCAGTACACCTCGAAGCATGCTCCGACCTCTCCACAGAGGCTTTCATGGCCTGCTTCGCTAGGTTCACAGGCCGACGAGGTCTGCCTAAAACCATGTTTTCCGACAACGGTCGCAATTTCCTGGGTGCCAGCTACGCGTTATTAAAAACACATAACGTCTTCCTGAAAACCGCCGAACAGGCTTTAATCGAAAAGTACGGTTCCCACGGCTTTACCTGGTCTTTTATACCGCCATATGCTCCTCACATGGGCGGCCTCTGGGAGGCTGCCGTCAAGAGCATGAAATCGCATCTGAAGAAAGTTGCAAATAATCTCACTTTCACTTTCGAAGAATTCAGCACTCTCCTCGTTCGCATCGAAGCAGTATTGAACTCGCGTCCGATGTCTCCATTAAGTGAAAACCCTACCGAACTCCTTCCACTGACTCCAGGTCATCTGCTACGAGGCGCCCCTCTGATAGCACCACCTGAAGCCCCTGAAGAGCCACCTTTAGACAAGATAAGTTTCCTTAAACGATGGTATCGACTTAAAGCTCTTCAACACGTATTCGCACGACGCTGGAAGAACGAGTATATCACTGAGCTCCAGCGAAGATTCAAGTGGAAGACTGAATGCCATAACATCAAAGAAAACGATTTCGTCATCATCAAGGACGATTTATTACCCCCATCCGAGTGGCGGCTTGGCCGTGTTACCAAAGTGATCTACGGATCCGACAGCAAAGTTAGAGTTGCCGAAATCAAAACCCAAAACGGCTTGATACGACGCTCAATAGTAAAACTATGCCTACTGCCCACAAACTGTGGCCCCCCTTCACCACTCCCAACCAACACTCAATAATCCACCAAATTACCAATCCACAAGAGATAGTCGCTTAACAGAATACTAATATGCACATTACATTATTTTTTTTTATTTCTTCCCTTTTAACCTATTTAGACGATGTCTAGTAAGCCCCGCTGCCATCTGTGCTTTCTAAATCACCCACTCAACTATGGCTGGGTATTCCTGGAATTTAACCCTTTGTGAAGGGAATGGGTTAGCGCTGCAATGGTCGCGTAAACCACGACCGATACATGTTAATATCAACACCATAGGGATGTAAGCAGCGTCAGATCCATATTGATGCTGCACGAATCATTATCAGTAAAATAATCAGATCATGTTCCAGTTAATGATCCAACCTCCTTGGCACAGGCAGCGAAGCTCCCGAACATGTGCAAGCCTCCCTGGTCCACCATAGATCTGCAATTCGTCACGAGTTTGACGGCGTCATCGGGTATCTTACAATTACCCAGATTTTGTTTAACGACATCGTTCATCCATAGCCGAGCCTTCTAAATGCATAACATCCGATCTGTGTCTGGGTCATTTCCGAAACGTGGAATGGGTGCTCCTTTCACTCCCTCCCGGGAATATGTTAAACCCTGTTTAACAATGGGTTAATTGAGATGTCAACGGATGGTGATGTATATATTAAGATCGTTTAATTTTGTATTGATCTCTTATACCAATTTGATTGGTTCATTTAATTTTGATATACACACTTTTCTTTGTGTGTATTAGTTTTTAGTAACATGATTTTTTGTTCCCTTTTTATTGTACGAACTAGAAGTTAGTTACATTTTTAGTATTAGAAGAACAACTCAAGGGCATTGAAGCCTATAATAAAAGCGCCTAGTTTTAAACAAATTTGGTTCGTGAAGAACATTAAATAAAACAAGGACTTTTCATTTCTATAATCATTAAACTGACTTTGGAAGTCAACACACTGATAAGCATTTTTGAACCAAAATCGTGTTTTTGTATATATTCCCAGTTGGCAACGTCCTCGAGCCATCCTCAGTGACGGAGCGATGACATGTCAGAGTCACACCTGACATCCACAAGACGTCTCTATGTACTGGGTTGAGGACAGTTTCATACAAATTTTCAAAATGTCCTCACTCAAAGTCAGCAGTGGTCAGGGCTGACCTTCTGGGGACATGTCACCTAAGACGTCTTTGGGGAAATGTCTGACATAGGTCATGCGAAAATACAAAAAAATTTCGTATTTCCTTTAGTTTTTACTTTTATCCATTTTCCTTTATAAATTATCTTTCTCATATTTAGAAAAAACTTTTCGCCTTTTTTAGTCCCAACTGGATTTGAACCTGGAACCTTCAGTTTACTAGTCCCACACCTAACCACTTGTTCCAAACTTTATTTTTAAAATTGTTATTACTTTTATTCTACTTGTTAGATTTTAATTTTATTTTAATTAAGTCGATAATATTGCCATCTTTTTCTTGGAAATTGAAGAGTTGCCTAGATTTAAAATTCTAATTTAATATACTGCTATTCTGAAGACATTTCCTTTTAGACGTCTTAGAGGAATTGTCCACACTCTTAAAGCAAACATTCAGTGCTGACATGTTAGGACATGTCATCAAGGATTGCCTATGATTTGTCAGAACCTGAAGACATTTCCTCAAGGAATCACTGTGGAAATTTCCTCAGTGACACATTTTCCAACTGGGTTTTATAGCTAACATACACAAAATTTGCCAACTTTTGTCACTTAAAAAATATTTAAAAAATATAAAAACACGATTTTGGTCCAAAAATGCTGATATGCGATCTTGGTCCACAGATGCTGATCAGCATTAAGCATATTTTCTAGATAACACACTTAACATTTTCCAACTTATGTTATCTAAAAAATATTAAAAATATATAAAAACACGATTTTGTTCCGAAAATGCTGATCAGCATCTGTGGACCAAAATCACAGATCAGCATTTTTAAATCGCGTTTTTATATTTTTTAGGTATACCTATAACACACTTGTCGCCGCCACTGTATTATATATAAACTATTTAATTTCACTCAATAATTTTCTTTATTTGTGTTAGTTCCTGGTTTCTTTAAATTGTTTATTTACTTAGAACATACACATTGTAAATTCAATCCCTTTCTAACACATATCTTGCATTGTAAATTCTTTTATTATAATGAAATACATTGCTTAATGACAAATAACTGTATTGTCTCATGATGGTAAAAGGCTAAAGCAAATCAAAAGAATTTGTTAAAAATTAATCCAAGTTAAAACCACCACAAGGCAATACAGAATTTTTTAAAGCTAACAAAGTAAAAATAAAACTTGTAAATTTTTTAGTCAAATATTAAAAGTGAATAAATTAAAATTGAAGTTTGCTATTAGAAACTGTAATTGTTTTATTTAAACTCGGGTTCAGAACTAAAACGTTTTAACAAATCTTTAAAAAATTCTTACTAAATTAAAATTCATAATACGATTATACCAAAATGCCTACGAGCGAACAGAACTGCAGTAAGTGCTCCCTTGTGGACACCGAGAGGATGGTGCAGTGCGACACATGTGACAAGTGGTTTCACTTTGAATGTGTCAACGTAAGTAGCAACATCGCAAATGTTAGCTGGAATTGTGACTCTTGCGATCATGAACAACCACTGGCAATCCTGAATAGCACGGCAGCCGCCGTATTACCTTCGGGTGAACAGCAGGCCGTTGGCAAGCAACAATGTGTGGCACATCCAAACCACAAACGGCTGCGAAATCGCCGACCGATGGTAGTGCATATACAGAAGCACAAAGTGTGATGAAAGTCGCCACGTCTACAACCCAGGCGAATGTTGGTAATATTGTTCACGCGAGTAATATGTCATGGTCTAACTCACACCTACAAGGTAACTCCTCAAGCTTCGCAAGAAGTCAAAACCATTCGTCAAATGCTGACCCAGCGCAAATGGCAAAGACTGTCAACTCAACTAAACAGCGCGACCTTCAACTGCAAATGCTAGAAGAGGAAAAGGAAATACAAAAACAATATCTAGAAAAGAAATACAAAATTTTATCCCAAACGGAAGGCGGCTGTGATTTTAATATTAATTTCTCATTGAATGCAACACAAAATAAACCTACACCTTCACAGCTGGCTGCCAGGCAGGTGATCCCGAAAGATCTTCCTCCATTCGACGGAAACCCAGAAGACTGGCCCCTTTTTTTAAGTAGTTTCAAAAACAGCACAGACCTTGCTGGTTACTCGGATGCAGAGAATCTTATGCGGTTACAAACCTGTCTACGCGGTAAGGCGAAAGAGCTGGTAAAAAGTAAACTTCTCGTTCCAACAATGGTGCCGGACATTATAGAAACTCTTGAAATGTGCTTTGGCAGGCCGGAGTATATAATAGAGAGCTTAATCGATAAGGCACGCAAGTTTCCAACACTTAAAGATAAACTGGAGAGTTTCATAGATTACGCACTTATGGTCAGAAACATTTGTTCTACAATGGAAGCGTGCTCAATGGTGCCGCACCTCAACAATCCCATGCTGGTTAAGGAGTTGGTAGAAAAGTTGCCAAACAATCATAAACTGAGCTGGGCGATGCATCCTAAAGATGCAAAAATTCCCGTCGTTAAAGTATTTAGTGACTGGATATACAGCATAGCCATGGCAGCCAGCCAAGTAGTTTCCCCGGTTACAAAACGTTCAGCATCAGTTAACACACACACCACCACGGAACCCGAAGAGCCAACCAAACCAACGTGTGTCGTTTGTAAAAGTGAATCGCATAAAATACAAAACTGCGAAGAATTTAAAAATGCTCCTCTAGATGAAAAGTGGTCAATAGTGAACGAAAATAAGCTATGCCGTCAATGTTTAAATGGTCATCGGCGCAAATGTTTTATAAACAAGGTTTGTGGTATAAACAACTGTAACTCAAAACATCACCAGCTGATGCATAAAAACTACAACATGCCAGATACAGGCAACGACGCTAAAGCACAACAAAGCGAGGCTACAAACGCAGTAAATGCTCATCATGATACAGAAAAAAATATGAAGCAGCTTTTTAGAATTGTACCAGTACGTCTGTATGCAAAAAATCAATTTTTGGATACCTACGCCTTTTTAGACGAGGGTTCGTCGGTAACGCTTATGGAACATGATATTTTTGAGAGCCTCGATCTAGAGGGTAAAAAGGAACCCCTTACACTTAAATGGACCGGCGAAACCACACGGGATGAAGAGGAGTCGGTAAGATGTTCAGTAACAATTTCAGGTATGGAAAATTATACGCAATTTGTTCTTAATGACGTGCATACAATTAAACAACTGGGTTTGCCAATGCAATCCTTGAACGCCGTTGAATTAATTAACAACTATCCATTCTTAAAGGGCGTGCCTATTAAATCATATACAAATGTTAAGCCAAAAATCTTAATAGGAGTCAACAACTGGAAGCTAGCCGTCCCACTAAAAATAAGGGAAGGAAATTGGAATCAGCCAATTGCCTCAAAAACACGCTTGGGTTGGACACTACAAGGCCCCTCGTCTCAAAGTTCCACTGCGTCATTTATAAATGTTCATACCTGCGATTGTGAAAAAAAATACGCAATTTTACATGATCAAATAAAAAATTATTTCTCCTTCGAGACGTCACCAGAAAAGAAATTGCTGTCGCCTGACGACCAAAAGGTTTTTAATATGCTTGAAGATACGTGTCAAAAAAAAGAAGGTCAGTATGAAATTGGTTTATTGTGGAAGAGTGAAAACCGCCAACTGCCCGACAGTTACAACTCTGCGTGGCACAGATTAATGTGCCTACAAAGAAAATTTAAAAAAGATAAAGATCTTCATACTACAATGCAAAATGAAATAAACAAACTGGTCACCAAAGGTTATGCTAAAAAGTTGCCCGATAATGTGATTAAATCGTGTGATCCAAATCCTGTCTGGTATTTGCCAATTTTCATCACACTGAACCCGAATAAGCCTGGCAAAATACGCTTGGTGTGGGATGCAGCATCTAAAGTAAATGGCACATCGCTAAACGATTTCTTTTTGAGCGGCCCGGATTTACTACGACCCCTTTTTGACATTCTTGTCGAGTTTCGTGTTGGAAAAGTTGCTATTTGCGGGGATATATCCGAGATGTTTCATCGTATCAATGTTCGGCCCGAAGATATGAATGTTCAACGATTTTTATGGTTTGATGATTTGAATCAACAAGTTCCGAGTATATATGTGATGCGGGCGCTTACTTTTGGAATATCTTGTGCCCCGTGTATAGCTCATTTTGTTCGTAACAAAAATGCTGATTGTTTTGAAACGAAGTATCCTCGTGCAGTTAAAGCAATTAAATTTCATCATTACATGGATGACTTTATTGATAGCGTGAATACTTACGAAGAAGCACTAAACTTAGCTTCTAATGTTAAAACTATACATGCAGCCGCTGGCTTTCAAATGCACAACTGGGCTACAAACTCTAGCCTACTACGAAGCCACTTATGTGGCGACAGTACAAATGATCAAACCGCCTACAACCTGGGTTCCATTGAAAAAATATTGGGTATGTATTGGGACCCTAATAACGATGTTTTTAAGTATATTTGTAGATTTGCGAGGCTGCGTAGAGACGTGTTAAACGGTCAAATCACCCCAACTAAAAGAGAGGTATTACAAGTTTTGATGACCATATTTGATCCACTAGGATTTCTTTCAATTTATACAATCAGCCTTAAAATACTCCTGCAAGAGATTTGGCGTTCTAAAATAAAATGGGACGATGAATTGACCTCAGACTTATGCAATAAATGGAACCTTTGGACACTTACCCTACCAAATATAGCTGAAGTTGTCATTCCACGCTGCTACTCACCACTTGTGGCGGAATCCACTAACATAGAGCTACACACCTTCGTAGACGCTGGAGAATACGCTTATGCAGCTGTGTGTTATCTGCGGGTGGAACAAAACACCGAAGTTGATGTATCACTTATAGCAGCCAAATGTAAAGTCGCACCCTTAAAACCAGTTTCTATACCAAGAATGGAACTCCAAGCGGCTATTCTTGGTACAAGGCTTGCATCAAAAATACAAGGCTGTAGTCGTATTAAGTTTTCAAAATCTTACTATTGGACAGACTCAAAAACTGTTTTAAATTGGCTCTCTATGGACCCGCGAAATTTCAAGCCATTTGTGATGCACCGTATAGGTGAAATACTTGAAAACACCAACCTAAACCAATGGAAGTGGGTACCATCAAAAATAAACCCAGCTGATGCCGCCACCAAATCTTGTAAACCCAATTCGCAACAATGGTTTAACGGCCCTGATTTTTTGAAACTCGATGTAAACGATTGGCCTATTTCTTCAAATTTAAAAAATAATCCCGATGATGGTGAACTACGTCATGCTCTTTTTCTTATTCAGTTAGGAAAGCAAAATGTCCAAATCAACTCTAGCTATTTTTCATGCTGGAGACGTCTGTACAAAGCAACCGCTACCTTTTTGTTATACATGGAACGCCTTAAATTTAAAATTGGTAAGAAAACCCCACCGAATGAAGTAAATTTTGAAATGCTACAAAAGGCTAAAGCCATTTTATTCAAGCACGCCCAGCAAACGGAGTTCAAAGAGGAAATTTCGGATATTCACCACAATAAAAATGTGAGTAAAAATAGCAAATTAAAACAACTTAACCCATACGTCGATGAGCAAGGTATTCTTCGAGCTGAAGGAAGAGTTAAGTCATTAAACTGTAACCACCCAATTATCTTACCCTACAACCACTATATAACATTTTTAATTGTACGGTACTATCACGTCGAATATCACCACTGTTTTCATGAAACAATAATCAACAACATAAGAACCAGATTTTATATACCGCGACTACGTGTACTCTACAAGACCATGCGAGGAAAATGCCAACACTGCAAAAATAATTCGAGCATACCTCTTATTCCCCAGATGGCCACCCTTCCACCTGCCAGACTGGCCAGTTTTGAACGCCCATTCACATTTGTAGGCATCGATTTTTTCGGACCATATTTAGTTACTGTTGGAAGGCATAAGGAGAAAAGATGGGGAGTAGTTTTCACGTGTATGACCGTGCGTGCCGTGCATATCGAAGTGGCTCATAGTTTGGATGCAAACTCATGTATAATGTGTATCACCAATTTCATAAATCGTCGTGGTATGCCCCGACAAATATTTACCGATAATGGTACCAACTTCAAAGCCACCGCAAAAATCTTTAAAGAAGAACAACAACAACTAAATCTTAACCAACTTGTTAAAAAATTCGATGAAATCAAGTGGACATTCAACCCACCAGCCGCTCCACATATGGGCGGAGCTTGGGAACGAATGGTAAAATCAATTAAAACAGTTCTCAACGCGACGTGTCCGGAATTTAAATTTAACGACGAAAGCCTAAGGAGTGCATTGTTGGAGGCAGAATCAATAATAAATTCACGTCCACTAACTTTCGTTTCCCTCGATGCTGACGACGATGAACCCTTGACACCTAATCATCTGATTTTAGGATCTTCATCCGGCTATAAGCCAATTTGTTCCGACAACGACTTACGCGGCAGATGGCGACAAACACAAAAATTTGCTGACTTTTTTTGGCGTAGATGGATTAAAGAATATGCACCAAACTTATTACGACGAAGCAAATGGTACAACAAACAGAAACCAGCTTCTCTAGGAGACGTCGTTATACTGGTAGATGAGAACCTTCCCAGAAACTGTTGGCCCAAAGGTGTTATCATTGAAACTACAACTGCTAAGGATGGCCAAGTCAGAAAGGTAAAAGTAAAAACAGCTACAAGTATTTTCGAGAGACCTATTTCAAAGGTTGCAATACTTGATGTCGGCTCTAAACACGAAGGTAAAATAACCAGCACCTGATTCTTTTACGAGGGGGAGAATGTCGCCGCCACTGTATTATATATAAACTATTTAATTTCACTCAATAATTTTCTTTATTTGTGTTAGTTCCTGGTTTCTTTAAATTGTTTATTTACTTAGAACATACACATTGTAAATTCAATCCCTTTCTAACACATATCTTGCATTGTAAATTCTTTTATTATAATGAAATACATTGCTTAATGACAAATAACTGTATTGTCTCATGATGGTAAAAGGCTAAAGCAAATCAAAAGAATTTGTTAAAAATTAATCCAAGTTAAAACCACCACAAGGCAATACAGAATTTTTTAAAGCTAACAAAGTAAAAATAAAACTTGTAAATTTTTTAGTCAAATATTAAAAGTGAATAAATTAAAATTGAAGTTTGCTATTAGAAACTGTAATTGTTTTATTTAAACTCGGGTTCAGAACTAAAACGTTTTAACAACACTAAACATTTTCCAACTTTTGAGACCAATTTAGATAAAAAAAATAATTTTCATGTTTAAAAATCAGCCTCTGTGGACCAAAATCGCGGTTTTGGATTTTTTTAAATATTTTGCAAATAATTTTTGAGCATGATTTGGTCAAAAAATTCAAACATGAATTTTGGTCGTAATACGTAATTTTTTTCCAACTTTGACCACTGGTTGCCGACTGAAAATGACCTAGCGAAATTTTTTCATAAATTCTCCTACAATCAGCTCTAACCATCGTTTAGCAGATATTACGACACGAAATTCGAAAATTTAAATTTGACGGGACGCCCTATTTAATACATCCTTTATACTTTTGCATAAAAGTATGAGTAGATATTGTGCATAAACTGTTATTTGGTTTTAATGAAAACGTTTTTTTTTTTTTAAGATTTTTATATCTTTTGGCATTGATTCTTTGTTTTTATTTTCTCTTTTATAAAAAAAAAAATAATTTTTATGTTGATTTATTAAATGTCATGTTTTGATGTGAAGAGTTTTAAATTAATGGTGGGAAAATACACAGACATGCAAATGATTTACCGTCGATACTTAAAAAAAGATTTTCTTTTCTGATTTCATTTTAATATACATGTCATCAGTGCTATGATAATGTTATTCATTTGTTATTAAAAAAAATATATCATTATCATGAAATAGCTATCGCCAAGATAAATTTTGTTGTAAAAAACACAATTAAAAAATAGTTGAAAGAAAATAAAAAAAAACTAAATTTAGCGGTATTGATTCAACTAATTTATACAAAATAAATTTTTCAGTAAAAAAATGGAAAGTTTTATTAGTCTTATAAAAAATTACAAGGTCAAATTTATATTTTTTTTAAAAATCATCAATGCCATTGAAAAGGCCGTCAAAAATACTTTAAAAATCGTTTTTTAAAAAAAAAAAATTTTTGTCGCATCAAAGTGTCAATAAAAATTCAACCAAATATGATCTTTGCAAAAAAAATTAAAACTTCCCATCTCTGTAACTCTAAAAATATTTCAACAAAAATTTTTGTATTTGAACTTTAGACTACCTACTGTTATCCTAACATTTCGACAAAATTATTCTTAAATCGGTTTTTTGGTGTGGACCGTTGACGCGTTTTGCCCCATACATAAATTATTTTACAAAATTTAGTCCGTTGTTGATTTAGTTTTGCTTAAGGTCATGAAAAATATTGTTAAATAAAAATACATTTTAAATTTTCAATTTTTAACTAAAAGTTTGTTTTATTTCCGATAATTCATCAATCATCAATCATCGTTGACCATCATCAGGGATTTAAAAAAAAAATCCAAACGTTTTTTCCGTGAGTTGAAAGCTCTTAGTAGGGTGCAGATTTTTGCCAAATGTAGTTCTTTAAAACTATAAAATCCTTTTAAAAGGAAACAGGATCACGAAATGAAAAATTTTAAATGCAGTTTTACTCCATTTGATCTTTACACTCAGATGTTTTTCTCATTGTTAACCCTTAGTCAGAGCTTGCAAGAATTAATTAAATTTTTGAACGATTTTTATACTCGATTGTTTCATAGAATTAATTCAACTTGGTCCAATCAGTAAAAGTAAGGTTCATTGAATTCAATTCTTTTTTTATTGTTCTTTAAAATGCATTCAAAGAATTCATTCACTAAGAATTCATTCTTATTGAATTAGTTCAATTTTTTCACCATTCAGTAAGAATTGAAAAATTTGTTAACCATTCAGTAAAAATTGAAAAATTTGTTAACCATTCAGTAAGAATTGAAAAATATTTTCACCGTTCAATAAGAAAATATTTTTTTTTTTTTGCAAAATGAAAAATAAAATGGTATATTTTTTTCTCATTAAATACCGAACTTGCTTTAAATTAACAAAAAAAAATATGACCTTGACCTTTGATATTTTTTGTAAATTTTAAGCAAGTTCGGTATTCTCACTGAAATCCCGTTTTTTTACATATATTTCTTCTTTTTCAATGAAAAATATACAATTTCATTTTTTCATTTTGCAAAAAAAAAAAATATTTTCTTATTGAACGGTGAAAACATTTTTCAATTCTTACTGAATGGTTAGCAAAATTTTGCGTTCTTACTGAATGGTTAACAAATTTTTCAATTCTTACTGAATGGTGATGAAATTGAATTAATTCAGTAAAGAATTAATTCAATAAGAATGAATTCTTAGTGAATGAATTCTTTGAACGTATTTTAAAGAACAATAAAAATGAATTGAATTCTTTTTCAGTGTTATTTAATGGAAATAAATACGAATTCGTTCGTTTCAATTCAATGTGAATAATGAATTAATTCTTTCGACTATAATTCAGAACGGAAAATTTAATTAAGGAATTATTTCAATACAAGCTCTGCCCTTAGTAGGAGTTAGTAAGGGTTAACAATGAGAAAAACACAACTCTGTAAAATGTTAAGATTGATTGAGTTTGTGCCAAATGAATTACACCATGGATGATGGGTGGGTATACGGGTTATTCAACATTAAAGTAACTCCGATAGCCTATTTGTTCAAAAGTTTCATTTAAATGGCTAATTTTAATCTGACACACATCGAGTGTGTGTTTGAGTCGAAGGAGTGCTGATGATGGGAAGGTGGCATTTTCTGAAAGCTGTCGACATCTTCACTTAGCCTGTGTTGTCACTTAATTTTTTCAAATTTTTTCATTGTACTGCAATTACTATTTCTCAGAAATAAATAATATAGACTCAAACCGAACTTAATAAAAATTCAGTTATTAAATATGCAGTCCAACAATATATACACACTGTTTTGTAATAATTTCAAATTTGTTTTCCTAAATTTGAATGGGGGTTACATTGGGCGCCAAAAATTATAAAATTTTTATTAATTTTAACAATAAGTCTAATTTTATTTTTTCATAATGGCGATTAAAGTGTTTAACATCAAAAAATATATATCAAAAAAATATATATTCTTATAAACATTTAAAAATAAGTCTCTCTCCCCTTGTTGGGCGCCAAAAAGTATGAACGTTCATAATAACGCTTATATAATTTTCAGATTTTTTTAGAAAATAAAAGATTCATAAATGTGATAAAACTGTTTTGCGGCATACTTTAGTTTCATTTCCAATTTTTTTGTATGTCCATGTTTGGTTAAGTTCAAAATATTTAATTATTTTTGAACGCACTTTTCTTTTATCGTCCATTGTGTAAAAAAATTGTAAATTAAAATGTTAACAGCCGAAAAAAAATATGAGAAGCTATAAACTAAAGGCAAAAATGTGTGTTAACATTTTTATGATCTTACTCCTTATAAAAGTTCATAATAAAGCTAATAAATTTTCAGAATTTTTCAGAAAATTAGAGATTTATAAATCTGATAAAACTGTTCAATCTAAAAAATAAAATAAAAACACGAATGAAATTTAAATTCGGACTTCTTGAATGTATTGCTACCCTCAACAATGTTAAAGGTAATATTGTAAAAAATTTAATTTAAAAAAAAAAGTTATAAAAAATTTTAGGGAAAAAATTTGTTAAAACAATTTGTAAATGAAATTAATATCTGACAACAAATTGTTTTAATCCGAATAAAAATAAATATACAGGTCCATATATAATTTGAAATTGAGCCAGATATAATTTGATATGGCCCAACACGTATTTGGATAAAATAAGAGGATGAAATTGGTAGATCAAAATAGCTCAAAAGTTGTTATATTAGATTAAATATGATCGTTTTTGATCCGAATAAAGGGTTTATCTAATTTGATATAATTGTATATAATTTTATATCATAAGATAAAATATGTAGAATTTTGCATAAAATATTTTTTTTTATCTCTGAAATCTGAAAATTATTTCAAATTTATCCCAAGTTTTTTCGGGAATTCCAACAAAAAATTCTGTCTGGGACTTAGAAATTTAAAAAAAAAATCGAAATTTAAAAAAAAATTTCTTTAAACTTTGTTAATTAGATTTTTGTTTTTGTAAAAAAACTTGGAAAAAATGTTGTAAAATTACAAAAAAAATTTAAGTTGTAAAATTACAAAAAAAAAATGTAAATTGTAAAATTACAAAAAAATTGTAAATTTCGATCGAAAATTGTTAATATTAGTCAAATAGAGCTTTCAGAATTATGGAAAATATTTTCTAATTTTGTTCTCAGAAATTGTAAATTTTGAATACAATTATTAAACTTAAATTTGCTCAGTGAAGAATAAAAGTAAAAAAATTAAAATAAAGCTTTAACATTCAGTTTAAATTTTCCCTAGTAAAAAAGTTTTGATATAATAATATATAATTTGATACAATCATATTAAAATATATATGAATTTTTATATGTTCAGATCTAATTATATCTAAGATTTAATGTGGCTCCATTATCTTATCTGGGGTTATATATAATTATGTATGACTTTATGTAATTATATAAATCTACATTAATTTATATAAAATAAGATCAACTGGATTTATTTGGATGTGACCAAAATTCGGATCGAATTGTATCATTTTTTATAATTGTGTATCTAAAATAATACAATTAGATATTTATTTGATCCAACTTGATACAGCCAATTTTGAGATCAAATTAGATCTAAAAAATTATTTTTTTTACTCGGGTTGTAGATAATAATTAAATTTTGTGAAATTGTAATTTTTTTGAAAATATTATATCTAAAAATTTAAAAAAAAAAAAAGAAGCAAAGCTTTTAAGTGCACTTTTATAATATTTATAAATATTAAGGGCACTTTTATAAATATTTATAACAAAAAAAAAAATGATTTTTTGTACATAATAATGGTAAAATTTTATATATAAAAGTGGTAAATTAAAAGCTCTCTATTTAAAATGCAACAATATGTTTTGAATACTCACGTAAAAGGTAATGTTAAATTATACCGTACATACCTGAAAATAAAAGAAAAATACTTATTAGTTGAAGCTTTTTAAATCAATATACGCTACAAGAATTTTATTCAACTCTTCACGTAAGGCGCCAAAATTTACAGCGGTTTTGTACTTATATACGAATCCCACAATAAGGAATTTTTAAATATCATTTATCAAAATCAGATAAAGAACTTGTAGGTCAGTCTTCAATGGGTGAATTAATTTTTGATTTTAAGATTTTAGTACCTTTTTAATAAAACCTTTTTATGTAATTCTACTTTGTGCAACATTTTATACTTTACTTTATTATCTCTGTATATTTGCTACTTATAATATTTTTTTAATCGTTAAAAAGTTATAACGGATACTTTATTACTTTATTTTATAACTTCATAAGATTACAAAATTAACACTAAAATTTTAAGTCTTTGTAATAAATCGTAAACAAAAATTAATACAAAATTGCATAAAATTATTTTGTTATTTACAATGCGCACAGAATTTGTTATTTATTTAAGATATTAGGAAAAAATTGTGTTGATATCAAAAATTTTGAAAAGATTAACCACCCGAGTAAAAAAAAATGATATCCCGAGTAAAAAAGTTCCTATATAGTTGTATATAATTTTATAAACATCAAATCAGATAAAATATATAGAATTTGATGCGAAAAATGAGTCGATAAAACTATATAAAATTTGATCAATGTTTCATATATTTTGATAAATTTTTTATATAATTTTATGCGAAATTTGGACCCCTATTTTTATATAATAATAGCAAAATTATATAATTAGATATAATTATATAAAAATATATAAAATTGTATAAAACTGTATAAAACTATATAAAGTTACATAAAATTATATATAATTATATATAATTAGGCGCCCCAGTAGGCTAGTTGGTAGCGTGCTAGCCTATGAGTCTGGGGGTCGTGGGTTCGATTCCCACCAGAGGCCTTGGTCTGATTCGCTACAACGAGACGAAGGTCATTGTTACCAGTTCTCAGTTAGGTAAAATTAGTATATAATTTGTAATTATATGGTAATTCTTAATAAAATAAAAAAAAAAAATAAAAATATATATATAATTAAAACAAAATTTTATGATTTATATAAAACTTGATATAATTTTATATAACTTTATAAAATTATATATTGTTTTATATAATTTGATATAGTTGTATATAATTATATATGATTATATAAATTTGCTTTTGTTATATAAAAATAGGGGTCCAAATTTCGCATAAAATTACACTGTACAACACAAAAAAAAATTACAAGGTCAGACCAAAAAATTTTGATAGAAGAGACAAAAAAAAAATACACGTGTATCGGCGTTTTGAAAGTTTACATCTGGGTTTCATTTTAGGGGGAGGTGAAGTTTCCCCCAAATGCAAATGTTGTATTGTAAATCGTCATTGAATATCGAGTGAAGCTTACGTTTAAAGTATATGGTGTGTTAAGCAAATTTATGTAAAATGTTACGGAGAACATTTTTGTGGAATATATTAACCCTCTAACTCCTCAAGATAAGTGTCTTTTTTGTCCTTCTTTTCAAAAAGAGCAAAAAACACCATTAAAACAGGGATTTAAGGGGTTTGAATGTTCCGCAAAAATATCCGCCGTAAAATTTTACTATAAGTCCCTGAATACACCAAAACGGAAAACTTAGCAAGAAAGTCAGAAATAAGACACAACAAAAGAGAGCTTAGGGTTAATTTCGCATTTATTAAGAAAATCGAGTTAAGCTTACGTTTAAAGTATATGGTGTGTGAAGCAATTTTATGTAAAATGTTACGGAAAACATTTTTGTAGAATATGCTAACCCTCTAGCTCCTCAAGGTAAGGGTCTTTTTTGTCCTTCTTTTGAAAAAGAGCAAAAACACCATTAAAACAGCTATTTAAGGGTTAAAATGGTCCGCAAAAATATTTGCCGTGAAAGGGACTTATAGTAAAATTTCACGACGAATATTTTTGCGGAAAATTTTAACCCCTTAAATCCCTGTTTTAGTGGCGTTCTTTGCTCTTTTTTAAAAGAAGGACAAAAAAGACCCTTATCTTGAAGAGTTAGAGGGTTAACATATTCTACAAAAATGTTCTCCGTAATATTTTACAAAAATTTGCTGAACACACCATATACTTTAAACGTAAGCTTTACCCGATTTTCTTAATAAATGCGAAATTAACCCTAAGCTCTCTTTTGTTGTGTCTTATATCTGACTTTCTTGTTGAGTTTTCTGTTTTGGTGTGTTCAGGGACTTATGGTAAAATTTCACGGCGGATATTTTTGCGGAACATTAAAACCCCTTAAATCTCTGTTTTAATGGTGTTTATTGCTCTTTTTGAAAAGAAGGACAAAAAAGACCCTTATCTTGAGGAGTTAGAGGGTTAACATATTCTACAAAAATGTTCTCCGTAACATTTTACATAAATTTGCTTCACACACCATATACTTTAAACGTAAGCTTTAAACGATTTTCTTAATAAATGCGAAATTAACCCTAAGATCTCTTTTGTTGTGTCTTATTTCTGACCTTCTGGTTGAGTTTTCCGTTTTGGTGTATTCAAGGACTTATAGTAAAATTTTACGACGAATATTTTTTCGGAACATTTAAACCCCTTAAATCCCTTTTTTAATGGTGTTTTTTGCTCTTTTTGAAAAGAAGGACAAAAAAGACCCTTACCGTGAGGAGCTAGAGGGTTAATATATTCCACAAAAATGTTCTCCGTAACATTTTATATAAATTTGCAGAACACACCATATACTTTAAACGTAAGCTTCACTCGATATTCAATGACGATTGACAATACAACATCAGCATTTGGGGGAAACTTTACCTCCCCCTAAAATGAAACCGAGATGTAAACTTTCAAAACGCCGATACACGTGTATTTTTTTTTTGTCTCTTCTATCAAAATTTTTTGGTCTGACCTTGTAATTTTGGAAAAAATTTGATTTTGTTGTGCAGTGTTATTAGAGTTAATTTTGAAAAATAGATTTTTGGATATTATCACTTTTTAGAAGGTTTTTGTATCAATAAAAATAATGGCGTATTTTTTTGTTTTAAATTCCAACTCCTTCCCGTGCCTATAGGCGACTCAAATCGCGGATTTTGGGTCCCTTTTCCGATACAACAAAAACTGCTGAATATATGTCAAATCTGACTTCACTATTCGATTCTACAGGAAAACTTAGGCCCATAAGCTTTTTTTAGTTTTTGGAATGCACCACAATGCATGATTAGAGTGGTCCAAAAAACTAATTTAAAAAAAAAAAAATTAAAATATTTTTTTTGTTAATATACAATGAAAAAATACTTCCATCTGAGAAAAATGGTCCAAAAATTTTAATTTTGTTGTTACCCGTTCAAAAGTTATTAAAGTTTAAAAATTTTATTTTTTAGTGAATACAAAATAATTTATTAGTTTTGTTATTTTTATTTAACAACAATAATTCTAATCAATTATATTCCTTTCCATAGCAGATAAAGCTAAACAATTTAAATTGTCTTTATTTTTAACTAAACACGAGTTGTTCAGGCGCGAAATTTTACCACCGAACAACTTGTTGGTAAAATTTCGCGCCTGAACAACTCGTGTTTAGTTAAAAATACAGATAATTTAAATTGTTTAGCTTTATATGCTGTCGAAAGGAATAGAATTAATTAGAATTGCTGTTAAATAGAAATTACAAAACCAATAAATTATTTTGTATTCACTAAAAAATTAAATTTTTAAACTTTAATAACTTATGAACGGGTAACTACAAAATTAAAATTTTTGGACCATTTTTCTCAGATGGAAGTATTTTTTCATTGTATATTAACAAAAAAAATATTTTAATTTTTTTTTTTTAAAATTAGTTTTTTGGACCACTCTAATCATGCATTGTGGTGCATTCCAAAAACTAAAAAAAAGCTTATGGGCCTAAGTTTTCCTGTAGAATCGAATAGTGGAGTCAGATTTGACATATATTCAGCAGTTTTTGTTGTATCGGAAAAGGGTCCCAAAATCCGCGATTTGAGTCGCCTATAGGCACGGGAAGGAGTTGGAATTTAAAGCAAAAAAATACGCCATTATTTTTATTGATACAAAAACCTTTTAAAAAGTGATGATATCCAGAAATCAAAATTAAAAAAAAAATTGAAAACGAACTCTAATAATTATAAATAAAATCATATATCTTTTTATCTCTCATATCTAAAAATTCCCGACCTTATATGTCATATCTAATTTCATATAGATCGGTATATAAATAGATAGGAATATGTATATTATCATATTTAAAAATAAGGAAAAATACAATGCTATATATAAACTTATATGCCCATATCAAAGTTCATGCATAACCATATATAAATATAAATAATGATATAATAGCATATATGATTATATCAGTTCTTTTTTGGATGTTCTTGGAAAAAACTTAAAAAATAATAAAGGCATATAAAATTTTATATAAATCACTTAGAAATTTGCAATGATGCATGGGACCAGATGTTACAACATATAGTTATGTATGGCGATATCTTAAAAAAATCGCACCCCGACTAAAAAAAAATAATACGGTGCCATATATCATTTCATCCCAAAAATGGAGGATCCAAAAATATATGATTTTATCTTATTAGATAAAATTTGATATAAATATACATAATTAGATCCCAAAAATTGAACGGTAAATATTATCTAATTTGATATTATACAAATTTAGATCTAATAAGATATAGTAATATATAATTATATCTTATTGAATCTAATATGATCTTCAATATCAAATAAGCTGAAATTAACCGTTCCATTTTTGGGATCTAATTATGTCTAATAATATCAAATTTGATCTAATAAGATATAATCATATATTTTTGGATCTTCCATTTTTGGGATCAAATGATAGATCAATTTATATATAATTATGTCACAAAATATATCATTATATTAAAACTTTTTTACTCGGGACATCAAAATTTATTATATAAATTTATCTCGCAAGACATAGTGTCACACATGATCATATATGAAATAATATGACTATATAAAAGTATATAAGATCATATTAAATTATTTTTACTCGGGCAGATGAAAAAAAATTTCCTACATTTTTAAAAGTTTTTTTTTTTTTTTTTAATGTTTTAATATTAACAAATATTTTTAAAAAATTTAAAAACTACAGTAAACCTTAAAAAATATTAAGTTAGGTTTTTAAAATCATTTGGAGCTTTTGATCTACTGGTAGTCCACTTGTATTTTTGACACGCGGACGGACATAGCTAGACTATTTTAAAAAAGATCGGCTGTGCAAAATATATTTTTACTGGGTACTAAATCGATATTTCGTGGTGTTACAATCAGAGTGACAAGCTATATCCTCTATCCTATAATGCAGGGTATAATAAATTTTCATGTTAAATTAATCGTTTGATTTATTAAAATTATTTCACGTATTGATATTTCTTAGAATTTTACCTTTTTTATGTCTGTTTCAGAAATATCCTTGAACTTTTTAATTTCAAGCAAACAAAAAATTGTATTTTTAAAGAGATTTTAAACATAAAATATTTTTTTACTGCTGCACATACATACATATTAATGAAAGAAGTATGAGTGAGTGTTTGTGTATGTGTATAACACACATACACGCACAGGCATTCACTCACTTTTATGTGTTGCCAACATCAACCATCATAAAGCGAGTTGACATAGAAATATTCAACGGTTTATATTTTTAGAAGAGCAAGTGAAAGAGTTAGATTCGGCTATGGCGACTTTTGAAATACACTTCTCAAAGTCAAAAGAAAGTAATGTAAGGAAAATTATTTGTATTTTTGTATAGAAAACTGTTAAGATTCTCAGTTTTTGTGTAGAAAAGTTTTTAGGTTCTCAGTTTTCGTAAGGAAACATTTTGAGATTCTGAAACTTTTCTCATTAACTTACAAATAGATTAAACATTTTTTTTATCATAATATGATTATAGGAGAGTTTTTTTAACTTAAACTAAAATATGTAAATAAAAAAGTAAAACGAGTATGCAAATAACAAATTGTATGCGACAGTAAAAAAAACGTATTTTTAAACTGAATGTCCTACAAAAAAAAAAATAATTTAGACTGTCATTTTTTTGTATGGCAAAAAAGATTTTCTTCCGATTTTGAACAACCTGGCAAATTTTTATTCAAATAGGCTTAAAACTTATGTGGTTCAAATTGGAGGCCAATCGGATTAAATAAACACGTGGCACCCGGCGATCAAAGTTTTAGGTTTGTGAAAATTTAAAAACAAAAAAAAATTAAAAAATATGTCTTTACAGAAACAATATCGTATATTTTAATTTAAATTTTAATTGTTTTTATTTAAAATCAATTACATTTTTAATTATTATAATCAATTCTTTAATTCAATTTTTAAGTTTATTTAAATTAACATTTTAATTCTTTTTTAATTTGATATTAATTAAATATTTAATTAATATAATTAATTGTTTAATTAAATTTTTCGCTTTACTTATTTTTTTGTTTTGTTTTCCGTGTGTAAGCGAGTATGTTGGTTTTTCTTGCATTGTTTTATGCACAAGACAAATACATAAGAATAAAAATTTTGTTGAAAGATTTTTTGTTTTTCGTATAGTTATTTCAATTCTCATTTTGTTTATAGTTTTATGTATATGTATATTAGACTGCCCAGAATTTATTTACTTTTTTCTGAGTTTTTATTAATTAAAATTGTTTAATATCCCAGCAAAAATTGGAATTACGAGTAATGGGTTTTGAAATCCGAAACAGATGTTAATCAGAAGTTACTTATTGAATGAAACACTAATTATTTTAACAAGGGCGTGAGACAAAAATAACTAGTGAAGAGTATGAAGATAAATAAGTAGTTACTGCCTCGGATTACAAATAAGGAGTAAAAAGCCATTACCAATAAGAAGTTAAATAATTAGTTAATTAAAATTTTTAAAATTTAACATGTTTTTACTACAACTTAAAAATTGCGTAATTTTTATTAAGTTTTTAAGTACTTTTAAAGTTAATTGAATTGTAACCCAGCAAAAACATGGTAATGAGTTGTGAAAAGTAATCATTACCAAGTACATTATTTATAATGAGTACCCATTACCATTAACATTATTTTAAGCCCAAAAGTAACTACTTCTCAGTAATATGTTATAAAAGCACCTCTAAGTAATAATATCTTCTTGCATTTGCAGTTTTTAACCTTTACAATTTACAAAAAGTACTTAAAAACTTAATAAAAATTACGCAATTTTTAAGTTTTAGTAAAAACAAGTTAAATTTTAAATGTTTTAATTAACTAATTATTTTACTTCTTATTGGTAATGGGTTTTTACTCCTTATTTGTAATCCGAGGCAGTAACTACTTATTTATCTCCATACTCTTCACTAGTTATTTTTGTCTCACGCCCTTGTTAAAATAATTAGTGTTTCATTCAATAAGTAACTACTTATTAACATCTGTTTCGGATTACAAAACCCATTACTAGTAATGCCAATTTTTGCTGGGAAAGGTTAAAAACTGCAAGTGCAAGAAGATATTATTACTTAAAAGGGAAGTCTCCCTAGTGTCACCCGCGTATCTTTATGGAATTGGGTTTATTTTTTAGATCAGAAAAAATAAAGGGACACGTATTTTATTATTCATATTTAGTGCGCAAGGAGGGGGGGAAGACAAGGTCATTTTTCATTTTTTTAGTTTATCTCCTATATTATGCAAAGAAACCTAGTCATGTTACATACCAAATGAAAGGTCTTTGGAAAACCTATCTACGTGCGCTAAGAACGTGTCCAAACATGCACAACTTTCCGTCATATTAAGTAAAATACCAAAATTGTATGACATTTTTGTTAATAAGTCGGAAAAATATTAATTTCTTTGGCCCGTTGTTAGCACCACGAGATAGATATTTTTAATACCTTTAATCTGATCCACACATGCCTATATTAATTTTGTTTAAATAGGCGTAAATCGTAAAAAACTGAAAAAGGCCAATTTCCCCCCATACAAATCGACCCACCTAAAAATGAGTTTGGGACGCTAAAAAAAAATACGTGTCGAATTAATTTTCGTTCTTAACAACATATCCAAATTTCATGAAAATCGGAGGATGACACCAGGGAGACTTCCCTTGTTAGAAGTGCTTTTATAACATATTACTGAGAAGTAGTTTCTTTTGGGCTTAAAATTATGTTAATGGTAATGGGTACTCATTATAAATAATGTACTTGGTAATGATTACTTTTCACAACTCATTACCATGTTTTTGATGGGATTTTTATTATGATAAAATATTAATAATTTCAGATAAAAAATATATTAAAAATTAAATATCACTCATTCCATGAGATGTCTCCCAGCATCAAATCAAATGTTCTTTAATTTATTTGAAATTTTGCACACAGGTACACTATAAATTCGTTTTTAGTTTCGCGACAATCCACGAATTCGCGAACGCGAATATATTCGCGTTTAATTTATTTTAATAGCTCCATAGTGTTCATGTGTAGAAAATTTCAACTAAATTAAAGAACATTTGATTAGATGCTGGGAGACATCTCATGGAATGAGCGATATTTAATTTATTTTTTTTTTATCTGAAATTATTAATATTTTATCATATTAAACATATTTAACAATTAAAAATAATAAAAAACTCCAAAAAATAAATCGCGCGAGTGCGCGACCTCTAGATATTATTTTAAAAATCAAAAAAAAAAAACGAAATTTTTTGCATAAAAAGGAACAAAATTCGCAGGTATCCCCCAAGAAATAAAAAAACTTCGCTTTTTTCTGGGCAGTCTAATGTATTTATAAGGTTTATAATCAACTTTTTGATATTGTCTCACTGACTATGTTTTTACGACATAAATATATTTGGTAAAAGGTTTTTTTAACCCTTTTTATCAGGGTTGGCTACCGTTACCCTTTCAATACCGTTACCGATTAAAAACCCTTTAATATTGACAACCGTTACCGTTACCAATACCGAAATAAAAAATTGTAAATACCGTTACCGATAAAAAACCATTACCTTTATTTGGATTTTTACCGGTATTATATCGGTTTTGTTTCGGTTGTCTTAATATCACCTATTTTAAATTTTTTGCAGATAAAAAACAAATTAAAATATTTTTAATGTTCGTAAAATAAAAAGAAATGAATTTTTGTTCATTGTAAATCGGAATGTTATTTGTGCAAAAACAATGAAAAAATCTGTCCAACCAATGATTGCATTCGCAATTTACTAAATTAGAGGCGAGTCACAGTTGGGTCGACAGACCACAGCTACAAATCGTTTTTGTAAGATAACAACCACAAAAATTATTTAATATTTTATTTTTTTTCCTAACATCTGCTTCTATCATCAGATAATTACCACCAAAAAAATAAAGGTGTAAACAATTTTTTTAACACGGAAATTTGATAAAAACAAAAAATGTCGTTACGATTTTTCACTTTTTAGCCAATTGCAGTTTTAAAAAAATTTTATACGCCTTTATTTTTTTGGTACTAATTATCTGATGATAGAAGCAGATATTAGTAAAAAAAATAAAATATTCAATAACTTTTGTGGTTGTAATCTGACAAAAACTATTTGTGGTTGTGGTCTGTCGACCCAACTGTGACTCGCCTCTTATGTGAAAATCGGTCCAACCTAAAAATTTCTGAAGAGAAAAGTGAATGCCACAAAATGTAAGCATTTTTCAGCGGGAATATAAAAGAAGAGACAAACCTAAATCGCTCAAGTGTTGCTGGCGTTGTCATCCACGCAGGTAAGCGTGGAGAGGTGGTTCTCTGGAATTAAATACATACCCGAGTAAAAAAAAATTGTATGGTAAAACATGTTATCTTATAAAATTATATATAATTTATTGGATCTGATTTTGCTAAATTTCATCCGAAAATTGGCCGCGCCAAAGTTATCTCATAACATCATATAATATATGAAGTTACAGTTTAATATTTGATTGTATCTGATTTCATCCGGAAATTGGCCGCGCCAAAGTTATCCCAAATTATCTATTATCATGATTTTGTATTAAATATGATATAATATGATGTAATTTCATCCGGAAATTGGCCGCGCCAAAGTTATCTTAAAATATCCAATATCATGATTTTATATTAAATTGGATATTATATAATGTAATTTCATCCGAAATTTGGCCGCGCCAAAGTTATCTTATAATATCTGATATCTTGATTTTATAAAAAAATTATTGGATACATTTTTATCCAAAAAATGTTTCTGTTTTTAGATTTATTTTTAGATATAATAATGTCAAACTGAAAATAAATAAAAAAAAAAAAACTTCGAACGGACGGGGATTAGAACCACAAGTCTTCCGTTTTGTAATCGCAATCTCTACCCTCTAGACCAGCGGACGTTGTTAGCAAATAACAACTTTAAAAGACTTAGTTTTAAATAAATTTATCGTATCTAATTATATCAAATTGATCTAACATATAGTAATATATGATTATATCCAATTAAATATGTTATTCACTTGTACACAATTTTCGAAAAGACTTAGAAAATTTTTGATAAAATTTGCAAAAAAAAAAAAAATTAGAATGACGTACAGCGCTATTAGGGGCTTCCATGGTAAGCTTAAACAATAATTTTAATGTAACGGTATGCCTTATTTCCAAGTCATAGGCTTCCAAAGTGAAATAAGACTTTGGCTTATAAATTTGAAATTTTTCATGGAATCAGAAAATCAGAATTAGATTTGAGATCGGGTTCCAAAAATCATTGATAATTTGATAATTTAAACCAAATATAGCTATTATTAAGTATATAAATGCAATATAAATTTTTAAAAATGATTGCAAAAATTCAAAAAGTAAAATTTTTTAAGTTCTAAAAAAGCAAATGCAATAAAAAAGTGTTTTCCATTTAAAAAAAAATTAAAAAAATATATTTTTTTCTGGAATCGAACTCGGGTTCCCAAAAATGATAGATAATTTTATAATAAATTAAATATAGTTATATATAACTATATAACAGCAATATAATTTTTTAAAAATGATTGCAAAAATTCAAAAAAAGAAAAATTTTTAGTTCTAAAAAAATAAATGCAATAAAAAAGTGTTTTCTGTTTAAAAAAAAAATAAAAAAAATAAATTTTTTTTCTGGAATCGAACTCGGGTTCCCAAAAATTATAGATAATTTTATAATAAATCAAATATAGTTATATATAACTGTATAAAAGAAAAATAATTTTTTTAAAATGATTGCAAAAATTCTAAAAATGAAAATTTTTTAGTTCTAAAAAAATTAAACGCAATAAAAAAGTGTTTTCTATTTAAAAAAAATAAAAAAAAACTTTTTTTTTTCTCGACTGGGCCGGGAATCGAACTCGGGTTTCCAAAAATCATATGTAATCTTATATGATACAATAAAAAGTTTTGTATAACCATATATGTTGACACACAAAAATAAATTCCCGAGTAAAAAAAAAATGTATGGTAAAACATGTTATCTTATAAAATTATATATAATTTATTGGATCTGATTTTGCTAAATTTCATCCGAAAATTGGCCGCGCCAAAGTTATCTCATAACATCATATAATATATGAAGTTACAGTTTAATATTTGATTGTATGTGATTTCATCCGGAAATTGGCCGCGCCAAAGTTATCCCAAATTATCTATTATCATGATTTTGTATTAAATATGATATGATATGATGTAATTTCATCCGGAAATTGGCCGCGCCAAAGTTATCTTAAGATATCCAATATCATGATTTTATATTAAATTGGATATTACATAATGTAATTTCATCCGAAATTTGGCCGCGCCAAAGTTATCTTATAATATCTGATATCTTGATTTTATAAAAAAATTATTGGATACATTTTTATCCAAAAAATGCTTGTTTTTAGATTTATTTTTAGATATAATAATGTCAACTGAAAATAAATAAAAAAAAAAAACTTCGAACGGACGGGGATTAGAACCACAAGTCTTCCGTTTTGTAATCGCAATCTCTACCTTCTAGACCAGCGGCCGTTGTTAGCAAATAACAACTTTAAAAGACTTAGTTTTAAATAAATTGATCGTATCTAATTATATCAAATTGACCTAACATATAGTAATATATGATTATATCCAATTAAATATGTTATTCACTTGTACACAACTTTCAAAAAGACTTAGAAAATTTTTGATAAAATTTGCAAAAAAAAAAAATAAATTGGAATGACGTACAGCGCTTTTAGGGGGCTTTCATGGTAAGCTTAAACAATAATTTTAATGTAGCGGTATGCCTTATTTCCAAGTCATAGGCTTCCAAAGTGTAATAAGACTTTGGCTTATAAATTTGAAATTTTTCATGGAATCAGGAAATCAGAATTAGATTTGAGATCGGGTTCCAAAAATCATTGATAATTTGATAATTTAAACCAAATATAGCTATTATTAACTATATAAATGCAATATAAATTTTAAAAAATGATTGCAAAAATTCAAAAAGTAAAATTTTTTAAGTTCTAAAAAAACAAATGCAATAAAAAAGTGTTTTCTATTTAAAAAAAAAATAAAAAAATATATTTTTTTCTGGAATCGAACTCGTGTTCCCAAAAATGATAGATAATTTTATAATAATTTAAATATAGTTATATATAACTATATAACAGCAATATATTTTTTTTAAAAATGATTGCAAAAATTCAAAAAAAGAAAAATATTTAGTTCTAAAAAAAATAAATGCAATAAAAAAGTGTTTTCTATTTAAAAAAAAATTAAAAAATATATTTTTTTTCTGGAATCGAACTCGGGTTGCCAAAAATTATAGATAATTTTATAATAAATCAAATATAGTTATATATAACTGTATAAAAGAAAAATAATTTTTTAAAAATGATTGCAAAAATTCCAAAAATCAAAATTTTTTAGTTCTAAAAAAATTAAACGCAATAAAAAAGTGTTTTCTATTTAAAAAAAATAAAAAAAAAAACTTTTTTTTCTCGACTGGGCCGGGAATCGAACTCGGGTTCCCAAAAATCATATGTAATCTTATATGATACAATAAAAAGTTTTGTATAACCATATATGTTGACACACAAAAAAAAATTTTGAAATACTGGCATATATAATTATATATGGCTAGTTGTTTGGTCAAAAATATATTTTTTTTATACATGATTATATCAAAATATATATTCCATTACATATGCGAGCATTTATAAATATATATTGAGTTTAGACGAAATTTGCGTATATATAGTACCATACAAACACAGATATGTTATCGTTTAAGACACATATAATTATATCTATTATTTTTGTTGGAAATTTTTTTAGTATGGAACCATATATAGTTTTAAATGGTATTATATTAGTCATAAATAATTATACATAAATTGATACTGGATTTTTTGTTTAGTAAAGTCCTATACATAATTAGATATAAAGTCACGTATAATAATGTATGAAATCGGATTAAGTTTTATGTGCAACGTATGATTACATCTACCATTTATATTAATATATTATGAACAATATAATTAGATATGATTTTATATGACATCATTTAAAAAAATTGGAAAATTTCAAAGTGAGATATAATTTTATACTTTGACTCATATAGTTGTATATGATTTTATGAAAACGTATAAAATAATATACATTTATATGAATTCCTTTTTACTCGGGTTTTGAAATACTGGCATATATAATTATATATGGCCAGTTGTTTGGTCAAAAAAATTTTTTTTATACATGATTATATCAAAATATATATTCCATTACATATGCGACCATTTATAAATATATATTGAGTTTAGACGAAATTTGCGTATATATAGTACCATACAAACACAGATATGTTATCGTTTAAGACACATATAATTATATCTATTATTTTTGCTGGAAATTTTTTTAGTATGGAACCATATATAGTTTTAAATGGTATTATATTAGTCATATATAATTATACATAAATTGATACTGGATTTTTTGTTTAGTAAAGTGCTATACATAATTAGATATAAAGTCACGTATAATAATGTATGAAATCGGATTAAGTTTTATGTGCAACGTATGATTACATCTACCATTTATATTAATATATTATGAAGAATATAATTAGATATGGTTTTATATGACATCATTTAAAAAAATTGGAAAATTTCAAAGTGAGATATAATTTTATACTTTGACTCATATAGTTGTATATGGTCTTATAAAAACATGTAAAATAATATACATTTATATAAATTCCTTTTTACTCGGGTAATGAACCCAGTCGTACAGTCTGAAGAAAAACTGTAAAACAACTTACAGTTTGAATTAAAAACTTTTAAAAGATTTTTCTGCTAAAATAAATACTTAACTTAATTCTCTGTCATTAAATTTTAAAAAAATGCTGATTTAAAAAAAATATTTTTGTTCAAATTTTAGCAGACTATTTTGTAATTTTACAAAAAAAAATTGTTGGCATTTTTTTTTTATTTTTGTCTAATTAGCTGACTATTTTAATAATTTTACAGAAATTGACCTGTTTGTAAGAAAATTTTCATCGCTTCTTTTATAACATTTTTAACAAAAAAAGTATTTTTTACTTAAATAAAATACAATTTCGATGTTCAGACTGTTTATCTAAAATTAGAAGATTTTTCATCTTAAATCAGCAGATTTATCTACGGTCTTGACAAATTTTTACTGAAAACTCTACCTGGTTTATCCAGACAGAAATTTAGCAAACCGCGTCAGCAAAAATCAGCAGATTTCTTAAATGCCTCAAAATGCAGATATTTCTGCTGATAGGACAGACATCTTATAAACACGTAAAAAATCAATAATTTATTTGTTGAATTACAATATTGCGTGAATGTTTTAATTAAATTCTGAGTTAATTAATTGTCTATATATATTTATTTATATGCTGAAAATGCACTAAATTTATCAGTTTTTTTTTAATTTTACTAAATAAATTTTTGATTTTTTACGTGTTTTTAACAAATTTTTAATTTTTAAACATGTTTGGCAAATTTTATTCATAATACCGGTACGTACCGGTATCGTTGTTTCGGTAACGGTTAAACGTTACCTAAATAATCCAAAATACCTTTACCTTTACCGTTACCGATATAAAAAATATGTAGTACCAATACCGTTACCAATACCATTATTCGTTTCGGTTGCCAACCCTGCTTTTTATACCCTCCACTTTTGTTAGTGATAGAGAGTATATACAAGTTTGTCATTCCGTTTGTAACTCATCGAAATATCGGTCTGGTTGGGACCCCATTAGTATGTATATTATTGATCAGTGATCGATTGTAATACATTCTAGCGATGTATGTCTGTCCGTCTTAAAAAAATTAAAAAAAAAAAAAATTTTGCAAATAATCTTGTATTACATTGTAGAAATATATTCGGCTAAGCCGAATTTAACTTTTTTACTTGTTTATAAAAATGTTTTCTTAAATAATTTTTTTTTTTGAATGTGTTATTTTTATATTTTGAGGATGTTTATTCTGGTTCGGGGCCATTATTTTCTTTACTAATTAAAACCATGATATTCTCATAGCATAATTTTCAAGAAAATAATTTTATGTTTTAAATTTATTTATGTTGGTCATTTTTGCAAGACTTAACCGACACGTGTTTCGGAATTTGTCAGATTCCATTGTCAAGATTATTTTGCAAAAATTGAAACGATTTACTACAAAGTAGCAAACGAGTCTAGTGACAAATCGTTTGTGCACAAACTAAAATATGAATACATATTCGCCTCTATTCACAATGGGAATTAGAAAGACGAAGAAATTGTACCATACTAATAAGGCAACGATTGTCAATAACACTGCGGAACACTAAAAAATAAACAAGAGTTACGACCATCATTTCTATATATTTCGGACATGCTCATTCGAATGGCGTACTCCGTTTTTCGATGTATGGTACAGTTTTCTTGCAAAATGTCGTTAAAAATTTGCTGATTTCGAGCTAGTTTTTTAACAAAAAAAATTGCAAAGTTAATGATTTATAAATTTTATGGCATGGAAAACAAAGATATGACTTGTAGCAATATTTCTTATGCAAATTTGGTTCAAAGCTTGTTATCTTAAGCCCTTAAATTCGCGAATTTCTCCATTTTTTAGGGTTTTCGCGAAATTAACAGCCAAATTGGTCTTTGATAAAAAACTTGCTTTTAGTGAATCAAAAAGGCATCCCTAACAATACGAATAGAGGACAAAAAACAGCTATGTTATATGGACCATCATGATGAAAATCGCGAAAAACCGTTTTTTTGTATATGCCAGCATCACTTTACGAGATGATTTAAGACTCCATATTTTAGTATATAATGTGGGATTCTTAAACAATTAACTGACCAAAAATTTGGCCAAAAAAGTTTTCATTTGCAAAAGTTATCTTAACAAAAACTATAATTATTGTAGGGTTAACACTGAAATAATAGTTTTTGTTAAGATAAGTTTTGCAAATGAAAACTTTTTTGGACAAATTTTTGGTCAGTTGATTGTTTAAGAATCCCACATTATATACTTAAAGGTGGAGTCTTAAATCATCTCGTAAAGTGATGCTGGCATATACAAAAAAACGGTTTTTCGCGATTTTCATCATGATGGTCCATATAACATAGCTGTTTTTTGTCCACTATTCGTATTGTTAGGGATGCCTTTTTGATTCACTAAAAGCAAGTTCTTAATCAAATACCAACTTGGCGGTTAATTTCGCGAAAACATCAAAAAATTAATAAATTCGCAAATTTAAGGGATTAAGATGAAAAGCTTTAAACCAAATTGGCATAAGAAATATTGCTACAAGTCATATCTTTATTTTCCATGCCATACAATTTAAAAATCATTAACTTTGCAAATTTTTTTGTTGAAAAACTGGCTCGAAATCAGTAAATCTTTAACGACAATTTGCAAGAAAACTGTACCATACATCGAAAAACGGAGTACGCCATTCGATTCAGCATGTCCGAAATATATAGAAATGATGGTCGTACCTCTTGTTTTCTAAAATAGTGGTCACTTTTGTCACGCAGTGTAACCAACAATGGACTATCATATGTAAAATTGTTTTAAATATTTTTGTTGGTTATTGACAATCGTTGCCACACATCATTTAATTAAGTTTGATGTGCTCGACATGAATATCAAAAAAAAAATTAAATCAGTCACATGTTTTTCGAGATATCGCTATTTGAAATCTGCAAAAAATGGTGGTTTTTCCTAAAAAAAAAAAAATTTTTAAAACAAAAATCAAAGTTTAAAAAGAGTTAATATTTTTTCCCACTTGAGCTATTCAAAATTCTTTTTACACTCAAAGAAAAATGCTTCATCGTATTGATGAAACAGTTTCATCACTTGCTGTCATCAATTTCGATGACAAATTTCATCATATTGATTAAGTTTTTCTTGAATAATGTCAAACATGTCATTAAAAGAAACAGGTGATGACACATTTCATTAAAAAATTCCACCATTATTCCTTTTAACTTTTTTTTTATTATTAGGTAGAATTTTCAAAATAATTAAAAAAATATAAAAAATAAATAAAAATATTAGAGTTTTATTCTAGTTCGAGAAACTCTAATCGAATATATATAAATACATATGAGGCATTCCACACCAAATGTCCAGCAAAAAAAAACTTCTGAATAGCTTGTATGGATAGCCCTATATGGAACTTAGAAAATTGCGTTTTTGTTTTTTCAATTTTTCAAAAACTGGGCTTAGGAGGCGTGGTCAAATATTGGAAAAATGGTCAAATTTGTGGCGAATTGCCTTGATTTAATATTTATCACATTAAAACGGAATGCCCCACAATCTTAGAAATTTACATTCTTATATAGTTTTGTATGGGCTATCAATTAAATTTTTTTTTTTTTGGAAAATTTTCAGAACCCGTTCTGAAATTTTCCATTTTTTAAAAAAGTCAATTTATCAAAAATCCGGCCACTTTTTTTTCTTTTTTTCTTTTTTTTTAAGTTTAGATGTTTGTCCATCCACACAAAAAAATTCAGAAAAATATTTTTCGTTTTTTTTTCGAGAAAATCACATTTGAATATTAAATTTCATAACAATTTTTTAATTTGCTTGTATTTTCTTGTATTAACGTTGCGAATGAGTAATATTCATGCAATTAATAAAAATATGTACAAGTAAATTACAAAATTGTTATGAAATTTAAAATTCAAATGCGATTTTCTCGAAAAAAAAACGAAAAATATTTTTCTGAATTTTTTTGTGTGGATGGACAAACATCTGAACTTAAAAAAAAAATTAAAAAAAAAGAAAAAAAAGTGGCCGGATTTTTGATAAATTGACTTTTTTAAAAAATGGAAAATTTCAGAACGGGTTCTGAAAATTTTACAAAGAAAAAATTTTATTCGATAGCCCATACAAAACTATATTGGAATGTTAATTTTTGAGATTGTGGTGCATTCCGTTTTAATGTGATACATATTTAGTCAAGGCAACTCGCCACAAATTTGACCAATTTTCCAATATTTGACCACGCCTTATAAGCCCAGTTTTTGAGGCATTCCACACCAAATGTCCAGCGAAAAAAAAACACGTGTACCATAAACTTCTGAATAGCTTGTATGGATAGCCCTATATGGAACTTAGAAAATTGCGTTTTCGGTTTTTCAATTTTTCAAAAACTGGGCTTAGGAGGCGTGGTCAAATATTGGAAAAATGGTCAAATTTGTGGCGAGTTGCCTTGATTAAATATTTATCACATTAAAACGGAATGCACCACAATCTTAAAAATTTACATTCTTATATAGTTTCGTATGGGCTATCGAATAAAATTTGTTTCCTTGAAAAATTTTCAGAACCCGTTCTGAAATTTTCCATTTGTTAAAAAAGTCAATTTATCAAAAATCCGGCCACTTTTTTCTCTTTTTTTTTAATTTTTTTTTTAAAGTTTAGATGTTTGTCCATCCACACAAAAAAAATCAGAAATGTATTTTTCGTTTTTTTCGAGAAAATCGCATTTGAATTTTAAATTTCATAACAATTTTGTAATTTGCTTGTATTTTCTTGTATTAACGTTGCGAATGAGTAATATTCATGCAATTAAAAAAAGAAAATACAAGCAAATTACAAAATTGTTATGAAATTTAAAATTTAAATGCGATTTTCTCGAAAAAAACGAAAAATACATTTCTGATTTTTTTTGTGTGGATGGACAAACATATAAACTAAAAAAAAAAATTAAAAAAAAAAGAAAAAAAGTGGCCGGATTTTTGATTAATTGACTTTTTCAAAAAGTGGAAAATTTCAGAACGGGTTCTGAAAATTTTCCAAAGAAAAAAAATTTATTCGATAGCCCATACAAAACTATATAAGAATGTAAATTTTTAAGATTGTGGTGCATTCCGTTTTAATGTGATAAATATTTAATCACGGCAACTCGCCTCAAATTTGACCATTTTTCCAATATTTGACCATGCCTTCTAAGCCCAGTTTTTGAAAATTAGAAAAACCAAAAACTAAATTTTCTTAGTTCCATATAGGGCTATCCAAACAACCTATTCAGAAATTTACGGGACATATGTTTTTCTGTAGCGGGACATTTGGTGTGGAATGCCTCATATAGGGCTAACCAAACAACCTATTCAGAAATTTACGGGACACATGTTTTTCTGGAGCGGGACATTTGGTGTGGAATGCCTCATATATAAAGGCCGAATATCAACATTTTATTTTTATGTACCTTTTGGTACTAAAAATAAAAACCAACATTTAAAAATAAAAATAAATAAATTGCTGCTACGCCTGGAACTTAAAACACAACAGCTACCTGCTTTTTAGCTCCCCAATTCCAAACTTATAAAAGGTTGCCACCTTATAAAAAAAAAATATGGTCTTGCGGAAAAATCCGAATAAAATCCGAACTATCTGGAATTTTTCCAAACACAAAAATGCTGGCCAGATTAATTATAAAACCTCTCCATATAAACTACCCCAAAGTTTTTATATTTTTGAAAATAAGGACTTAACAAAGACGAATTTAGGCACGACCGATATTCCATTGGGTAGGTCTTGAAAAACATCTTTTGATATGTTCATATAGTTTCTTTTGAAGAAATGTGAAAAATTCTCAAAACACTAAAAAAAAAATCCCGTTTTTCCCCTCCCCATTGACCAGCTAAATGTCAGATTGGGCAGTTAACCAAAAACAGGTAACTCTCATTTTCCTCCTCGCTTTCCAATAGGCAAGTTTCAGGACAGTCGGTGGTTGCCCTGTAAAAGACGTCACTTGTTAGTTAGATAACGTTTGCTAATGGGCATTTCTAAAAAAAAAACAAAAATTTTATTTTTATGCAAAATAACTGTCTTTCGCTAACTTTAATAAAATTTAGTTTTATATCGATATGTTATTGCAATTTTAATATGCTGAATACAAAAAAAAAATCTGAAATTGGTTTTTGAGATATAAAATTTTGAAAATTGTCAAAATATATCCAAAAATGGCGGATTTTTCCTAAGTCTAAGAAGTTTTAAAAAAAAATCTCAAAGTTTTTTCCCACTGGCTATTTAAGAGAGCTTGAAACAATCTATCATTTTAAATAAATTTTAGCCAAATTAGAACATTTAAACCCGTGACGCTCTTCGATCAAAATTTTAAATTTTTGGTGAACATTTTCTAAAAAAACTAAAGGTTAGGTTAGGTTAGGTTAGGTTGAGAGGTTGACGTAATGTCCACAAGACCAGATCCTGATCCATAGTGATACCTCATGAAAAGGGGTGGTGTTGAAGGGGGCGGGGAGGGGGGATTGTGGTGGGGTGTTGGGCTTCTCTACACATTAATTCACGTTCTTCCGTCTTCCTGTCCCATAGCATGACTATTTAAGTCCACACATGCGTCTCATCAAATTTACTCAGCTTGATATATTTTAACATCTTCCACGGGCTGATCCCTCTTAGTTCCTCCACATTCTGAAAGAAATAAGAGCCAAAACAATTAAATCGAGTGCGAGATAGTGCAGGGCACTGACAAAGATAATGGAGTGAATCTTCCACTGTCTCTTCGTCCCCGCACCATCTGCACAAGTCATCCTCAATTAATCTTATTTCAAGCCGGTGTGGCCTGTTATTATACCTACATACTTTCTTAGATCTGCCTTTTCCATATGTAAAAGCGTTTTTTGAACACGCTTTTCGCCGCGAGTCCATAGAGCCTTTGTTTGGATACAGTCATGTCTGCATTCCCATCTTGAATCCTATTGGCGTTCAAAGTTCTGCCTGATCTCCATGTAAATAGCATCCAGGCCCAGATGTACATCGGTCCTAATTGCGTTGGATGGTAGAATGGCGCCCATACGAGCTAGCTCGTCCGCTTTTTCATTCCCTAGAATATTTTTATGACCTGGAACCCAGCACAGTCTTAAAGAGTGTTGTACCCTAGATCGTATATTCCTATTTCCAAATGCCTTTAAAGCCGCTTGACTATCAATGTATATAATGATCTCACTAGAGTAGATCGGTCTCATTGAAATGAGTCTAGCAGCCTCCGACACTGCATACAGTTCCGCCTGAAAAATATTACAGCCGCATGTATCCGCAAGCTATATTCAATTCCCAGTTTTTCACAGTAGACTCCACTACCTGTTCCCTGTTGCATTTTTGATCCATCAGTGTAGACCTCAATTTGATGTTCCCCGCCAGGTGGATTTTCCCAGTATTCCCTAGATGGTATTTCAATTTGTACGCTCTCATCCCATAAAGTATGGGGAGTCATATAGTCAGTCACACAGTTCTCATATCGATGATTTCGAATAAGTTTTGTGTGGCCAAATTCCCGCACCCTTAGCACACGATTTTGTGCCAGCCTTAGCTGTGTCCTAAGAGCGTATTCCTGGATGTATAGGTCCAAAGATGGTAAATCCAGAATCCTACACAGCGCATGTGTAGATGCCGTCCTGCGTGCACCAGTAATACTCAAGGCAGCTACTCTATTCACCTTGTTCAGATACGCAGCGTGTGTGGCCGTTTTTACAATAGGCCGCCACACTAGTGCACCATGTGCCAGCGTTGGTCTTACAATTGCCGTAAAAATCCAATGTATGAGCTTCGGTTTAAGACCCCTTGTCTTCCCAATCATTTTCTGGCATCCATACATAGCTGCATACGCCTTTTTGACTCTCTCCTTTAGATTCTCAAGCCAATTTAATTTCCTGTCAAATATTATACCTAGGAACTTAGCACTGTCCGAAAGTGTCAGACATGTTTCCCCAAAGCGCGGTAGTTGAAATTCAGCAATTTTTCTCCTTCTTGTGAAGAGGACTGTTTCCCTTTTTAGAGGATTTATACCTAGCCTGCAGGCCGTAGCCCACTTGTGGAGCGATGAGAGAGCACGCTCCATAATGTCGGATATGGTGTCCAGTGATATCCCTCTTGCCAAAATCACCAGGTCATCCGCATAAGCTATTACTCTAACTCCGTGCCTTCTGAGTTCTAGCAAAGCCTCATTTAGAACCAGAATCCATAGGGTCGGTGAGATGACGCCACCTTGGGGAGTGCCTCTAGTTGCCATCGCTCTCACTGATGCCTATCCAATTTCCGCCTCAATTATACGGTTCGTGAGAACTTTCATTATGCAATGATTCGCCATTGGGTCATTGCCAAACTGTGTTAACGCTTCCTCTATTGCCTGAGATTTTATGTTATTAAATGCTCCCTCAATATCCAGGAAGCATGCCAGAGTATATTCGCCATAGTTTATGGTTTCCTCAATATCCATTGTCAGCTCGTGAAGGGCTGATTCCACTGATTTACCTTTTGTGTATGCATGCTGGTTTTCAGAGAGCTCCTTTGCACCCATACTATTTCTCAAGTGGTAGTCCAGAATCCTCTCCAGTGTCTTTAGTAGGAACGATGATAGACTGATTGGTCTATAGTCCTTAGCGCTGCTGTGTTGTATCTTACCAACCTTGGGGATGAAAATAACTTTAACTTCCCTCCATCTCTTTGGTACATATGATAGCCTAAGGCAAGATGTATAAATCTGTTTCAGGAGCGGTGTGATGGTTTTCACCAGTCTCTGTAGCATTATGGGATAAATACCATCCACTCCTGGAGATTTATATGGTCCAAAAGAACCGACTGCCCATTCAATTTTTTCCTCTGTAACGAAGTCCACACTCCGTAATTGCCAGATATGTGTTGACTCGTCTGGTTTATCCAGTTGACCAGGATCCAGCTCGCATTCCGGGAAATGGGTCCTGAATAACGTTTCAAGAGTGTCCTTCGCTGAAGCTGTATTTGTATTTGTAATTTCCTGGTACATGTTCCTGTTTTGACATCAGCTTTCGCAATCTTGATGTGTCTTTTATGGTTTCGATATCATTTAGCATGTTCGTATAAACTTCTCTTTTGGATTTTCTTATTTGTTTCTTGAATTCTTTTCTAATTGTCTTATATTCAGACCATAGTCTAAACTAAAACTTTGATCGATGGGCACCACGATATTTTTTGCAAGTTTCAATTAGTTATGTTTTAAAAAGCGTTCCACCGATTTGATTTTTTTTATATTCGTGTTCAGCACATCAAAACTAAGATACGATGTGTCGCAAGACATTCTTTAAATTTGTTTTTTTTTAAATATTTCAAAAATCGAAAACTTTCACCCCCGGGCTCTACGGGAATTTAAGCCGATTGGCCTCAAATTTGTAACACATAAATTTAAGGTCTAGTAAAATAAAAATTTGCACGGCCGCTGGAAAAAATCAAAACTTGAAGAAAAAATGTCACTCTACTGCCAAGTGTTTTGTATAAATTCAACGTTTACGTTAGTTTAGAATAGTGGAGTTAACAAAAAAATAAACAAAACAAATCATTAAATAACAAATGTGCGAATTTTGCGCATTTGTAATTTGATAAAATATATATTTTACAGTTTTTATCATTAGAGGGCGCTAGTCAATATTTTTATACAAAAATTGCAGGATCGCCAATTAACAAACACCATTATATAAAAAATTTAAACGTAGAGGACTTGAGTATTTAAAAATATATTTAGAAACTAAAAACAAAATGAACTTATGTTATTTTCCCTGTCTGAGATTTTTTCGTTACTCTTGTACAGCTTTTTGCTTTTATTGTTTAACAAAAGAATGCCTGAGAGTTTTTTCATTAAGCATTTTTTTTTTTTATTCATTTAAATTTTTTATTTTTTTTTTAATTTATTATTTCACACACATTTTCTTGCATGGGCATTAGATCCTTTAAGCACGTGAGTCTGTAGTTGTTGGAAACGGTTAAGTTTTAGGAAAATTCAAATACACACTCAAACACACATAACTGTATGTTAGAGTGTCCCTTATTTTGGAAATGTTGGAAATGTTGAGACGGTACCCCCTCATTTTTTTCCTTTTGACTTAAAAATAACTCAGGAAAAATTTTACGCCCCTACGACCACGCCTTCCCTACGCGACGGGGCCGTAAAGAGCGGGGCCTTAAAAATCATTTTTCCATACAAAGCAAAAAAAATTTTTTTTTCGATTTTAAATTTTTTTGTTATTAATTATAATATAGCTTGGTTAGCTTATTCACGACAAAAAATTTGATTTTGGTGGGATGAGGCTTTCAGTTCTAAAAAATTTTTCGAAAATATTTTCATAAAAAAATATTATTCCTATCTGTGACATCTTTATCGTGATCTAAAAAAGGGTAAAAAATGCATTTTTGATGTTTTTCGATACACGATCAAGATGTCACAGATATGAGTAATATTTTTTTATGAATATATATCATTAAAAGCAACATTACAACTAAAACCGTTGCTTGTCAAAACTAAAAAAAAAAATTTTAAAAAATTTTTACTGTAGGACCCCAAAAGCTGAAAGCCTCATCCCACCAAAATCAAATTTTTTGTCGTGAATAAGATAACCAAGTAATATTATAATTAATAACAAAAAAATTTAAAATCAAAAAAAAAATTTTTTGCTTTGTATGGAAAAATGATTTTTAAGGCCCCGCTCTTTACGGCCCCGTCGCGTAGGGAAGGCGTGGTCGTAGGGGCGTAAAATTTTTGCTGAGTTATTTTTTAGTCAAAAGGAAAAAAATGAGGGGGTACCGTCTCAACATTTCCAACATTTCCAAAATAAGGGACACTCTACTGTATGTGCATTAGGGTTATAACTTTTTGCATTTTTTGTAAATATCTTACCTACTAAGGTAAAATCGTGTAGGGCATGGAAAAATATTAAGAATTGCGTTTTTAGTTTTTCGCGATCGTTAAAAAAGTTCACGCACCAAACGCATTGAAGTTTTTTACAATACTACTTTACAAAAAAAACAAAAATTTTTTGTGCCTCAAGATCTGACCATCATTTCTATATAATTAAGGCATGCTGATTTCAATGGTGAAGTCCGATTTTGAATAAGTGGAAATAAAAACAGATGTTATTAAAAAAATAGTGCAAAAAAATCACCCATGTAAAAATCAATTTCATCTTACCAGGTCTGCTTTGATCTGTCAATATATGATTGGATCTGATTGTATACAATTATATCTGATCAGATATAATAACATATCAATTTTTTGACAATCCCGAGTAAAAAAGATCTGATATAATCATATATGCTATTATATAATTATTTATATTTATATATGGTTATGCATGAACATTGATATGGACATATAAGTTTATATATAGCATTGTATTTTTCCTTATTTTTTAAAATGATAACATACATATTCATATCTATTTACATACCGATCTATATGAAATTAGATATGACATATAATGTCGGGAATTTTTAGATATGGCAGATAAAAAGATATATGATTTTATTTATAATTATATCCCGAAAAAATTTTTCTAAATTTTCTAATTCCCGGACAATTAAATAAAAATTAAAAAATTTTCAAGTCCTAAAAAATTTTATGAAAATTTTCCAAAGTCCCGGAGTAAAAAAGTCATTTGGAGTAAAAAAATCATTGAAAATGTTTTTAGGAGAAATTTTATTTTTTTTGAAAAATTTTTAAGTTCCGAAAAAATGTTTTTAAATTTTCTAATACTCAAAAATTTTTTGGAATTTTTAAATCCCTTAAAAATGATTTTAGAAAAAAAACAAGTGAGAGTGTTAAATTCGGCTGTGCCGAATCTATAATACCCTCCAACATATAAAAAGAATTAAAAAAAAAAAAAAAAAAATTGCAGGGGCGTTTTTTATGGGGGGGGGGGGTCAGAAGGGCTCATTAGGGGACTCATAAACCCATGCGGTAAATTTTTACAAATTTATTTATTATGCTTTTTCAGATTAAGTAATACAATTTTATCATTATTTAAAAACATTTTTAATATCCACGCCCACAAAAGGGGGGCGGGCAAAAAAAACGATTTCGTTTATTTCCTTAGTCCAATTGCAGGACCTTGAACTTTTTCTGACATCAAATTGTTTCATTTGCTTAACAAAAATACAAAAAACCTGTGAAAATATGGCGTTTTTCAGAGGTCAGTTAAGTTCTATAAGGGGGAACTTTTTCCCCCCTGGTCCGATTTTGCCCATTTACGAACTTAAACTGCCTAGGACCAAAAGACATATTCCTGCCAAACTTAACGAGTCTATCTCTTTTATGTTGGACTGCATCGTGTCTTATACAGACGGACGGACGGACGGACATACGGACATTCTAGAAAAGTCTTAGAATCGATCATAGATCAATAATATATATACTTTCCGGGGTCCGCGACCGATATTTCGATGCGTTACAAACGGAATGACAAAGTGAGTATACCCCCATACTGTAGTTGGAGGGTATAATTACAAATTTTTAATAATTTGCTAAGTCCCGAAAAAATTCCGAAGAATGCAATAAAAACTCTTATAATTGATAATGTATCCAATCTGATAAAATAATTTCTAACTTCACGTTTAAAATTCCAAAAAAATTCACCACATTTCATCTAATTATATAAAAATTTATCTAATTTTAACAGATAAGATATGATTTAATACAATTAGATAGACCCATTTTTGGGATCAAACTTAATCAAATTTGATATTATTTTATCAAAAATAATAGAATTGGATACAATCGTATAATATTCGATCCGCCAATTTTCGGATCAAAATTAATATGGATTTACATAAAAGCATATCTGTTCATATATAATTAAATATTGCGTCATATAACTTTTTTTTATTCGGGATGTTTTCCAAATCCGAGATATAATCAGATCTCGGTTTTGGTCATTTTAGATATAATTATATGCATTCCCATACGATCATATATGAATAGATATAAGCATATAAGGTAAGATCTAATCCTTTTTTACTCGGGCAGTAAAAGCATTTTAGAAATCGCTTTCGATGCGTGAGTTTTTTTTTACCAAATTGAACTGAAACTGTTTTTTTTTTATCATTAATACAATATTGCCCATTAGATAGACCCTTGGGAGATTGACGCCCAAAAAAAAGTTATAACCCTAATGTGCATGTATGTGTTTGTTCAAGTCATATTAACTTAGCAAACAAAAGAGAGTTTAAAAATAACAAAAAATAAAAATTGTGTAACAAGCAGAAGACATAAATGATTTATTTTACGCCTTAAAAAACACTTAGCTTTTCATGGAAAAAGTAACTTTTAACAATATGTATGTATGCAAATAACTATTAAATTGTGCTAAAAATTGCAAAGTAAAATTTTTAGAAAGAAAAATATTTTAATATGCAGAAAATATAAAAATCTTGGAAAAATAAACAATTGAAATAGTTCTTCACTGGAAGCCTTTTATTTAAAACTAAAACCTTAGAATACGATTTTGTTTTAATGAAAAATTTCTCAGAGCATTTTTAAACGAAAAATATCTTAAAATTTGAGAAAAAAAAAAATATAAGATAAAAAATGTGTAAAAAAAAAATATTCAAAAATTTTAAATATAAAATTTTTAAATTCTGATTAATTTTTATTAAATATAAAAATTGTTTTATTCGACCTTGAGGATGTTTATTCTGGCTCAAGGTCATCTTTTTCTTTACTAATTAAAACCATGATATTCTCATAGCATAATTTTCAAGAAAATTTGTTTTTTGTTTTAAATTTATTTATGTTGGTCATTTTTGCAAGACTTAATCGACACGTGTTTCGGAATTTGTCAAGATTCCATTGTCAAGATTATTTAGCAAAAATAGAAACGATTTACTACAAAGTAGCAAACGAGTCTAATGACAAATCGTTTGTGCACAAACTAGAATATTAATACATATTCGCCTCTATTCACAATGAGAATTAGAAAGACGAAGAAATTGTACCATACTAATAAGGCAACGATTGTCAATAACTAACAAAAATATTTAAAACAATTTTACATACGATAGTCCATTGGACTACAACAATATGTTTTTTGTGTTGTTGTTGTGAGAAATACTCCATATTAGGGTTACTCATCACATGGCGTGCCAACCATTATGTTCAAATTCTGATTAATTTTTATTATCAAATTTTTACTTTAAGTAAAAAAAAAATTTTAATCATTTCGTAGAAAATTTTTTTTAGTGTAATGTTTATTTTTTTGAGTGACAAAAAACACTTATTGTTAGCTGAATATTTTTGGGGCGTACAAATGTCATTCAAAATGAGTTAAGTGGGTTTTTAATAGAGTTGTCAGTCGATTAAGAATAATTCGATTAATCGATCAAACAAAACCTAACTCTTGTTCGAATAATTCAAAAATGACGATTTTCGAATAACGAATAAATCGATTAATTAATGTCGATTAATCGAACAATTTTTTTTAATTAAAAAATTAAATAAATGCTTAGAATTTGATTTATTTTCATAAATTTTGAAAGATTTTATACAAAATGTAGGAAAGTTAAAATATATTGTAGCCATAGCCCTGGATAGCACATCCATTATAGAATTAAGGGGAGTTTGTAATAAATAATTTAGAAAAAATTAATAATTCTTTTGCATCAGACTTACTAAAACGTATTAAAATAAGAATTAATGAGAGACGTATAAAAGTGTTAAATACGTTAATAATTTTTCTTTTACATTGAAAGTAATCACAATAATTCAGATAAAAGTAATGAAATAGAGGAAGTTATTAGTAATGAAAATAATAATCTTTTATGCGAGTTAAATAATTCAATTCAAAGTATTAAAAATTCAGAAAATAAAAAGGACTTTAGCGATATATCAGACGATATGGTATATTTGGGAAAATCTGAAAAAAGAACAGACAAAATAGATAAATTGTCTTATTTGGCAAAAATTAAAATCATTTATGATATATTTTGTCTGAATATTTCAAATAATAATTTGTATTTGAATTATTTCTCAACAAGTATTAAAATCGACATCCATAAATTAAAAGTGATCTCAGTTATTCAATTTTTAAGTTTTTTTTAAATTTTAACTATTTTATTTTTAAGTTTTGTATGCATTTTTTCGTTAATAAAAATTTTAACTTTCTTATTTTAAGATTTTTTATATGAATGTTTATTTTTTTGTTAATAAAAATATTTCTTAAAATAATTTTTTTATTCGTTATTCTCTTCGATTAATCGAATAAATTTTGATCTTTAATCGTTTGATCGAACGAGGAAAAACAGTTATTTGAATTATTCGAACAAAGTTGAAAGTCGAATAATTGACAACTCTAGTTTTTAAACACTTAAATTCGCTAAAACACCAATGTACAACATTAGCGAAATTTGTATGCTTTTGTAAAGCCAGTGCAAGCAAATAAAGACCACACATCAGTGTGGGTGGGGAGGCACACAGAAAAGAAAAATTGTCAATACAATTAATTTCATTGTTAATACAATTAAACATGTAATTGAAACTTAGCCTACATTGGATTTTGTCAATACAACAATGACTTTTGTAACTTCTGAAAAAAATGTCAACTTATTTTTGTCAATTAAATTCATTGTTGTATCAACAATGAAATTAATTGAAAAGTTTGTAATAAATTATATTAACGGAAATAAACATGCTTTAATTTCATTTTATTTAAAAAATCTAAAAATAAAACAAAAGAAATCTAAAAATTAAAAAAAAAAAAAAAAAACATTAACCGGTAGCAGTTATGAGCAAATCCATGGGAAATTTGACTGACGGATCACCGATTTTGTTTATTTTTGGTTATTAGCACGGTGAGATTCAGCGATGTTTAGGTTGAACTTTAGTGTCGACGAAAAGTGTAAGCGCAGTTCGATTTCTACAAGATTAAATGTCACAAAACTGTTAACAGCGAAATCGTAGCTGATCGCATTCGCGAGATAACGCGAAGTTAGTGTTTTTGTATTTTTTTAAATTTTGACATTGAAGTTTTTTAAATATTTTCAAAAACTGAGTACACAGTTTGAATTGTTTTTAAAGGTCACAAAACAGTAAACACCAAAATCCTATCTTCTTTAGTTCGCGAGAAATCGCGAAATTAATTTTTTGCTGTTTTTGTTTTAGTTTTTTATCTTTAGATAGGTTTCTTTAAAATTTCGTAAAAACATGGTATGAAGTTTTACTTGTTCTTGATCAAAGGTCACACAGCTGTTGGCATCGAAATTTTAGGTGTTAAATTTCGCGAGATATCGCGTAATTATATAATTTTTTTTATAATTTATTTATATCTTACAACAGGTTCTTTAGAAATAATAAAAAAAAGTGGTATGCAGTTTGATTTGAGCATGTTGGAAGAAATTAAACTGCCCACAAAAAAATTATTGCTGCTCACTTTCGCGAGAAATAGCGAAAAACAGCTTTTTGGGGGTATTTCTTGTTTTGATAAATAAAAGAAGTTTCTTTAACATTGTTGAAAAACACGAAATGCAGTTTGATTTGCTATTGATTAAAGGTGATAAGGCGGTTAACATTTAAATTCTAGCTGCTCAATTCTTCGAGATATCGCTAAAAAACTCGCTAAACTACTATTTATTCATTACTTTGTGTTATTTTTGGTCTGTAAAAATATTTACTTCAATTAACGACAAAAATGTGGTATGCAGTTTGAATTCGATGTTATTTAAGTTGACAGAACTGCAAGCATAAAAATTATAGATGATCAATTTCCCGAGAAATTGCAAAATTACTGTTCAAGCTTTTATATTAATAAATTTATTTTTTCTTTAGTGTCTAAAATAAAGGAAAAAATCAAGAAACGACAAATATATTGCATGCAGTTTAAATTTTATGTGGTTAAAGGAGGTAAAACTGCTAAATCAATATCTTGACTGCTAATTTACGCGAAAAATAAAATTTTTTCCAATTTTTTATTTTTTTTTTTAATTTTGCGATTTTTCGCGAAATTGAGAAGATATGATTTCGATGTTAACTGTTTTGTGACCTGTAAATAAATGCAATTAAATCTGTATACTCAGTTTTTGGAGAAATTTAAAAAACTTCATTGTCAAAATTTTAGAAAATACAAAAACACAATTTTCGCGATATCTCGCGAATGCGAGCAGCTACGATTTCGCTGTTAACAGTTTTGTGACATTTAATCAAGTAGAAATCGAACTGCGTTTTCACTTTTCGTCGACACTAAAGTTAAACCTGAACATTGCTGAGGCTCACCGTGTCGTAAACGATTAAAAAACATATTTTTTTTTTTGGATCAATAGTTTGGAAGATATGGGCGTTTTAACGCTTTTTTGACAATATTAACTATTAGACAGTTTTTTTAACATTTTTGTACTCGGAAACCGTAAGTCGTACGAAAAAACTTATAAAAACAATATTGTAGATAAAATTATTAAAATTTTAAATACGAAAAATCTTCTCTCTGAAAATTTTACAGCGTTAAAAGGACATTCTAGACTTTAAAACAAAATTTTGATTTTAGAAATCAATAGTGCCCTTTCCAGAAAAAAAAGACATTCAAATATGGTTTTCAACATTTTATGTTGAAATTTAAAAAAAAAAATGATTGTTTATAAATTTTAAATCTTCATAATTTTAAATAAAATATTGTTTTAATAAGTTTTTTCTTACGACTTACGGTTTCCGAGCACAAAAATGTTAAAAAAATTTCAAAATCGGTGATCCGTCAGTTAAATTTCCCATGGATTTGCTCTCATACAGTGTATAACTCAAGGGCAAAAAGCATAATAAATAAATTTGTAAACATTACTCTCGAGGGAGAAGGTTTAAGTTTGGCGCCCGACGATCAAAGTTTTGATTTTAAGTTAAAATTTTTTAGCAGATTAAAAAAAAAAATGTGTCTTGCGATATAAATTTTTAATTTTGATGCGCTGAAACGAATATCAGAAAAAAAATTAAATCGGTTAAACGGTTTTTGAGATATCGCTATTTGAAATTTGCAAAGATGTCGGTTTTTTCCTAAGTTCAAGAAATTAAAAAAAATCAAAATATCTTTTCCTTGACTCTTTCATAGAGCTTGAGACAGACTTTTATTAAAACTTTTGCCAAATCCCAACATTTTACCTTGTGGCGCCTTTTGAATGAAAAATTAAAAAAAAAAAGTTGTTAATTTTGCCACCTGAACAAGAATATCGAATATTTAAATTTTTGTCGAGCGGTTTTAGAGATATCGCTATTTGAAATTTGTCAACAAATGTGGTGCTAACAACGAGCAAAAAAAAATATTAGTTTTTGACTTATTAACCAAAATGTCCTAATATTTTGGTATATTACTCAATATGACGAAAAGTTGTGCATGTGTGGACATGTTCTTTACACACGTAGACAGGTATTCCAAAAACCTTTTGTTTTGGTATGTAACGTGACTAGGTTTATTTGCATAATATAGGAGAAAAACAAAGAAAAAACTGAAAAAGGTAATTTTTATCCCCTCATTTGTACTCCCTAAATATAAATTAAAAAAACACATGTCCCTTTATTTTTACTGCTCTACAAAATAAAACCAATTCCATAAAGATCGGCGGGTGACACCAAGGAGACTTCCCTTGTAAGTCAGAAAAGTCGTAATAAATAAATTTGAATCAATTATATGCCTGCTGGGTTTGCTTTCACTTTAGTGTATGAATCATATACCTGCTGGTTTTTCTTTCACTTTCATGTAACATCCCAAAAAATTTTTTAAGACATTATTTTTTTACACTGCTTTTAAAAAGCTAACAGTTGTGTCTTTTTTTATATAAAAATTAACCCTTTAAAGTTTTCCACAGACACAGAAAATTTTCTCGTTAATGTATTTTTAACCCTCTACGGCATAAAGCAACTTTATGGTAGTTTTACTTGTTTTGTAGTAACAACAGAGTGATCGATTTTGAATGTTAATATTGCACAGATTTATATTGTGATCTTCTTCATTATCTACAATCCCAGCAAAACTTCGATTACCAAATAAGGTATAAAATAAGGTATAGGATTGCTTGTTTTATACATTGCAGCGTTGATGATTTTAACAGGCCATGAGACTCAAAGTAATGCACCCACATTATGACAAAGAATACCAGTAAGGTATAAAATAATTGATCAAATTTATAGCAAAGAATACGAGTAAGGTATAAAATATAGCATACCAGAACATAATATAAAAGGTGATACGAATAGTGAAAAAGTAATTTTGTATTAAATTTACTTACGTGATTGTGAGTGTAGTAGATAAAATATGCTCGTGAGTGAGTGTGTGTCATTACAAAATTCCTGTCGTGAGCCCATCTCTAGTTTAAACTTATGCATTTTTTTTTATATATTATTAATTATTGTATTATAAATAATGCATTATTTCAAACTATGAAATAATACATAATGCAACCAAATATAAGTCATCCATGATTTAATGTTTAGAAATATATGGATTCCAAAATTTTTGAAAACAAAAAAAAAAAACACTTTTTTGACCCTACCTATTTTAATTTGCATAAAAAATGGCATATCTATTCTTCCGATTTTTGTTGAATTTCGAATTTCAAAATTGTAAGTTGTTCGCGTTTTATCGCTGTTCAAAGTTGGTATTTTCCAACAATTTAATGTGAAATACATGATATTTAAATGATCATATTTTTGGAACGCATGAAATAAAGCGCAAAAAATTCGTATGTCCTCTACTTTAAATAACATTTTGGAAAAGGATAGGGCCCCTTGCAAAAATGAAATTGCATTGATTTGCAAATATCTCAAAATGCGTATCTTTAATTTTCCTAAATTTTTTTGCACAGATAGCCCAAAATGTAATTTACAACATATGTAAATCTTAAATTCGGGTGATAAGCGGTTTAATTATAAACGTGGTTTCCTCAAACGACTTATTGATTTTTGCTAGTAACACTTGCTTACAAATCAAAAACTGTTTCTGCGCTCTAACCGCAAATATTTTCTGTATATGGGACATTCCATGTCAAATCGAACACTTTGAAATTTTTTTTTTAGATTTTCCCAATTTGTTAACAGTTTTTAGTACCCTTCGAAAACTAGTTCGTGGTAAATTTTTTTGATGACCCGTTCAAAAGATATCGAATTTTTAAAAATTGGTAGTTTGTTCCTTTACTCAAACTTCTTTTACTCATAACTTCTTCAATAAAGGTCCAAATTTCAATTTTTTTTTTTTCAAACTTTTTGTTTTTTTACGTACTTTTGAAAAAAAATCCCAAAAAATTCTTAAATGCGCTCTAGTATGCGATTTTTAAGTTTTAAAATTTAAATCTCATATTTGAAAATGTTTGTACTCTTCGATTTTTTTGAAGTTTTTTTGTGTAAAACATCTATCGATTCTACAAATTTTTTTGCCCAGGAGGATCGTGGGATAACGATTATTACTATTTTTTAAAATTTTTTGAAAATTTTTTATTGTAATTTTCCAATCTTAAAATCATTTCTACTGCTCCTATGGTGCATCATAGAGGGGTTCTTTATAAGACCGACCCCAATTAATTTTCTTAACATTTCTTTGGAACAAACTAATACCCTATCTTCAATATCTAATGTGGCTCCCACACAAAACGACATTTTTTAAAATTTGCTCCAACCGCTCTAACTGCCCTAATAGTGCCCTTAGAGCAACAAAATGTATGACGGACCCACAATATTTTTTTAGTTCAAACATTTTCTCCTAACACACCTACCCTCTATCTCTAATTGTTGATTTATTTAATCAGCTTCTACTGGTCCAATGGTGCGTCCGAGAGGGGTCATTAGTGAAACCGACCCCCATTTATTTTACCCTACAACATTTTTTAAAATATACCTACGCCCTATCTCCACTCCCTAAGTAGGCTCCCATACAAAATAAAATTTTTTATAAAATTTGCTCCAACTGTTATTTGTATGGGAGCCTACTTAGGGAGTGGAGATAGGGCGTAGGTATGGTTTAAAAAAATGTTGTAGGGTAAAAATAAATGGGGGTCGGTCTCACTAATGACCCCTCTCGGACGCACCATTGCACATTAGGTAATTTGGACCGAAATCTTGGCCAAAAATCATTTTTCGAACTAAAACTAATAATATTTGGGTTAATTACGTTCGATTAAGAAAATATTAAAGCAAATAACTGCATATTCGGTTTTTCAAAATAACAAATATAAGCTGATTGACGGCCAGTCGAATTTGGCATTTACAAGCATCGTGCTCAGTGCAACATAAAACGCCTAATTTTGATATAAATTCAATCGACATAAAGATGGATATCATGTATAATATGGAGAAGAGAGGGGATGTTAAGTAACAAAAAAAATTACAAAATATTTTGGTGAACGTTATTGCTATTGTTAACAAAACGTGTCATTGTAACATAACCTCAAATAAATGACTTTTTCAATAAATATAAACTTCGCATAAGCTTTTAATAATGTTAGCCGTGGTGTGCCGTGTTTTTGATTGATGAAAAGTGTTAAGAAAATAATTCTGAATTCATTTTTTTTTTATTTTACGTTGCGTTTTTTTGCACTTTTTGAGATATATAATTTTCTTTCAGACAGCCTCAGCTTGCAATATGTTGAACTTTCTAACGTTTGGATTGGGAAAAGAACTAAGAGAAAAAACCCTGTTGCAGTTTATAACTTTATTATCAGTAAAATTGATTAAAATAATGTTTTAAACCAAAATTTGGCTTCTTTGAAGGAAATAGTACGAACTTTTTGTGAAAATTTTTCGTTAAGGTGGTACAAGGCCCGCTCAAAAAATAACTGCTTTTTCGAGCAAAATCAAACAAAATGTTTTTGTGCCATTTTGGTAGCCTCCTTGCGTATTTTCTTCGTGCCGAGTTTCAAAAAAATTAGCCTATTCGTTTTCGAGATATACAGTCTTTTCACATTTTTTCGTATGGTGGCTACCCTAAAAATTTCCACGATTTCCAAATTCATAAAATCCAGCTGTGCTTGTTCACAAAAAACTCTTAAATTTAAAATTTCAGCCATATCGGTCCAAAACTTTGGCTGTAATTATTTTTGGCCTAAAAATTGGCTCAAATTACCCAGTGTGCATTGGACTGGTAGAAGCTGATTAAATAAAACAAATTTACAAAAAATAAAAAAAATTGTATGGGGACCGCCTTAACAGTTAAATATAGAGGGAAGGAGTGTTCAGAGAAAATGTTTGGACTAAAAAAATATTGTGGGTCAGTCATATATTTTGTTGCTCTAAGGGCACTATTAGGGCAGTTAGAGCGGTTGGAGCAAATTTTAAAAAATGTCGTTTCATGTGGGAGCCCCTTTAGAAATTGGAGATAGGGTATTAGTTTGTTCCAAAGAAATGTTAAGACGTAAAAATTAATGGGGGTCGGTCTTATAAAGGACCCCCTATGACGCACCATTGGAGCAGTAGAAATGATTTTAAGATTGGAAAATTACAATAAAATATTTTCAAAAAATTTTTAAAAATAGTAATAATCGTTATTCCACGATCCTCCTGGGCAAAAAATTTGTAGAATCGATAGAAGTTTTACACAAAAAAATTTCAAAAAAATCGAGGAGTAAAAACACTTTCAAAAATGAGATTTAAATTTTAAAACTTAAAAATCGCATACTATAAGAATTTTTTTGGATTTGTTTTTTTAAAAAGTACGTAAAAAAACAAAAATTTTTAAAAAAAAATTTTGAAATTTGGACCATTATTGAAGAAGTTATGAGTAAAAGAAGTTTGAGTAAAGGAACAAACTACCAATTTTTAAAAATTCGATATCTTTTGAACGGGTCATCAAAAAAATCTGAAAAGTTACCACGAAGGAGTTTTCGAAGGGTACTAAAAACTGTAAACAAATTGGGAAAATCTAAAAAAATTTTTTTTTCAAAGTGTCCGATTTGACATGGAATGCCCCATATATATTTTGGATCGCTAAACGCAAAAATTTCATCAAATCTGTTTTTCGCGAATACGTTTTTGTTTAATGAATGTTTTAGCGTTTTTTGGAGGTATTCTGACTATTTTTCTCATATCTTGAGTTCTTTTTATCTGATCTTCTCGCAATAAAAACCAAATTAAAGACATTCAAATCCTACGTTCATAACTTTTACATCAGTTCATAGCTTTCCACTTAATAGTCAAACATATGACTAATATAAGTTTTTTGATTAACAAATCATTTAAAAAAATTAAAGAAATAGAAATCTTTGCAATTAATTAAGTTTTTGTATTTATTTGCAAAGCTTGAACATTTAGAAATATAATAAAGTTGATTTGATGGAAATCAATAGGCTTACTCCAAAGTTTTATCAAATAATTTGATTCAAATTATATGAAAATACATGAGAAAAGCACTAAAGGTATTATATTGATATATAAAAAAATTAAGCTGTCTAAAAAAAACAAGGCAAATGTTATGGATAGTTTCAAAACATTTTTCCATTTTGAGATATTTGCAAATTAAGGACTTTTTTTTAATTTCAATATCCTTTTTGCAAAGCGTCCTATCCTTTTTCAAAATTCTATTTTAAGAACAGGACATAACCATTATTTTGCGCTTTATTTCGTGACAATCGGATGATGCGTTCCAAAGATACGATCATTAAAACATTATGTATTTCTCATAAAATTGTGGCAAAATACCAACTTTGAACAGCGATAAAACGCGAACCATTCACAATTTCGGCTAAACAACAAAAACCGAAATTCAATAAAAATCAGAAGAATGGATATGTAAATTTTTGCATAAATTGAACCACCATCGGCTGATTGCCTATGCTATTTAAAATGGAACCAGTCAATAATAAATATGAAATACGTTTTTTCCAATAATCATGCATTACGTAACAAATTATTAGTAAAGCATTATTTTTCACTTAAAAATAATACGTTGTGGAACAAATGTTTGGTAAGACATCCTAAAATAATGCTACAAATAAGGTATATACTAGAGATTGGCACATGAGCAGATTAGAGCGTGATTCACTCGTGATCACGCGTGAGTGTGACTGAATTCAATTTTACTCACGTGATTGTGAGTGAATGTGAGTGGAGAAAAAAATTGCGTGAGTTAGTGTGCGTGAGTAAAATTTTTGCGTGAGTGAGTGTGCGTGAGTTGATTTTTTTGCGTGAGTTTGCGTGATTTATTTTTTATTCATATTTCTTTTCGTACCAAAAAAAGCAACAAAAAAATTGTAAAATTTGACTTAATTTAAGATTTCGTGCGAAAAAAGCAAAAAAAAAATGTAAAATGTCGCTGAACTTTAAATTTTGCTGGAAGTTTTGAAAGATTTTAGAAATTTTAGTTTTTTAATTTTTTTTTGTATAAATAAGAGTTTCGTAAGTGTGAGTCAACGTGAGTGTGAGTGAAGCTTGCGTGAGTGCACGTGAGTGTGAGTTGTATTAAATTTACTCACGTGATAGTGAGTGAGTGTGAGTAAAAAAAATATGCTCGTGAGTGAGTGTGCGTGATTCAAAAATTCCTGTCGTGAGCATGAGTGAGTGTGAGTCAAAAGTCACTCACGTGCCCATCTCTAGTATATACATTACCTGGTAATGTGTTATATAATCACCCCCCATTACCAAAGTTTTGCTGGAATCGTTATAAATAACCAAAAGAAGAATTTTAAAACAAAAGAAAGTCAGTGTGACTAAAGGGGCTTTTACATGACGATGTCTTTAAACGGTGCACAGAAATAATATCGTAAATTTTATTTTAATTAAAGTTTTAATTGTTTTTTTAATTTAATATCAATTAAATTTTTAATTTATATAAGTATTTGTTTAAATAAATGTATAACTTTAGTTTAAATAAAATTTTAATTGTTTTTAAATTTAATTTTAAATAAATATTTAATTAATGTAATTAATTGGTTAATTAAATTTTCAGCTTTACTTATTTTGTTTTCCGTGTGTGTGCGAGTATGTGGTTTTCTCTTGCATGGTTTTACACCAGCGACAGGCAAAAGCACTATGCGGCGTTTTCGCTCTCACACCTACATGCTCTCACACATTAAACAAAAACAAAAAAAAAATACAATTTTCTCCTCTCTTCTTGTTTAAAATATACTTAGAGAAATAATAAATAAAGAATTTGAATTTCAAATTCTTGCTTAAGGAACATTTTTTGTTAAACCAGAATGCTTAGTTTGTCACTTTTCGCTAAATATTACATTGCTAGACATTTCAACCAATATCATTTATTATCTTTTTATTTTTTAGATGGATAAAAGTGTTCTTATTTTTACTATAAGTTTATCTTACAAGGGAAGTATCTCAACCCTTATGAACCGATTTGCCTGAAACTTAAAATATATATCAAAGAGACAATTCTAAGGTTGGGCTGTCTCGGCTTATCGGCCATATCGGGGATTTAGGGGTTCAAAACATGGGTCAAAAAATGGCGAAAAAATCGTTTTTTGGATTTTTCAGCCATTTCTTCTTAATAAACTATATGATGTTTTCATATGAGAAGAAAGGTTTTTTTAATGCCTATCCAATGGTGGCATAACCTTGTAAAAATTCGGCTTCTTTAAATATTTTTTTCAGGAAAATGTGTAAATTTTGGGGGGTACTTATGTGAAGACATAGACCTACGATATCCATATGGATAAGAAATAATCTTTATTAAATTTAAGTCGACCCGTATTTTTGCCCTAGATGATATTCCTATTAGTTCGGAAGTTATCAAAATTTTCCCGAAGGTCCACATGGTTTCATAAGGGGACAACGAAATTTTTAAACACCGATATGGCCGATAAGCCGGGACACCCCAACCTTAAAATCGTCTCTTTAATATATATTTTAAGTTTCAGGCAAATCGGTTCATAAGGGTTGAGATACTTCCCTTGTTAGTGCATTGTGTACGAGAGTGCTACATCTTATACACACAAAGACAAAATATGGTAGTGTGTGTTTGCCTGTCGCTGTTTTACACACAAAAACAAATCCATAAGTATAAACAGTTTGTTTAACGTTCTTTTATTTCTCATATAGTTTTTTGAATTCTCATTTTGTTTTAAGTTTTATTTATATATAAATATAACGTTTGTAATCATTTTTATAAAATTGTCTTAGTGACTTTGTCTAAAAGGCATAAATATATTTGGTAAAGTTTGAAGAAACATTTTTTGTATACAATTTTATTTTAAAACAAGTAAAAAAGCTAAATTCGGCCTTGCCGAATGTAGTGATACCCTCCACAATTTCAAAAAGATTATTGCAAAAATCTTTATTCAAAAGGAAATTACTTTTGAAAAAAAAAATTTTTTTGAAAAAATAAATTCCGCGAAAAAAAATTTGGTAAAAAAAAATCCGCGATTTTTTTCTTTTTTGTCAAAAAATTTGTTCGTACCTGTTTAAATACCATTTGGTGTTCAATTATGTTCACATATGTCAACCAGAAGCCGAATTAAAGCATTTTGTATTTTTAGGTTATGTTGAATAAACTGAAATTTTTGAGTCGTGCTTACATTTTCGTTTATAACTTTTGAACCGCTGAACCGATATCGCTCAAATGCAATTCCAAACTTCTCGGGAGAACTTCCAATAAATATGTTAAGTTTCAGTCATCTCTGTGCAATGTTTTGTCCGCGACAGCATTTTCCACAGACAGACGGACATCGCTAGAATGTCTTAAAATCGATCGGGCATCATGAATATATATACTAGCATGTCCCGAAATCAGTAAATTTTGTAATTTCTTTAGGGCATACCCATAGAACGATGCTTATTAAAGAGCTGATTACGAGAAAAATTATTAAAAAAATTTTGGAGGTCATCTTCAGGGCGCAACCAGCGCTTAAAGTTTGCATCCGTAGTGCATTTGGTCAAAAAAAAATATTTTTTTTATTTTTAAAATTGGTGCCAAAAGTTTCGTTAGGTAGAGTACATTCTGGAAAAAATATTTGTAAAGTTTTCATGGAGCAATTTTGGTCCAGCGCAACGTTTTGAAACTTCGAAAATGCATAATTTATTACATATTTTTTTAAGTTTTCGTAAAAAACAGCGTTTTATACAAAGGCTTGAACATAAACTTCGTTTTATACAAAATCTTAAAAGAACTCTTACAAACTCCAGTTTTTACAAAAACTTAAAAAACTACATAATAAATTACACCTTTTCAAAATTTCAGAACTTTGTGCTGGACCGAAATTGCTCCATGAAAACTTTACAAATATTTTTTCTAGAATGTACTCTACCTAACGAAACTTTTGGCACCAATTTTAAAAATAAAAAAAAATATATTTTTTTGACCAAATGCACTACGGATGCAAACTTTAAGCGCTGGTTGCGCCCTGAAGATGACCTCCAAAATTTTTTAAATTATTTTTCCCGTAATCAGCTCTTTACTAATCATCATTCTAGGGGTATGCCCTAAAATTTTTCATTTTCGGGACACGCTAATATATACTTTATGGGGTCTCAGATCGATATTTCGATGAGTTACAAACGGAATGACAAACTTATATATACCCTCTATCACTAAGTGGAGGGTATAAAAATGCTTTTTTAAATTATTTATTTTTAAAAAAATTTATTGTTTTTTAATTAATTTTTTTAATTTATACAATTAAAATTTAAATTTTTTTAATTTTTTTTTTAATTAAATTTTTAATTTATATAATTAAAACTTTATTTTTTTTTTTTTAAATTTTAATTAAATTTTTTAATTTATAGTATTAAGTTTTTAATTAAATAAATATCCATTTATTTTTATATTATATGCGCATTTTAGTGATTGGCCCAAATTTAATTAATTTTTGTATTAAATCTACGTATTTTTTAATTAAATTTTTTAATTTTTTTCTGTGTGTTAATTAACACCTTGTGACATGACAGGAATAGTTGCGAACTGCTTTTGACAATTAATTAACCCTTTCTTTCTGGTCATAGAACTGGTATTTTGTGTCTAGTTCGCGCTGACCCTGTCAGTGTATAGCTTTTTTCGAGCAATCGGTCCTATAGGACCTATCAATCACTCGCGGGGGCATTAGAAGGTTAAGTTGAATATTAAAAATTAAAAAAAAATGTACCCAGCAAAATTTTCGGTTGCAAAGAACCGATTGTGGAACAACTTATACATCCCTAGAACCTGTTCTAATTCTTGTGCAACACCGATTCTTTTTACAAAGGGATTGTCCCAAAAGCAACAGGTGTTTGTAAGCAAAATTGGAACACATTTTTGTTCTTCGGAATCGGTTCTAGAAGTCAAATTTAGAACAGAAATGAGAATTAAAGAAATATTTTGAATTGTATTAATTTATTAAAAAAAGATAAAGATAATCCTATATGACTTCGTATATTAATTTTTTTTAACGCACATACATCCTTTTTCGCCTCCGAAATTGCATTTTTGGCCTTGCAATAAAGATACACCAGAACATGGATTTTCTGCAAACAAAAATGAAAAACATTATTATATTAGTATTTGTCCCGACCCAGACAATCAAAATTTAATTTACTTACCTTCGTATCAACAATTTTCACGATTATATCCTGATATTTTCATAGAATTTCGTGTCTTTTCTTGGTGAAAACACAAAAATATAATATTTATTTTAACATGATAATGTTTTTAGGCTGGGGTCTAATTTTGAAAAAGTTGCAGGACGCCACCTCAGTTTGACTATATAAGCTAACGATTAAACAAAAAAGAAAATAAGAATTATACTTTTCATTTTATTACAACCGTAAACTTCGACAATAATTTAAAATTAATAAATAAAATAAAAAAACACATAGTTCTTTGTGGTAGTGACACCTAGCGGCGCTAGGTGTCACTCGATTAACGCAGTATTGCCATACCAAATATCGCATTTCCAATTAGATTTGTTACCATCATCGCAAATTTTTTCCAATAAAATATTACCACATGGCAATACTAACCAGTATATTTGAAAATGGGATATGTATCTACAAGCAAGAGAAACATAACAAAATTTAAATCAATATTTGAGTAAGCTACGGTAGCCTAGCTGAGGTGAGCCAGCCTGGAAAACGGAAGGTCCGGTGATCGAATCCCGCGATTTGTCAACTTTTTTTTTTTTTTATTTAGTTTTTTTTAGCTTGTACATTTCTTTTTGTTAGGGAAAAATTTGTTTGCATTAATTCTTTATACTTTTTTATTTAATTATAAATGAAAAAAAAATTTTATATATTCAGATTTTTCTAAATTTTCTAGTTGTTTTTCTTTCTAATTTTGTGATTTTTTCTGAATATATCTGCATTTTTCTGACTTATTTTTTGTATTTTCTGATTTGTTCTTACACTCAAAATAATAACTCTGTAAAATACATTGTAAAATGACTGTAATCTCAATTCAACAGATGTTTGACAGAGTTTTTTCTGTCAAAATACAGATTTAAAGTAAATACTTTGAATTTTTTGTGACAAAAAACAAAGTTTTATCTGTTATATTACTTTTAACCTTGTAATCTTTATTTTACAGATAATTAACAGATATTTCTGCAAAAGTACAGATTTTAGCAAAATACTTTGTATTTTTTGTAACCAAAAACTAAGTTTTGTCTGTATTTTAAACATTAATTTCACAAAAAACTTAAAAAAGAAAATTCCAAAATAAAATACATTTAACGATAGAGTTTTTTCTATAAAATGTTGGTTGCATCAAATACATTTTACAAATATATGTAAATTAACAGAGTTTTTCATTCCTAAATGGTGCTTTATTTAACCAATATTTTACTAGAGACTCTGTAAACTAACAGTTTTTTTGTCCAAAACATTTTACAGAGTTTTATAGTAAAAAGAGTTTTTTTCTGTCAAAAGACGCTAATATTTAAACAATATTTTACTATAAAGTCTGTAAATTAGCAGTTTTTTTTTTGTAAAAATCATTTAACAGAGTTTTTTAGTAAAATTACCAAGTAATGTTGCTAGCTGGAAAAGTACAGTGAACTCTATTAAATTAGCAGAGTTTTTCTGGAATTTACCAGAGTTATTATTTTGAGTGTAGTTTTCCAAATTTTTTTGTAAATATTGATAAATTTTATAAATTTCTTGGAGTTCTTTTTTTCTGAATATTTTTTTAACCCTAACATATTTTTTTTTGAAAATATGTGAGGGTTATTCGTAAAAAGTTTTTATTAAATAAAACATTATCATGATTTAATTTTTTGGGCAAGAGTACAAAACTCTGCGGCATTTTTTAATTTTTTTGACACATAATTTTTTTTTTTAATTCCTGAGAACCAAAATGTTATGAAATTTAGATTGCAAAGAACAAGCTTCACAATAATATTCACTTAACTTGTTCTGAATAAAAGTGTAATAGTGTTTGATTACCGAAGAACCTGTTCTAGAACAAGTGTTATCGGAATCGGTTCTGAAAAATTTTCCTGGGTAAATACATAAATATGGGTTAAATATTTTCTACATTACATATTTTACTTTGAATATTATCGAATATTTGTATGCATGATTAGAAAGAATTTTTTTGCTTTATTTCATTTATTTCTGCTATTTTTGCTTTTCAATTTCTCTTCTTGGCTGCACAAAACATAAACAAAATTTAAATTCGAAAAAAAAAAATTTTTTGATTGATATTGGTTGCTTACATTTTTTTTAGCATCTTCTTCTAAAACATTGACTAAATTGTATTCAGCTTTATTGACAGCTCATCAATCAAATTGAAAATTTGTGGTTTGAAAATATAACAGCACCACAAAAAAAGGATTCTTGTTGATTCTAAGAATTCTTTTTTTTGGCTTTCATGTATGTGAACAGTTAGGAGAGACAAGGAATAAACAAATCAGTTTGATATTAAAGTTATCCATGGTGAAAGGTATTCACTAGGGTGGTTTCAAAATCAATGCCGAGAAAATTCTAGGGCATAATTAAAGCCGTTTAATTTTATCGAACTACCCTAGTCTTTATATGAAATGGCTTTAAAAAAGGTGTTGCCCTTAGGTTTATGAATGAAATAAAAAAAAAAGCAAAAAAAAAAATAATAAACGAATGATATATCGTGAACCTATATTCAAAATATGCCAACTCAAATTTGACGGAAATGAGTTTCCGATGGCAAATAGCTCCCCTATGTAATACCTATCTGCCATAAAAATTTCAGAGCAAAAAAATAATTTGTTGTCGTTTTACATCCATTTTTGTTATTCTGCTAACTCAAAGTACATATTTTTTTGGTGGAAATAAATGCCAACTCCCATTGTAAATTTCCAAAAAATTTTAAGAAATTTTTTTAACAAAAATTAGATCACATTTCTTATTGCATTTGCCATGCTAAACACGAATCTTGTAAAGATTTTGATATCTAATGACTGGTTCTCGAGATATTGCCATTTTGAAAATATCGGTAAATAGTGTTTGCAAAAAAAAAATTGCTTATATTTATGTAACTTTCAAACTATTTATCAGATTGAAACATTATGAATGGGGCAAATAAAGTCAATGATATAAGCTTTCAAAATAGCTTGTTTGGAGCGACCCTATTGCAATACAGCGTGAGTTACAGAGTGCCAAAGTTGACCACCCTGAGATTAAAAGGCTTTCGGAGCTAGTAACTTTTAAAAATATGCAAAGATTTTTAATTTTTTGTTCAGTTTTTGCAATTACCGTACTAAGGATAACAAAAACAAAAAAAAAAAAAATTTTAAAAATTTTTCCAAAAAAAATGTATTTTTATTTTCCGACAAAATATGCCAACTCTAAAAAAATATTTGTTTTTTGATATAGTAATAAATGCCATCTCTGAAAAATACGCAAACAAGTGCAAAATATGAAAATTTTTGCATAGGTAAAAATTGTTTAGAATATTTAAACCATGTTATGGAAGGTACATTGTTAATTTTTACAATAATTAGCGAAATAACTAGTTTTTTAGCTCTCCTGAACAGTAAGCTTTTTCGAGTTGGCATTTATTGAATATAGTTCGACGATATACTAAAGGTTAAACTTGACTAGTTGCCATAAATGAAATAAAAATTCAAATCAAATGTATACTCTGCATTTTGGAATTTCAATAATGCTTATACCAAAGAAACCACGCGATGGCAAAAGATTACAGACCAATCAGTTTGACATCTTTTCTTTTAAAAACACTGGAAAGCATAATTGATCTGTATATACGAGAGCATTTAGGTACAAATTTTCTATCGGATGCACAGTATGCTTACCAGCAGGGTAAATCCATAGAGACTGCGCTTCATTCACTTGTACAGAAGGTATAAGTATCCTTGGAGTATAAGGAATTTGCTCTTGCAGCATTTCTGGATATAGAAGGGGCTTTTAACAATGTAAATACAAAGACGATAGTTAATGCTCTTGGAGTGTTCGTGGACAGTAAGCTGTTCAGGAACAAGAACTCTGAAGAAAGAATAAAAAAGGCAAACAACGCATATTACGCGTGTAAGAAAATGTTCGGCAGTACCTGGGGTCTAGAACCTAAAGTCACTTACTGGATTTATACTTCAATCGTAAGACCAATCTTACTCTATGGAGTTTTAGTCTGGCATAAGGCACTCGAAAAGGATGAGACGCTTAAAATGTTTCAGAAGCTTCAACGGCAAATGGGACGGAGTATCACTGGCACTTTGAGAACAACATCAGCCGACTCTATCGACACTTTATTGCACTTATTACCAATTGATCTCTTTGCTAAGGGCGAGGCTTACAAAGTTTGCCTCAGACTCAAAGAGTCAAATTGGTTCAAGTATCGCAACTTTGGACACAGTAACATTGCTAATATGGACCGTATTGACTCTGATTACGCAGTGCCCAAACTATTTTTTGACCGGAAATATGAAGTTAGATTTCCGGATCGAGAATTCTGGTCGACCTGGCATGGCCCTCCTGCAAACTCAATAAATATCTTTACTAATGGATCGAAGCAATCGCATGGTGTGGGAGCTGGTTTCACGATACTGGAACTAGACCAACACTTATCTTTTAAATTACCCGTAGACTCGAGTATCTTTCAGGCTGAGATAGCTGCTATATCAAAAGCTGTGGAACATATGGCAAAGGAAAAAGGTGCAACCCTTAATTTCTACGTGGATAGTCAAGCTGCTCTAAAGGCACTCTTGAGCTACCAAATTAAATCGAAAACGGTTTTAAAGTGAAACGGTTTAAAGAGAATTTAAAACAACTTTGCTTAAATAATGAAGTTACCTTATTATGGGTACCAGGGCACGAAGGAATAGAAGGAAACGAGAAAGCAGATGAACTCGCGAAACTTGGAGCAGATGGCATAGGTACCACCATAATGCTTTCACCGCCACTCCAGCATTACAAACTAAAACGAAATACCCTTACTGTCGCCAAGGCAAATCGAAGATGGAAGGAACTTGGGACAAGTCGTATAAGCAGAATTTTATGGCCACGCTATGACTTAGGAAGAACTAAATTCATACTTACACTTACGATAATAAAATGTCGTATGTTGAGAGGTTTAATAACGGGACACTGTCTTGTCGAAAAACATGCCAAGAACATGAATCTTATTACGGACGCAAGCTGTAAAAGGTGCGAGACACCAGACGTCGAGGAGACCATTGAACACATCCTGTGTCACTGCCCGGCTTTGGCACGAACTCGACCATCAATTATAGGAAGTTCACAGTTCGAGACTTTGGAGGAAATTACGAGGATAGACCTGAAGAGCTTGAAACAATTCGCAATGAAGGTCAATGTATTTAGTTTACATCGATAAGCGGAAAAAGTTTTGTGGTATCGCTATGGACCAATAGGTCTATGAGGAGTGCCCATCTGGCACCGCCACCCTAACCTAACCTAACCATACCAAAGAAAAATACAAATACTTAAATTCTAAACTAAAACAGCTAAAGTTAAATTTAAATAAATACAAGTGTGAATAATGTTTATTACACAGTGCAACAATTAAAAAAAAAAAAAACAATCGACCAGTCATCATTGGTATAGGAACAAAAATCCCAATGGTAAATAGTGTACCAAAACCCAGATGGATGACTTTCGAAAAGCAGAATGGAAAAAATTACCCACACTTTTGGATGATGCGATTCGTTTTATTCCTCCATTATCTTCCAATTATGAACGATTTGTTGGATTAATTACACTAGTTTACAAATTAAAAAAAAAAATTGCGATCCACAACATTTTGCTTTAATTTTTATGCAAAATTTTGCGCTCAATACGAAAATCCACTCTAAAATTTCAAAAGTAGAACAATTTTCAAGATATCGACAACTTTTTAAATTTTCATCTTTTTAAAAAAGTGGTTTTACTTAAACTAAAATATCTCCGAAACAAATTGGTGGATTTCATTGTTTTTGGTTTTAAATTAAATGTAACTTATTTATCTATCAACCCTACATACAACATTTTTTAATCTGATTGTAGCCTTAGAAGCTATTTATCAATATATCAGCAATTTTGCTCAATTTTACCGAAATTTGGCAAAAAAAATAAAAATTACATTGTAAATTTCTCAATGAAAACAATTTTTAAAATTCGTTTTGCTTTTTTGCAGTTCAAGTCTGATCTAATATGAAAAATAAAGATGGTTTTTGTGAAAATCCGTTGAAAGTTTTACAAGTTATATGCATTTGAGTAAAAATGCAGAAATTCAGTTTTTATACCATTTTAGTTTATTGAGTGCTGCACCAATTTTCAAATTTTGAAAAATTGTTCGATTTACGATATCTAACATTTATTTTCCATGTAAGATTGCTCGCAGAATCCTAAAATTAAGTCAAAAAGTTCAAAATTGAAAAAGTTTTTAAGATATTGCCAAATTCCATATTTATAAAAGGGATTTGATGACATAAATAAAAATATATCCGGACAAAATTGGTGAATTTAAATTTTTCCACTTTTAAATAAAAGCTAATTAAATAATTTATTAGTTCTATGTAAGATATTTTACCATCTGATTATCGCCTTAGAATCTATTCATCGATATATCGACAACTACACAGAAAAAAAAAGTTGTGGAGTTATACCATTTTCTCATAATTTTTAGTTCTTTACGGGGGAACTTTTTTGCCCCTTATCCGATTTTACCCATTTCCGAACTTAACCGGCCTATGACTATGAGACACATTCGTGGCAATTTTCAGGAGTCTAGCTCTTTTATTTTGGACTGAATCGTGCTTTATACAGACGGACGGACGGACATTCATAGAATGACTTACAATCGATCATACATCAATAATATATATACTTTATGGGGTCCCCGACCGATATTTCTATGCGTTACAAACGGAATGACAAAGTGAGTATACCCCCATACTGTTGTTGGAGGGTATAAAAAGTTAATTTGCATTTCAAAAATTTTCAATTATATTGGAAATGTTTGAAATATAATTGGACATTTTTAAATATAATTGGAGATTCTAAAATATGATTGGACAATTTTTGTTATATAATTTGTATTTTCTGAAACTTAAGTGGAAATGGTGTACTCAAATTTGTTTTCATTCAAAATTTGTTTTGATTGAAGCACTCTTTGCAGCGGCAAATCATGTGTCTTTGTCCAAAACTCATGGTTTCTCATTCAAAAAGTGTTAAATATATTAAAAAGGAAGGCATGTGTGAAATTTTATCAAAATATAATTTTATATTTTAAGTTTTATATAAAAGATATTAACAAAAAATTTCAATTTTTTCCCCCTTACTTTTACTGCATCCTCAAGAGCGCTCCTTGGATGCGCTTCGGTGTGCTATAAAAAGATGCTATGTCGCGAAAATCTCGATTTATTTTTGCTGGTTAGTTTCTGAGATTTCTCAACTTTCTATGAATATAAAACTTGTAAATTTATCATAATTGCAAATTTTCTTAAAAAATATGCTAACAAGGAAAGTCTCCCTGGTGTCACCCGTCGATCTTTAAGGAAGTGATTTTATTTTCTAGAGCAGGAAAAATAAAGGGACACATATTTGTTTATAGAGGCCCAAATCCATATTTAGGGGGTGCAAATGAGGGGGGAAGAAACTGACATTTTTCAGTTTTTTCGTTTATCTACTACATAATGCAAAGAAACCTAGTCATGTAACCATAGAAAAAAATAGAATTGAAACAGAGTCGTATTTCGCTTGAATAAGTATTAGTGACAGCACATTATGTAACTTTTGACGTTTAATAAAAACAATGCAAAATAAAGAATAACAACAACAAAGCAAACAGCAAAAGAGAAAAAAAGTTTTGTAAACTATCAATAGTGCGTATTATCTTTAAAAAAACGTTGAATAAATCAAAATAAATAATAAATTTAATTAAATGAAAGACAAATTCCATTTTTTATAAACAAAGAATCTAATTTGATATTAAATACGTAAGTGATGAGGAAGAATAAGCATTTTGCCACCATATTGGAAAATACATCAAATACAACACTGCGTACCTTCTAATCTTTTCTATGCATGTAACATACCAAATGAAAGGTGTTTGGAAAACCTATCTACGTGTGTAAAGCACGTGTCCAAACAGGCAAAAATTTTCGTTATATTGAGTAAAATATCAAAATTTTAGGACGTTTTTGTTAATAAGTCGAAAAATAATAACTTTATACTGATACAAATATGCCTACACTAATTTTGATTAAATTAGCGAAAATCATAAAAACTGAAAAACTTCTACTTCCCCCATACAAATCGACCCCGTCCCCTAAAAATGAGTTTGGACCGCAAAAAAATATATGTCTTATTAAATTTCGTTCTAAAAAACATATCCAAAATTTCATGAAGATCAGAGGGTGACACCAGGAGACTTCCCTTGTAAGTAGAAGTACATTTTCTAAAAACTTTTGTGAAATTAAATTTTCAAAATTAATTCTTCCAAATTAATGCAAATCTCAACTTAAATTTCATTTGAAGTTTTCGCTACCATAAACATTCGACGACTAATAGAATATTTTAACTTTTTACTTACTTATTTTGTAAATTAATTCAAAAAACTTGTGATTTTCTTAAAACAAAACACACACACACAAAACAAAATCCTTAACAATTTCCTTACATTTTACTTGATTAAATTTTTAATAAGTTTCTTTTTGTGTGTGCTTTATTTTTGTCTACTTTATCCACAATAATTTCACTTTGATGCCTTGTTGTCTTGCAAACGTCATCATTATTGTCAGTATTAACATAATCATCAGCACCACCGACCTGAGGTAAAAAAACCAACAAAACTCAACATACCACAAAAAAACATACCAGATAATAAACCAAATCATGTAACAAAAATAAGACGAATGAACAACAACAACAAAAAAAAATTATCATTTTGAATGACACAAAAATTGAATTTAAAAGTCAGATTCCACTCAGGAAATGTTTCAAAAATTTACATAATATACAGGTAGATAAATGATGACATTCAAATGGAAATATTATACAATATGAGTACAACAATACAAATTATCAGACAGCAGATGGAATGTATAAGTCAAGTATTCAAAGATCTGACAATGTTACAGAAAATAAGTCATAATATCTGTGACGTCTCCCTGGGACAAAAACAATAAAGACACATAAAAAAAGAACACTTAAGACTCCATTAACCAGGACTTTTTTGTTAAGAGAGTTTAACGATTATTCATTTGTTTTTACAAACATATTCTTAACATTGTCCTAAAATCTTAAAATTATTTTTGGAAAAAATTTCTTAGAATCTTAGATTTTTTCTAAGTAGTATACATTTAAAAACTAAAGCTTCCATTTGCCAGGATTTTCAACATGATAATGTTTTAAGGCTGGTGTCTAATTTTAAAAAAGTTGCAGGACTCCACCTCAGTTTGACTATATAAGCGAACAATTAACGAAAAAGAAAACAAGAATTACTATTTTCATTTTCTTAAAACCAAAAATTGTAATAACTTGGGTTTGTAAATTGGATAATAATTTACGTCGTGGTGAATAAAGCCGTTTTTCACCAGCTGGTGAATAAAAAGTAACATAATTATTATTCAACAAAAATTTTTTTTTTTTTATCAAATTTTTTTTTTTTTTTTTCATAAATTTTATTTTTTCATCATTTTTTTTTCATCAATTTTTTTTTATCAAATTTTTTTTTTTCATCAAATTTTTTTTTCATCAAGATTCTATTTGTAGCTCGAAGATTCCATTTGTAATTCGAATATTCCAATTGTAATTAGTAAAAGATCAATTGTAATTCGAAAAATATCAATTGTAATTCGTAAAAGATCAATTGTAATTCGAAAAATATCAATTGTAATTCGTAAAAGATCAATTGTATTTCGAAAAAGATCAATTGTAAGTCGTAAAATTACAATAACCGTAAACAATAAACTGACAAAAAATTTGGCCACAAAAGCTTTCATTTGCAAAAGTTTTCTTAACAAAAACTATAATTACTGTCGGGCAAACACTGTAATCAGGCGCGGATCCACGGGGAGGGCAAAAAGAAAATTCCCCCCCCCCTCCCAAGCCGAATTCAAAAAAAAAAAGAAAAAAAGAAATAAAAGAAAAAGAAAAAAAAAGGAAAGGTAAGAAAATAAAAGGAGAAGGAAATCGAATAAGAAAACGAAAAAATCTTTTTTAAATTTTTTTAAGGGAAAATTTCTGGGAATGTTTTTTTTTTTTTTTATCGAGAACTTTTCTATATGACTAATTTTCGATTTTTTTTATAAGAAAATTTTTTCCATGAAAATTTCTTAAAATCTTAAAATTGTTCTTAAGGAAAAATATTTCTGAATGTTATAATTTTTCTTTAAAAAAATACGAGAATTTTTCTTGACGAAAAATTTAGTAATTTTTCTAATCTACAAGTTTGGGAATTTTTATAGACAAAAAATTTGGGAATTTTTCTACAGAAAAAAGTTAAGAATTTTTCTTAGAACAATTTTTATATGAAAAATCTTACAATTTTTCTATAGCAAAAATCTGAGAACTTTCTATATTAAAAATCTGACAACTCTTCTGAGTAGAAAGAAAAGAGAAAAATAAAATCATGTGAGAACTTTTTCTAGAGTTTTCAAGAATCTCAAAATTTTTCTTTAGAAAAAATGTTTTTAAACCTAAAAATTTTTTTTATTGGAAAAAAGTTAAATTTTAAGAAAATTTTTCTATAGGAATAATAAGAAAATTTTCTTCCGGTAAAATTTCTGAATTTTTTATAGAAAAAATGAAATAGAATCTGCGACTTTTTCTATTGGGAAAATTACACAGAATCTGTGACTTTTATAGGAAATTTGAGAAGTTTTTATAGAAAAAATGTTATGGAATCTGAGACTTTTTCTATGGAAAAAATAACTATAATAATAATAATAATATTAAATCTTAGAAAGATGTCTCAGAATCTATAGATATATATAGTCTTATAAGGCTTTTTAATAGGAAAAGCCTAAACATTTTCTATAAAAAAGTCTTAGAATCCTAGAAAAAATCGGATTTTTTAAATTGGAAAAGTGTTTGATTTTGTAAGTATTAATATTAAAAAAAAATTCTAGAATCTAGGACTTTTTCGATAGGAAAAATAATTTGGAATCTAAGACCTTTTCTATAAAAAATGCCTTAGATTCTGAGAATTTTAGTAAAAATACCCCAGAAAAAATATCTGATCAAAGATATTAGATTTTTTTTATTTGAAAAATGCCTCAGAATCTAAGACTTTTTCTCAAGAAAAATTTCTAATACTCTGACTCTGAGACTTTTCTATATTTCAAATTTGTCTCAGAAGCTGAGTCCTTTTCTATAAGAAAAATGTCTCAGAATCTAAGACATGATTTAGGAAAAATTTCTCTGATGAAAATATGTCTCAGAAAACGATTGAGAGGCTCAGACTTTTTCTAAGGAAAAGTGTCTCAGAAAACTATACCTTTTCTATAGCAAAATGTCTCAGAATAAAGGAAATTGGCTCAAAAAGTTGTAAAAAGCATCAAAGTCTTAAATTTTTTTAATCTCAGGTACTTTCTATTGAATAGTTTTTCAAACCCTAAAAATTTTGGTGTAGGAAGATCTTTTCGGTATCTTAGACCTTTTATGTAGAAAAATAGAATAGACAAAATTTTTCACCAAATCTGAATTTTTCTTTAAAAAAAATTGTTTTTAAATATAGGAAATTTTTTGGTGGAAGAAATGCATAAGTATCTGAGAATTTTCTATATAAAAGAGTATGAGAATTTGAAAATTTTTGTGTAAATTTAAATAGCTTTTCTGTATGAAAATGCCTCAGAACCTCAGAATTTTTCTGTTGGAATAATATGTCAGAATCATAAGCTTTCTCTTTAAGCAAATGACTCAGAAAAATTTCAAAATCAGAAAAAAAAAATTGTAAATAAACATATCGCAAATCTGACTTATTTTTTATTGGAAAATTGTGTCAGAATCTGGGTCTTTTGCTGTCAGTAAAATGATTTAGAACCTGAAAATTTCTTGAAGAAACATTTTTCAAAATATCAAGCATTTATTAAGTTTGTTTTTTTTTTAAAACACTTATTAAATTTTTAAAATTAAAAAATGTTTCTATAGAAAAAATCATAATAAACAAAAGTGGAACTCTAAAAAAACTTAACTAATGATTTAAATCCGACCTGAGGTTCCCTGCAAAAAAAAAAAAATTGAAGAAAAAAAAATTTCCCCCCCAAACCCAAGAGCTGGATCCGAGCTTGACTGTAATAATAGTTTCTGTTAAGAAAACTTTTGCAAAAATGAAAACTTTTTTGGTCAAATTTTTGGTCAGTTTATTGCTTAAGGCTCTCACATCATTATAAAAGAATGACCCTTAAATCATCTCGTAAGAAGATGCTGCCATATAAAAAAAAAAGTTTTTTCCCGCGATAGGACCATCATAGGTCAGTTTATTGCTTAAGGCTCTCACATCCCAGCAGAAATTTTGCTGAACTGGCAGCAGCTTTTGGAAAGGAAACTCGAGTCAAGGAGCGCATCCAAACCTGCTGAATTCATGCATGATTCTCTAAGGCGATGTCACACTTTAGAGCGCTAGTTGGATACACCGAAAAAGCGCTCTTAAGATGCTCTGAATTCACATCTCTTTAGAGTGCTGAAAAAATCGCTATAAAGATGCAGTGAATTCATGCATCTTTTTAGAGCTGATTTAAGCAGAATAAAGATGAAGCACATTTGACTATTTCTGAAATACAAATTACAAAATCTGAAATACAATTGACTATTTCTGAATACAATTGGAAAATCTTAAATACAATTGACTAATTCTGAAAATCAGTTGACTTCCTGCAAGCATTTGGAGAAAATATCGCGAAAGGGATCCAATTACATTTAAAAAATTTCCAATTATGTTTCGAAAATTTCAAATTATATTTCAGAAACTTCCATATATATTTCAGATATAACCATTTATAACAAAAAAAAATTTATTTACATTTCAAAAATTTTCAATTATATTGGAGATTCTAAAATATGATTGGACATTTTTTGTAATATAAGTAATTTGTATTTTCTGGAAATGGTGTACTCAATTTTTTTTTCATTCAAAATGTGAGGTGTTATGATTGAAGCACTCTATGCAGCGCTGATTAATGCGCATTGCGCAATAATGATGCAGTGAAATCATGTGTCTTTGTCCAAAACTCAAGGTTTTTTATTTAAAAAGTGTTAAATATATTTAAAAGAAAAGCATGTACGAAATTTTATCAAAATATAATTTTATATTTTGAGTTTTATATAAAAAATCTTAACAAAAAATTTTAATTTTTTCCCCTTACTTTTACTGCATCCTCAAGAGCGCTCTTTGGATGCGCTTCGGTATGCTATAAAAAGATGCTGTGTCGCCAAAATCTCGAATTATTTTTGCTGGGATCATTATTAAAGAATGACCCTTAAATCATCTCATAAAAAGATGCTGCCATATAAAAAAAAAAACATTTTTTCCCGCGATTTTCACTATGATGGTCTATATAACATTGATTTTTTGTTCACTATTCCTAGTATTATGGATGCCATTATGATTCATTAGAACAAATTTTTTGATCAACGGCCAATTTAGCGGTTAAATTCGTAAAACGTCAAAAAATTAACAAATTCGCGAGTTTGAGGGGTTTATTTGAAAAACATTTAAATCAAATTTACATAAGAAATATTGCCACAAGTTATATCTTTCTTTTTCTGCCATAACATTTAAAACTCATTAACATTTCCAAATTTTTTTTTTTTTTGAAAATCCGACTGAAAATCAAAACAATCTTTATTGGCATTTTGCAAGAAAACTGTACCATACACCGAAGAACGCAGTAAGTCTTAGAATCAGCATGTCTTAAATATATAGAAGTGTTGGTCGTAACTCTTGTTTATTTTTGGTGTTCCACAGTGTAATCTACAAATCAAAAAAATTTCATCAAAATCGGTCCAGTACTGTTAGCTGTACAACTGCAGTCGATTTTGTACTTTAAAAAAAAAGCATTCCACAATTAAGTGGCAATTTCAGTTCACCAAATTGTGTGTTTTAAAATTTTAAAAATATTACAATAAATTATGTTTCAAATAATAAAACCGGAATTAAAAATTTAAGAAAAAATAGTGTATAACGAAATGATAACCGTGTCAACCCCGGCAGTGCAAAACATTAGTTTTTTTTTTTTTTAAATTTACAATAAAGTGTTATAACTAGGGATGAGATTTTCATGCACTAAAAAACAGGGTTGGCAACCGAAACGAATAACGGTATCGGTAACGGTATTGGTATCACAATTTTTTTATATCGGTAACGGTAAAGGTAACGGTATTTTCGATTATTTCGGTAACGGTAAACCGTTACCGAAACATCAATACCGGTACATACCGGTATTATGAATAAAAACACATAAAAAATAAAAAAAATATTTAAAAATAAAAACTGTTAAATTTAGCATTTTTTTCAATACATAATAATATATGTACTAAGTATAGAGTGTCCCTAATTTTGGAAAAGTTAAGACGGTACCCGCTATTTTTTTTTTTCATTTGACTTGAAAATAACTCAGGAAAAATTTTACACCCCTACGACCACGCCTTCCCTAAGCGACGGGGACTTAAAGAGCGGGGCCTTAAAAATCATTTTTCCATACAAACCAAAAATTTTTATTTTTTTATTTTAAATTTTTTTGTTATTAATTATTATATTACTTGATTAGCCTATTCACGACAAAAAATTTGATTTGAATGGGATAAGGCTTTCAGCTCCAACAAATTTTTCGTGTTCTAAAAAAGGGTAAAAACGCATTTTTGATGTTTTTTAATACACTATAAAGATGTCGCAGATGTGAATAATATTTTTTTATGAATATATATCAGGGATGTTAAAGTTGGTACAATTGTACTTTTTTTGGTACATTTTGACCTTCAAAAGTACCGTGGTACTACCGCGACTCATTTGGTACAATTTTAAAATTTCCAATTTCCCTATAACTCATCGAAATATCGGAAAAAACCCCAACATTTTTCTTTACTTTAAAAAAATGCTCGCAAAAGTACTAATGCTAGACCGATTTACACCATAAATGAGACACTTTTTTAGTTGTTTTAAAACAGTTTAAAGTAGTTATCAAATAAAAAAAATTACAAAAAAAGGAAAGTTATCAGAATTAGACACTTGAGAAAAAAATTACTCTCTTTTACCAAACAAAAAGTCTCAGAATTTTCCACAGAAGAATCAGTTAGTTATTTATAGACAATTAATGAAGATATTATTAATTGCAGATTTTGACACCTTTCATCTCTAGAAGAATTCTAAGATCTTGATACATTTTTCGTGTTTACACACTCAGATACATTTTTCCTGTCGAAAAATTCTAGAATTCTGAGATTTTTTTAAATATCGGACAATGACACATTTTTCTACAGAATAGATTTTAAGAAATTGTTCATAAACGCCCCTGAAAAATGTTTTTTTACATTTTTTTTCTTTGGAGGGGGGGTTGTTTACAAGATTTAGTACAACCGAATTTACACTCTCATTTGTTTTAGTTAAGTTTTTATTACTTAAAAAAAAATGGTACCGTGAGGGTCCAAAAAGTACAATTTTTTTTGAAAGTTGGTACAAAATTGAAAACCCCATTTAACATCCCTGATATATATCATTAGCTGTGTTCGCGAACTCAATAATTTATACGAATTTGTACAAATTATTACGAATTTTGTCTAAAAGTCGTTCGCGTACTTTAAAAACCCAGTAACGAGAGAGAAAATGAGAGAATAAAGTGACAGTTCTATTTTAGAAACTTGCAAGTTTTTACTGGATAAATTTTTGTCAGCAAGAATTATCAAGCACAAAAAAACATATGTTTTAAAAACATATGCTTATATTTTTGTAAACAAAATACAAAATATTCTGCAGTTAGGCTTTTGTGTATAAAATATGATTAAATATCAACGAATGATTAACAAAAATACATTCTAAAATTAAATTTCTTTTATTAACAAGTTAAAAAATAATACTAAATACTAAACATTACTAAAAATTTACAAATGAAGACAAACATTTTTTAAGCTGATTTAAATCAGCTGTTTAACTAACTTGCAAATTTTTACTGATTTCTGTTCGCGTACTTTTTACAATTTTTCCTTTTAGAGAGCGATTTCTTTTTTACTCTCTAAAATTTTGTTGCTTGATAATTTTTACTGGGAAAGTACGCAAACAGACTTAAGTATTAAAAGCATCATAACAACTAAAACCATTGCTTGTCAAAACTAAAAAAAAAATATTTTTTAAAATTTTTTTACCGTAGGACCCCAACGGCTCTAAATTTTCCTTTCGAAAAATTTTTTAGAGCTGAAAGCTTTTTTGTAATTCAACAAATACGAACTCATGTTCGTTGAGACACCTTTGTACAATAAGCAAAACTATCTGCGTTTTGAGCCATATGAGAAATCTGCATTTTAAGCCATTTGTCGGAGGAACAGCTGATTTTTCTTACATTTGAACAATGTTTAGTTTTAATTGTTTAAATTTGACAAAAATTAACAATTAAAAAAAATTTAAACTCTTAAAAAAATGTTTGTAAAGTTGCAAAATAATCTGCTGAAATTTGAACAAAAATAAATAATCATAATAAATTCAGCAAATAAAGTCTGTAAAAATACAGAAAAAATTTTGTTATTCTCTAAAACTGAATGACAGAATTTAGGTTAAATATCCATTTTAAAATCTTCTAAAAATTTCTAATTCAAACTGAAAGTTGTTTTACAGATTTTTGCCAGATTTTTTCTTCTGAGTGTACGAGTAGGGCTTATCACGTATTTAACTCCAAAGAACAATCTCTCCACGCTTAGTTGGACCGATTTCCACATTTACTTTGCCAAAATTTTGTTTATTGCGAATGTGATCATTGGTTGAACCGACATCCTCATTGTCTTTGTCCAAATAACAAGACGATTGGCAAACATTTTTTTTTTTTTTTATTTTACGTATATTTTAAAGTATTAAAAGTATTTTACTGTTTTTAATCCAGAAAAAATTAAAATAAGTAATATTAAGACAACCGAAACAAAACCGATATAATACCGGTAAATATCCGAATAAAGGTAACGGTATTTTATCGGTAACGGTATTTAAAATTTTTTATTTCGGTATTGGTAACGGTAACGGTAGTCAATATCAAAGGGTTTTTAATCGGTAACGGTATTGAAAGGGTAACGGTAGCCAACACTGCTAAAAAATCGAAAATATGCGCTTAAAATATGCGCTAAAAAATTCAAAATATGCACTAAAAAACCTGAAAATATGCACTAACAAATAAAATGTGTGCTATAAAAATCTTGTTTTCATAGGAAAAACTTCTTAGAAAGCAAAAAGTAACGCCGGGTTTAAATAGTAACATTTAAAACTTTATATAAGCAAGATTTTTTAGAAATTAACACAATTTATAAAAAAAAAAATTTAAGAAAAAAAATAATTTTTCTTATTTCCAAAATAATTTTTTAAAATTTCAAATAGCTTTTGAAACAAAAAAATTTCAACTTGGCTTTTTGCTAATTTATGCCAAAATATGCAAAAATATGCACTTAAAAGTTGGAAATATGCACAAAATATGCATTTAAAACCAAAATATGCAAAAAATATGAATTTTCACCAAAATATGCAAAATATGCAAAAACAAATCGATGCCATTTTAACGCAAATTTCTTGATTCGGAAAGATAATTGGTCGATATCGTTTTTAAACTATCGACAAAAAACATGCATTTGCATGGAAATCTCATCCCTAGTTATAACACTCAAATATTACTTTTTTTAAGAACTCATTAATTTAAGCCAAAGAAATTCCTATTAATTTGTTATTTTAAATTGAAATTCGTTTAAAAGTTTTTCTGACAAAGTTTTCATTTTGAATATAGTTAAGTTTTGTTTTTTTCTTATGCTCTATTCACATTGTCAACTCACTATCCATCACTTTGTGGTTAAGAAAAGCTCTTGATAATTTTGTAATTTTCGTTTCCATGTTAATCGTGGTTAAGGTATTCCTGACTTCTGATGTGTGCCACATTTTGTGTATGAGTGTTGACATAATGCTTTTGGGTATTGTTTCTGTTGCCATTTTACAATGTCAACAGTTCGTTTTTTTTTTTGTGGAGGAAATTTCAGCTAATGAATTTAATTTTAAATTTTCATAGAACAAGGAAGTCAGGGCATATTTTAAGTGACGTTTTTATTTTTTGTAACATAATAAACCAGTTATTACACTAGTTTACAAATTTTAAAAATTTTGAGATCCACAACATTTTGAATTTTTTTCCCCATGTAAAATCTCGCGCTGGATCCGAAAATGTCAGTCGAGGACCCCATTAAAAACCAAAAGAGCTGTACACTTCGTAAGTGAGTGCAAAAATAAGTGTTTTTACATTTTGGAGAGCATAAAAGATTCGGCACCAAAGAATATAACACTCTCACTTGATTTATGTAAATTTGATAAACAAATGGAAAATTTTTATGCGAAAAGCTTAGTTAGACTTGGTGAAAAAGTAGTTTTGGTAAAAAAAATGATTTTTTTTTTCACGAAAAACAAAATTATGTTAAAAAAAAATTTATGAACCCAATATTTTTGGTGAAAAAAATTTTAATGAAAAAAAGTTTTTTATGAAAAGTTTTTATGTAAAATAAAATTGATGAAAAAAAAAATTTTTGTTGAGAAAAAATTTGATGCAAAATTGATAAAAAAAAAATGATGAAACAAAAAAGTTTGATGAAAAAAAATTTTATGAAAAAAAAAAAATGAAAAAAAAAAATTGATGGAAATAAAAATTGATGAAAAAAAAAAATCTGAAGAAAAAAACAAAAATTTTATGAAAAAAAAAAATTTTATGAAAAAAATTAATGAAAAAAAAAATAAATAAATGGCAGCAAATCGTAAAAACATTATTTTCAAATCATCTAATCAGCTATTATATTACAAAGTTGGTTTGATGGAAATCTATGGGTTATCTCCCAAGTTATGACTGGTTATATGAAAAACGTATAAAAAACGCTAGGCGACTTATTCAATATTTTGTAAGTTTTTAAAATAAACAAAATAAAAAATACAAGGGACATTTTATTTGTAGTTTTATAAAATTTTTAATAGCTTTGGTGATTGCCCATAGATTTTTATGAAACTCACTTTTTTATCTTTGAAAAAGTTCAGGCTTTTAAGATGAATAAACAAATCTTCTCAAATTTGCAACGATTCCTATTAAAAAAAAAACATTGTCCGTGAAAAATGTATACAAAAAATATAAAAGTTACAAGGAAAATTTTCTGCGTAGTTTTATAAAATTTTTATAGCTTTGGTGTTTGGCCATAAATTTTTATACAATCCACTTTGCTAGCTTTGTAGAGGTTCAGGCTTTTAAGATAAAAAAATGGCTAAATTGCAACAATTTCTATTTTTTTATACCCTCCACTCTAGTGATAGAGGGTATATATAAGTTTGTCATTCCGTTTGTAACACCTCGAAACATTGGTCTAAGACCCCATAAAGTATATATATTCATGATTCTCGATCGATTTTAAGACGATCTAGCGATGTCCGTCCGTCCGTCTGGCTGTCTTGCTGTCTATCTGTCTGTTGAAAACACGATAACTTTTGAAAGACATTACGGAGGCACCTGAAGTTTGGCATATATGTTGGGCATTTACCTGGTCAGGTTGGTATTGCAATCCAGCGAAATCGGTCCAGTGCACACAGGGCCAGCATGATCCAATTCCGGCCAAAAGTCTTTATCATTGTTTGATCCGTCTGAAAATGTGCTTCTAGAGGAATTCGAGGTCGCCGATTTTAAAATTTAGCTAAAAACCAAAAAAATCAAAATGGCGGATCCAATATGGCGGACAATTTTTTTTAAAAATTATCCGATTGAACTCAAATTTTGTTTTATGCGGGTCTTGGAGTTAATGAATAAGAATTGTTACTCCGAATTTTGAAAAACAAAATGGCGGACGAAATATGCTTCTTAAAGTTTAAATAATGATCCAACTCCGGCCAAAAGTCTTTATCGTTGTTGGATCCGGCTGAAAATGTGCTTCTAGAGTACTTCGGGGTCGCTGATTTCAAAATTTAACTAAAAACTAAAAAAATCAAAATGGCGCATCCAATATGGCGGACAAATTTTTTTAATAATTGTCCGATTTAACTCAAATTTTGTTTTAAGGGGGTCTTGGAGTTACTGAATCTGAATTACTTGGCGTGAATTTTGAAAGACAAAATGGCGGACTAAATATGCATAGTAAAGTTTGTTACAAGTAATTAAAAAACAGTTATATTCCTTTTCTTTGTTGAAGCTTGCTGAAAGTGTGGCCTAGTAAATTTCTGGGTCTGTTATCTTAAAATCGCACTGATAAAATTCAATATGGCGGAAACAATATGGCGGCTAGATTTTTTAACTTTGTCTGATCTTACAAAAAATTAGTTTTAAGAGTATTAAGAGTGTCTGAAGTTAATTCTACGCACATAATTTTTATATATATATATTTTATTTTTTTTGATATAAATATGGAAATGGTGTAAATGACTTACTTAGTTTCAGAAAAGCTTTTGGAAATGGTGATGACAAATTATTCACTTTTTTTCTTTATTTTGGAAATTCAATAAAAAATCTTTGAATTTAATTGGAAATGGTGTAACTGATATTTTCCATAATTCTACAAAAAAAACTAGAAATGTAGATAATTTTTTTTCCTACTCTTAAAGCACTCTCTGACGATAAAAAAAACTATTCAAGCCGTAAAACATTATTTTGGATTAAATTATTTTTTTAAAAACTAATCTCGGACCACTGCATATATAGGTGTAATTTCGCCATTTATCATTTCGAGCAAGTTTGGGCAACTTTTTTCGAAAGATATAGATCCATTCTATATCAAAAAAAATATAGACCGATTGTAACGAACTGAGGATCGCTGAGGATTTTTTCGGCGCGAGGTAAATATCTAAAAAATTATAACTTTTTTCACAAAAAACGCGAATTGCTGCCAGACAAATGAGTTATATTTGTCCATGTTATTTTCGTTACAAAGGCTTATATATAAGGTTGAACCACGCAAACAAAAAGTTAAACATTAGCAAGTTGTTTTAATTTTTATTAAATAATAAAAATTAGTTATTTATTCGACCTTTTAATTGTGCAATGAAAAAGAGTTTATTCTTATTCGAGGCCTTTTCATGTTCCTCATTATGAATTAACATAACAAGTACTTATGATAAATCTACTTTCTTTATTAGGATATTCTCCCATTAAATACTCATAGAGTTTCTTGCTTTCAAAAATTTTGGCAATTTTCAGGAATGAATTGACGATCGTTTCGGGGGTGTTCCAATTCCCCCATCATCAGAATTCTTTAGAAAATAAGGTAATACTGTTAGCATGCAAACATCAAATATTCATATTCTAAATAATCTCAACTTAGTGAGAAAGCAAATATGATTTTCGAAGTTCTACCAGCATTACACCAAATATAATTTGAAAGCAAGTTTTTTGGTTACTGCATATACTACCTTCGGTAGTTGTTAAATACAGTTTTTGTTTTTGCCTTCTGTTGTAGAAAACAAATTCTCTCGTACTTCTCTGGAACTTCGAAAATCATATTTGCTTTCTCACTAAGTTGAGATTATTTAGAATATGAATATTTGATGTTTGCATGTTAACAGTATTACCTTATTTTCTAAAGAATTCTTGGAACACCCCCGAAACGATCGTCAATTCATTCCTGAAAATTGCCAAAATTTTTGAAAGCAAGAAACTCTATGAGTATTTAATGGGAGAATATCCTAATAAAGAAAGTAGAGTTATCATAAGTACTTGTTATGTTAATTCATAATGAGGAACATGAAAAGGCCTCGAATCAGAATAAACTCTTTTTCATTGTTAAACATTAGCAATAGAAGTTTGGAAAAAAAATTAAAAAAGTATTTCAACTTTTAAAATTTTTTTACCAACTTTTTAAACTTTGAATACCAGTCAAAGGAAAGGGTGTAATTGGATCATAAAGATAAGTTCAGAAATCCTGCTTCTACATATGCCCAACAAACTCGTAAATATTTTTTTGGAGAATTTACAAATAAGGACTTTTGGCCGGAAATCGATCTGTCTGGCCCTCTGTGCAGTGGTTCAAAAGTTATGAGCAAAAGACTGAATTTCGGCAAGGGTTTTTCGTGAATTTACGAGATAAAACACACGATAACTTTCGAAAGGCAATTCTGAGGAAGCTGAAGCTTGGCATATATATTAGTCGTTCCCCGGGCCTGGTTCGATTTTCAGCCAAATGGGTCCAGTGGTTCAAAAGTTATTAGCAAAACCGTGAATTTCAGATTAGTTTCACCTTAAATTCAAGAGTTGAAAACCCGTTAAACATGTTTTAAAAACATTGGTAAGTCAAAAAAATATTTTACAACGTATTTTTGTCACTCAAAAATATTTTTACACTAAAAAAAAAATACACTCAAAAAAAAATTTTACACTCAAAAAAAAAATTTACACTCAAAAAAAATTATACACTCAAAAGAAAATTTATTAATTTTTTTTTTTTTCAAAAATTACTTAAAAAAAAAGTTTTTTTACACAAAATAAAAACTAATCAAAAATTTTATTTTTTCACGTTGGAAAATTTACTATCACTTACGGCGGATTACTCAATGAAAAGTTAGCTGCTAACTGCCGATTTAAAGGAGCCTTATGTCAAAATTTGTATGAAAAATTTAAATTTAACGGAGAGTTATTTTATAACGGAGCATTGAGTAATCCAGCCTTAAAAGGGCATTGTGGAGGGTATTCATAGATTCGGCCAAGTCGAATTTAACTTTTCTACTTGTTCTAAATTAATAATGCCTTTCTAAAAACTTAAATTTTTGAGTTTAGCGGTCAATATTTCACATAAACTGTCGCGGTTAGTGCGCACATTCTTTGTAAACTAGTGTTATTTTACATTTAAAATTTGGTTACGACTACAGTTGAACGTATTCTAGAATATTTTGCATAAGGAATCTTTTCCAAAAAATGTTCCTGGGTAATATTTTATAAATTTGTAAATTTTTTTGTGTGTTTATTTTTTTTAATATTTCTTTTTCTGCAAATGTAGTTTTCCATCTTCCTCATTCTTATTCTACTAGAATTGCCTAAACTTTTTAAGTTAAAAAAAAAAAATAATAATAAAATTGCCTGGAAATTTTAGGCTTTTGTGGTTTTTATTAGTTTTTCTTTTTCTTACTAAAAAGTTTATTTTATTTTTTTACTTTTTGTAAAACTTCCGCTTTATTATTACATTTATTAATAAAAGATTATATACCTTTTTTTGTTTGGTCACTTCTTAACAAATTTTGAATAATTTTTTTATCACTATTTGCTTTTTCCTTTTTTTTTACTTCAAAGTTGCTGTCAGATGCCTACAACAAAATGAATAACAAAAAAAAAGTTTTCTTTTTTAGATTTAAATTTCTGGGAAGAAAAAAAATTCACCAAAAAAAATTCTTAGATTTTTACTTCCATATATACATTTTTCCATCTTTGGATTACTGTATTTCTTTTTTTTACAAAAGCCAACAAAACTAGTTGTGAAATATAATTTTTTTATTTCATTTATATTTTCTTGGCTTTTTTACCAATTTGTACGTCAAAGATAAAAAATCTAAAATTCAAATCATAAAATAAACTGAAGTAGATAAATGGTAATGTTAAATCCATAACTTTTCGAATACACAATTTTGCTATTATTGCTTTAAATCACAAGAAAAAAATCTCTAGAAAATCATTTCACATCTTAAAGGAAATACCTCTCAGAATTAAAGAAAAAAAAATATTATTTTAAAGATTTTTCTACAGAAATATATCGTCGAACTATATTCAAAAAATAAATGCCAACTCTAAAAAGCTAACTTTTCAGGAGAGCTAAAAAACTAGTTATTTCGCATTTTATTGCAAAAATAAACAATGTACCTTCCACAAGATGGTTTAAATATTCTAAATTACTTTTACCTATGCAAAAAATTTCATATTTTGCACTTGTTTGCGTATTTTTCAGAGATGGCATTTATTATTATATCAAAAAACAAATATTTTTTTAGAGTTGGCATATTTTGTTGGAAAATAAAAATAATTTTTTTTTTTTTAAAAATTTTTATTATTTTTTTTTGTGTTTGGTTTTTGTTATCCTTTGCTCTGTAATTGCAAAAATTGAAAAAAATTAAAAATCTTTGTAAGTAAGGAACATATACAAAGTTTTAATGAAAAACTAACTAGGATAAATCCGGGTCCTTTAGCTCATAAACAAATCTACAACATTTTGGGATATAAACGTCGAACTGATATTGGTAATTTGTCGGTAAATGGGTTGGTTATTGATAATGATTTGCATAAATTAAATATTTTAAAAGAACATTTTTCTAAAATTTATAGTGGTAACACTTTAGATACAGATTGTTCCGAAATTAATAGCTTTATAAATTCCCTAAATCAGGATGTCTTATACAATTTTGATGAACATTTTACGTCGGTAAACAATCAAAATTCAATAAGATTAATTAGTTTAGATAAGGTCTTAGATTTTGCTAAAATTTTAAACAATAAAAAAACCTCCGGTATCGATCAAATTTCAAATTTTTTGATTAAAAAATTTCCAATAAAGGCGTTTGTACCGTTCCGGCTTGAATTACAAAGGTAATGTTGCTTTGTGTCAGTGTATACTTTATTTTTACGGTGTACTCACATGAGGCAAAACGGACGGTGTAAATAACCCCATTGCAACTCTGTCGTTAAGTTTTTTTACGAAAAAATGCAACCCTGAATCCTGAAGTTGGCCGTAGCTAAAAAGCTAAAAGGACGGCCATATTTAATTTCTTTTTCCGGGATCGGCCAAACAGACAGGTGCTTGCTAAAATAATGTGGCATTAAAATCACAAAAATATAAGGTACATCGAACACATAAAAGGCTATAGGTGAGTTAGATAAAAGGAAAGGAAGATGTAGGACGGTGCCAGCATTTAATTTAAATATTTTTTCTAGAAAACTAAATTTACGTTCGACACCAATTAGGCCGATCCCGCATTGAATTTTGGTCAGGGAAGCGATCGTACGCTATTCAATTCATCACCACCCTGATACGTGAATCGGGTTCATAGCGTTAAATAAAACTAAATACACCATCACAAGGAAAGGGCATATCCCAATAACATTCTCCCGTTTTGTTGCAAACGGCGCTGGAAAGTTAACAGCCGCAGTGGCACATCATACCATTGGTAGAAATTATCCCAATTGCTGACGACATCCCGTGTAATAGGAAAAACAGCAATCTCGTCGGGAACATATATTATTTAATAACAACAACTGGTAAATTAACACAACGGTGTCACTCCATATTATCCCCGGCAGAGGTAAATATTGCGTGTAGTGTGTCAACTTCAGCACCGCAACACAAAACGGGAGATAAATTTAAACATAAATTGCATTTTAATTGAGTGCTATCGTTATGCCCAACTCTGCCAAGTAAAAAAACTTACGAAAATCGTACTCGTTTCACCTTCAACTCATCGGTCACCAAAATAAACAAACATCCAACAACGGCACTCTGTGACCAAAGGGTAAAAATTACAAAAATCTGGGGTCAGACAACTTTAATTCAGGCACAACTTGTAAACAGCAAACCAGTAGGGACAGACCATACAACACAACACCATCATCAGCCATACAACACATTGATCAGCCACACAACACAACACATTTATCACCATCACCAATCGCACACACATATTTTTGTCAACCAAAACAATCATCAGAAAAACAAAAAAAAAACAGCAACGAATAAATGAAAACATCAACGAGAACAATAGACGTAATAAAAGCGAATAGAGAAGGCAGGAAAATAAGTGTTGCTAACCTACCGGTTTTATGCAGATAAGTACCGTTTTTTTGTTGACATTTTAGAGTGATATTAGGGCTGTTCGTTATTTGTCGGGACATTTTTTTTTTTAGACAACTAGCGGGTATCTAGCTGTTTTATTCGAAAATTTATAATAATTGAATCACAAATCAAGTGATATTAACCGCTCCGGGAATTTTTACGTAGTTTTCGGCTCAATATACCAAATTACTTGCGGTAATTGTTTTGTTAAATTTAGTCCGTAAACGCTCGACAAAATCACCCGGTGTTCTTTTGATAATCATCGTATAGATTTAATTATCTCAAAACATATTTTTTTTAATTAATTAATGATATTTTTACTGTAAATAACTTAAAAGTGAAACTGCGGGGCGTAAAAGTCCGAGTAGGTCAAGCCTTACTTATCCACTTAAAGATTAATTCATCAAAGTCATTGTAGGAGAAAGTGCTCCTGGGTAAATTTTATGCACCCTACATTAGGGTTTAGTGGTAACTTTGTCTGGTTTGTCTAATTGGGGACTTTTACTAACCAAAGTCAATGGATTCCACAATATTATTTTATAAATTTTATTTTAAGCTAATGAACTATACACATACTAAATTAGATCTCATACTTAAGATTACCTGATAAATCTATTGTTGAGGGAAACCTTTTTGTCAGGAATTGTTCGAACAATAGGAGTTCTTAGATAATTATCAATTTTTTTTAGCCACAGGCATAAGTTTGATACATTGAAAAAAAAATATAAAACTATATGAACTTTAAACACAAATATTAATATGGATATTTTATTACAAGATGGCTAAGTAAAGAGTGAAACCCTGGTAGGTATCGAGTGAGGAGAATTCGGTGAAGGGGTAACTAACAATAGTGTTAATTGGTTACCATGGTGTATTAGGGAGGGACACGCAGGTCTGACAGCGAAACCTGCAATAACGGGAGAATCAAAGGTTTCATGACCAGTGCACTGGCACAGTTTTTCGCGTCACGCCACCCTGTCTACCACCGCAACGAACTACCACCCAAGCCCGACGAGCCATAGCCGTGCAGAAATTGAAAAGTTGCCAGTGTGACGGTGGTAGGATGGGATAACTCGGGAAGATTTCGTTTTGGGTGTTTGGGGTTCCGATCTAGAACTTGTTCTTTACCTTTCTTTTATGAAATTTTATAACCGTCGACAGCCCGAGGTAAGAATCGTGACAGAAATGGCGCCCAACGTGGGGCCCAAGCAAGATCCAACATTAGTTTTTGGGGTTTTAGTTTAGATTTAGGAATTTGGGGTTTTTGGTCTATTTTAAGGTTACCTTAGTACAAATTTATTTAAGTTTTTAGTTTTAAATTCAGAGGCTTTAGTTTAGTGAGAAATTATCGTTGGCTCTTATGTTTGGGTCCACCAGAATTTTTAAATCCTCTTGGTTAGGGCTGTCCAGTTCAACTTGTAATTAGTTTTTAATTGGGGATCGTGAGTCACAGTCAGTGAGATTTCAATTAGGCTGTTTGCCACTTTCCCACAATTGGAAAACGTGCTATACAAGGGATTTTGTAAGTCTTATTGCGACATACGAGTACGCTTTAATTGCTACAAATCCTGGAGTATGGGGGAGGGTAAATGGTAATGTAAGTCCAGTTAAGTCGTACGAGGTTACTTTCTGCAGCTACATACATTTTACCCAGAGAAGACGCAAGTTGATTTGGAGGGCTTAGACTAAGCTTAGGATAGGCTCGTAAGAAGATCATGAAGCATCTTGAATTTTCCGTTACACCGTTTTTAAATCACTCGATACCGTATTGGATTTATAAAAAAAAAAAAAATTTTAACTTTTGTTAGCCACTTGTATAGTAAAATATAAGTTATGCTTTTGCTATCGTCAATATAATACACTTTAAATTTTTATAATTCTTTCAATAATTCACTATTCCGTCCAGAAAACATTTTCATATAAAAAAAAAAAAAAAAAATAGTTATACTATACACTTTTTCATACTCATAAATAGTATTCGCCTTAGAGCGTTTCAAGAATTTTTTTTTGCAGTAATCTTAAAAAAAAAAAAAATAAAAAAAAAAAAAAAATTTACATAACGATTTAAAAAAAAAAAAAATTACAGATATCAGACTATCTTTTATACCCCTTATCACGACTGTGTCTTTTTAAATTTAACAACCGAAACGACAACGTAACTAAAACGTTATCATGGAGGGAAAACGGAGTGATGATCGAGGACCAACGAAGAGAATCGCCAAGACTCGACAAAGGTTTAAACATAGAAAGAATTTTAGGACAGCTATTAGGTCTGGCAAAGTTAACGAGAGTAACCGATCCCGAACTACGACCGACATTCGGATCAATGGCCATTATATCCAAGGAACGTTTGATACAGCAGCTCTAGTGAGTTGTCTGGGAAAAGATTGCTTGGACTTCGTTGAAGCGGCCATGTTGCCTATTTATCCATTTAAATACACCATTAAAACGTCTGACGGCCGAGTACATGACATAATAGGTAGAGTTAAGGCGGATATTTCGTATAATAGCTTCTGCAAATCGGTCGACTTTTATTTGGTCCCATCTTTAAACGTAAACCTAGTCTTAGGAGGAGATTTCATAAAGGCTTTTGGATTAAGTGAAGAATGGACCGGACCGTAACCTGTTTGCTTAATATCATTTCGTTTGCTTTGAGCATGTTTTTGGATGGATGAGATTTTGGTTGGCCGTTTTAACATATTTTGGTAGAAATCGTATTTACGAATCTAAAAGAAATAGGAAAATTTTGTGTGTCTAGAAAAATGTGGGTTCCGTTTTTTTTGCATTAGAGCATCACCGTCGACAAATCGTAAAACCAAAAAAAAAAATATATATATATGGGGCATTCCATGCCAAATCACTCACTTTTAGGCCCGACCCCCTTCGATTAATTTTATTTTTGGATATGTTTTAGTACGTATTAAATGCAACTTCCAGCCAAATTTTCAGCCTTTTATACCAAGGTGGTGTTGAGTAATCAATTTTTAAAAATGGCGATTTTTTCCAAAAAATGAAAAAATTTAAATTTTCAATCAATTTTGACCAGTAAAAAATATAGATATATTAAAAAAAGATGGACAACATTTTGTTGGTAGTTAAATGTAGTTTAAAAAAAAAAAATATGAAAAATTATTCGAAGTAATTATCACTTGTTTTTTTTCGTATAAAAATTAAAATCGACTTTTTGAAAAAGTCCGAAACCTTCGATTTTTTTTAAAAAATGTCAAAAAATTCTACTCTAAATTAAGCAACTTTTAAGTCATAATTCGAGATGTGATCGTAATTCGTTCTATTTTTATTCAAATTTTGAAAATTGCACTTTTTTTTTTTTGACTCTGGTTTATTTTATATGGTGCTCCAAAAAAAATAATTTGGTAAATATTGACCGTAACTTCCCCTAGATATATTAACTTGGGTGTAAAAATACGTCTCAGAAAATTTTAGGATGATCGGACATGGGTAAGGCGTGCCGCATCGGCTTTGAAGTTTGAAAATCGGATTACAAGGGAAAATATGCATTTTTTTCTGTTTTCTTAATTTTTTTGGTATTTTAAGTTAATTTTGAATTCAAATGGTTACAGGATTGAAATGTAGAGTAAAATGTCTCTCTATTAAGGTCATAAAAACCGAAATCGGTTTAAAATCAGCCAAGTTATTACAACTTCCCCAGGCATCTAACGTGTGGCAGACAACTTGATTAATCAATACAATCCGATTTTTGAAATTCATTGAAATTTTCTACTGTAATAACATTTTTTTATTCTTCAAGTTCAAATGTTATTAGATGACAAGTATTTTTCATATTGTGTTTTGCTAACATTTTTTAAATTGGTGCTAAAAATGCCTGCATTTTCCACACCCTTTTGAAATCTCTATTTTAAAAAAAAAAATATTTTTTTTGTTTTAAAATTTGGAAAAGTCAAAAAAATATTACACTGAAACATGAATAATGAAAAAATGTTATTACAGTAGAAAATTTCAATAAATTTAAAAAAAGGGCCTCGTATTTTTTAATCAAGTTGTATGGCACACGCTAGATGCCTGGGGAAGTTGTAATAACTTGGCTGATTTTCAACCGATTTTAGTTTTTAGTACCTTATTAGAAAGGCATTTTACTCCGCATCATAATTCTGTAATCACTCGAATTAAAACTTAACTTAAAATACCAAAGAAATTGCGAAAACAGAAAAAAATTCATATTTTTCCTTGTAATCCGTTTTTTAAACTTCAAGGACCATGCTAAGCGCCTTACACATGTCCGATCGTCCCAAATTTTTGTGAGACGTATATTTACCTTCAAATGAATATATTTAGGGTAAGTTAGGGTCAGTATCTACCATTTTTTTTTTTTTGGAGCTCCATATAAAATAAATCAGAGCCAAAACATAAAAGGTGCAATTTTAAAAATTAAAAAAAAAATAGAAAGAATTGTGATCACATCTCGAGTTATGGCTTAAAAGTTGCATAATTTAGAGTAGAATTCTTATAGTTTTCTACAAAAAAAATCGAAGGTTTCGGACTTTTTCAAAAAGTCGATTTTAATTTTTAAACGTCAAAAAATAAGTGATAATTACTTCGAATAATTTTTTCACATTTTTTTTCTAAAACTACATTTAAATACCAACAAAACGTTGTCCAACTTTTTTTAAAATATCTATATTTTTTACTGGTCAAAATTGATTGAAAATTTAAATTTTTTCAATTTTTGGAAAAAATCGCCATTTTGAAAAATTGATTACTCAACACCACCTTGGTATAAAAGGCTGAAAATTTGGCTGCAAGTTGCATTTACTACGTACTAAAACATATCCAAAAATAAAATTAATCGAAGGGGGTCGGGCCTAAAAGTGAGTGATTTGGCATGGAATGCCCCATATATATATTTTTTTTTGTGACTAAGGATTTTCAATTAACTCTACTGATCAACAAAATCTCAATACGTTCATCAATGGATTGATCAAAATTTTTATTATTGTTCGTAACTGTCGGATTAAAAATTTTCGGCTTACCAGAGTTGGATTTCCACTTTAATTTATTTATTTGAACTAATGTAGTTCAAAGAGGTGCCAAATGATCAGGTTTAATTTGTTTATTGTAGGCAACTTATGGAAAGCATATGAATTCCTTCATTATTTTGTCATAAGCTTCCGATGTATTTGTTTAATCAATCATTACGTTCATTGACTATAAAGAACAAAAGCTGAGCAAATTGGTGACCAAAATCGAGAAAATGTGTCATTGAAAAATATTCAAGTGATAATATAGAATTGAGCCGACAAGGAAAAACAATAAAATTTGAAGTTCGTTATCGATAACGTTTATTTGGAATTTGTCGAAAAATTCAAGAAGAGTTTTGAATGAAATTCAAAAAAAAAAAAAAATATTTCAAATTCTTAGAAGAAAGGAAACTCAAAAGAAAAAATGTTATTTAAAATTCTTTTAAGAATAAATTCCGATTAATTTTTAGGAAGAAAAATAAACATCCTCTTTAAGGGATTTTATTTCTCAAACAAAAGAATTTTGCAATAGCAAATATATTTTGAACATGCGAATATTCAAACTGAAAATGAAGTACTATTTTTTCTGTAAATAATGAAAGTTAAAAATTTTGAGAATTTTATATGGACGAACATTTTATGTCGAATACCTTGAGTTTTAAATATAATTCAATTTTTTTTTCCTTGTCTGGGATTAAGTGATTGGGATAACAAGCTTCTTCATCGGAGGAGTTTCACAGAAAAAAAAATAAAGAATGAAAAATTTATTGGGATAATTTTTCCGTGATTGAAATTCATTCTCATTTTGTTCGGTGTACCGCTTATTATTATTTTTCTTTATGTGGTTCGGATTGCTCAATCTTAAGTTGATCTATACAAAAAAAAAAAAAAAAAAAACGGTATTTTTCATAGTAACCAGGAAACTGGAAAACTACCTTTTTACGGTCGTAAAAATAGACCAGAATTATTGCTATTAATTTAAGACTTGTTTTGTGTCTGAAATTTATCATATCAGCAAATAGCATTTGCTGATATGATAAAATAAATTCGCCGCGGAAAGAAGGTGTGTACCGTTCCGGCTTGAATTACAAAGGTAATGTTGCTTTGTGTCAGTGTATACTTTATTTTTACGGTGTACTCACATGAGGCAAAACGGACGGTGTAAATAACCCCATTGCAACTCTGTCGTTAAGTTTTTTTACGAAAAAATGCAACCCTGAATCCTGAAGTTGGCCGTAGCTAAAAAGCTAAAAGGACGGCCATATTTAATTTCTTTTTCCGGGATCGGCCAAACAGACAGGTGCTTGCTAAAATAATGTGGCATTAAAATCACAAAAATATAAGGTACATCGAACACATAAAAGGCTATAGGTGAGTTAGATAAAAGGAAAGGAAGATGTAGGACGGTGCCAGCATTTAATTTAAATATTTTTTCTAGAAAACTAAATTTACGTTCGACACCAATTAGGCCGATCCCGCATTGAATTTTGGTCAGGGAAGCGATCGTACGCTATTCAATTCATCACCACCCTGATACGTGAATCGGGTTCATAGCGTTAAATAAAACTAAATACACCATCACAAGGAAAGGGCATATCCCAATAACATTCTCCCGTTTTGTTGCAAACGGCGCTGGAAAGTTAACAGCCGCAGTGGCACATCATACCATTGGTAGAAATTATCCCAATTGCTGACGACATCCCGTGTAATAGGAAAAACAGCAATCTCGTCGGGAACATATATTATTTAATAACAACAACTGGTAAATTAACACAACGGTGTCACTCCATATTATCCCCGGCAGAGGTAAATATTGCGTGTAGTGTGTCAACTTCAGCACCGCAACACAAAACGGGAGATAAATTTAAACATAAATTGCATTTTAATTGAGTGCTATCGTTATGCCCAACTCTGCCAAGTAAAAAAACTTACGAAAATCGTACTCGTTTCACCTTCAACTCATCGGTCACCAAAATAAACAAACATCCAACAACGGCACTCTGTGACCAAAGGGTAAAAATTACAAAAATCTGGGGTCAGACAACTTTAATTCAGGCACAACTTGTAAACAGCAAACCAGTAGGGACAGACCATACAACACAACACCATCATCAGCCATACAACACATTGATCAGCCACACAACACAACACATTTATCACCATCACCAATCGCACACACATATTTTTGTCAACCAAAACAATCATCAGAAAAACAAAAAAAAAACAGCAACGAATAAATGAAAACATCAACGAGAACAATAGACGTAATAAAAGCGAATAGAGAAGGCAGGAAAATAAGTGTTGCTAACCTACCGGTTTTATGCAGATAAGTACCGTTTTTTTGTTGACATTTTAGAGTGATATTAGGGCTGTTCGTTATTTGTCGGGACATTTTTTTTTTTAGACAACTAGCGGGTATCTAGCTGTTTTATTCGAAAATTTATAATAATTGAATCACAAATCAAGTGATATTAACCGCTCCGGGAATTTTTACGTAGTTTTCGGCTCAATATACCAAATTACTTGCGGTAATTGTTTTGTTAAATTTAGTCCGTAAACGCTCGACAAAATCACCCGGTGTTCTTTTGATAATCATCGTATAGATTTAATTATCTCAAAACATATTTTTTTTAATTAATTAATGATATTTTTACTGTAAATAACTTAAAAGTGAAACTGCGGGGCGTAAAAGTCCGAGTAGGTCAAGCCTTACTTATCCACTTAAAGATTAATTCATCAAAGTCATTGTAGGAGAAAGTGCTCCTGGGTAAATTTTATGCACCCTACATTAGGGTTTAGTGGTAACTTTGTCTGGTTTGTCTAATTGGGGACTTTTACTAACCAAAGTCAATGGATTCCACAATATTATTTTATAAATTTTATTTTAAGCTAATGAACTATACACATACTAAATTAGATCTCATACTTAAGATTACCTGATAAATCTATTGTTGAGGGAAACCTTTTTGTCAGGAATTGTTCGAACAATAGGAGTTCTTAGATAATTATCAATTTTTTTTAGCCACAGGCATAAGTTTGATACATTGAAAAAAAAATATAAAACTATATGAACTTTAAACACAAATATTAATATGGATATTTTATTACAAGATGGCTAAGTAAAGAGTGAAACCCTGGTAGGTATCGAGTGAGGAGAATTCGGTGAAGGGGTAACTAACAATAGTGTTAATTGGTTACCATGGTGTATTAGGGAGGGACACGCAGGTCTGACAGCGAAACCTGCAATAACGGGAGAATCAAAGGTTTCATGACCAGTGCACTGGCACAGTTTTTCGCGTCACGCCACCCTGTCTACCACCGCAACGAACTACCACCCAAGCCCGACGAGCCATAGCCGTGCAGAAATTGAAAAGTTGCCAGTGTGACGGTGGTAGGATGGGATAACTCGGGAAGATTTCGTTTTGGGTGTTTGGGGTTCCGATCTAGAACTTGTTCTTTACCTTTCTTTTATGAAATTTTATAACCGTCGACAGCCCGAGGTAAGAATCGTGACACGTTCGAGTTTTTAGTTATTATTTTTAACAACTGTTTGAACAATGCATATTTTCCTGACAGTTGGAAAATATCTAGGATAGTGCCAATTAAGAAGAAGGCTAACTCGTCTGAAATAAATAATATAAGACCTATTTCGTTGTTATCAAACTTAGGAAAATTATTTAAGAAAATTATACGTGAAAAAATGGATATCGGTTTAGATGATGATTATATTCCAAATTTGCAATTCGGATTTAAAAAAGGCCATTCCACTGTAGACGCCCTTTCAAAATTTCAGAATGACGTGATTTGTAATTTAAGGGAACGACGTTGTACAGTTGCCGTGTCACTTGATGTTGAAAAGGCATTTGATAGAGCATTTCATGATGGAATTATATTCAAAATGAGTAAAATAGGGTTTGACGTACATACTATTAAACTTTTCAAAAGTTTCTTTAATAACAGAAGTTTCTGTGTACAGGTTAATGATTCTGTTTCTGATTTTGGAGAGATTTCTTGTGGAGTGCCGCAGGGCTCAATTCTGGCGCCTCATTTATATAGTATTTTTATTCACGATTTTCCTCATAATTTTTCAAATTCTACTGGTGTTCTGTACGCGGACGATTCTCTGCTCTATGCCCATCATGAATCTCCTATAGAAGCACTTCGAATTGTGTCGAGACATTTATACTTTGTAAAGGATTTCTATGATTTTTGGGGTATAAAGATAAACGCTTCCAAAAGTGAAGCGATTTGTCTTAGAAATGCGTCCGGTAAATGCCCGTACTACGTTGTACCTGAAAGTAAGACTTTGAAATTGTTTTTGAATGGTACTGAAATACCTTTTAGAGACAGTTTTAAATATCTTGGCGTTTATTTCAATAAGCTTTTCAAGTTTAATGAACATGGTAAATTCGTTCTAAATAAAGTATATAGGGTAAAGGGGATGTTCGGAAGAGTCTTATCTAATAAATCGTTACCAATGAAAACCAAATTATTGCTCTACAAAACATGTTTACGACCGGTATTGTTATACGGTTTTCCAGTGTGGTTTTTTATATCTCCTACGTTAATGAATAAATTTGAAATTTTTGAAAGGAAGGTCTTAAGATCGTGTATTGGTAAAAATTTTATTTCAAGAACTAAAAGATTTTCTAATACTGTGATTTACCAAGAGTCAGCTATTTTACCATTGAGCTTGTACGTTATTGACTTGATAAAAAATTATGTTATCAGATTATATTCGCATGAAAATGTAATATTAAAGGAAATAATAAACTCTCAAAGGGGATTTAATTGGACTAATACTAATTATTTATCTCCTCTGGGGGTACAAAATGAAAATATTGTTTGTAATTTAACTAATTCGCCACCGGATTTTTTTAAACACACCTCTCCGGGTACCCACAGGGGTTAATAATGTCTATATAAGATGTATATACATTTGTGTGTGTATTTACATATGTGCATACGCGCATTTGTACGTGCATGGGAGGTTGATTTGCACGTTAACTGCTTTTGCTCGAACTTGTTGGTGTTCTCCAGTGTTGGGGATACGATTTGCCTGGTCTAAATAGTTTTATATAAAAGATTGTTTGGATTGAGCAGTTGTTGTCCCCGATACTGAGACGTTATAGATGCAGGTGGTCGGAGGTAGTTGACGTGCGGTTCAACCTTATTATGCATTATGTATTCAATATGTATTGTATGTATGCGCACATATTGTATATATATTTTAATATTTTTTCTTTTTTATCTATATTATTATTCGTTTTATTTCGTTTCGTTATTCCTAGTATGTAATTTTTAATTTTGATTATAATTTCAATAAATCTAGTTTGTAATTTTTAGATTTAAGTTTTATATAATAAATCTAGTTTGTAAAGGTACCTACGGACGACGCAATATTATGAACAATGTTCAATTATATTGATGGTGCGTGGGTGATATTGACGATTGTACAATGGTCAATCTTACCCACACACCATCAATGGAAAGTCATATTGTGCATAATATTGAATCGTCTCTAGAGGCCTTAATTTTTAGATTTAAGTTTTGTAATTTCAAGAGATAAACTCTCACGATATGGATAGCCTCGGGAGCAAGGGCGTTTAATTTTATGTTTTTATCTAAGATGTTAATTATTTTATGTAAAGTTTGATACTGTAGTTTCAATATATTGTTTTAAGACATTACATTATAATCTTAAATTTAATTCTGTTAATTGTGTAAATTTTCTTTATATGTAAAAAAAAAAAAAAAAACAAAAGCCTCAATAAATTTAACTTAACTTAACTTAAAAATCTTTGCATATTTTTAAAAGTTACACAGAAAATAAAAACGTCCAATTTAAATCAACAAACAGCAATTGTAAATCAACCAAACATGATATCAACCAAACATTTAGTAAAAACGGCAGCCTGTTAGTCTATTATACACAGAAAAAAAAAATATTAAAGAAAATTTTAATAAACACGTTTATTAAAAATAAAAACATTTTCAATAAAATTTTTCATTGAACCAATAAAAAAATTTATTGAAATTAAAAAATACAAATTTTTAACTATTTCAAATAAAGGAAAATAATATTAATTTTTAAAAAAAATCCATAAAATAATAATTAAAAAAATTAAAATAAAAAAAATGTGTCCGGAGGGGGGTTTGAACCAACGACTCCAAAAAAAATGCATTGCTTGGTTTATTAACCGCTTAGCCTAAAACACCAAAGTGCTATTATAATTTTGTTCACTAAATTCCATCATATGCTCACAAGAATATAATCAAATAAAAATACAAATAGTGCGTTACTATGTGTGTGTGTACAGTAACAAGAAAACAGACTCAAATAAAAACACAAACACACATAGTCACACACAATTTGTATTTTTATTTGTTTGTTTTGTTGTGTGTATAGTATACAGCACACATAGTCACACACAATTTATGTAAGTGAAATTTATTTTAAGCGTTGTTACTTATTGTTATGCTGTAGCTCGGTTGGTTAGACGGCAAGGGTAGAAACCATAACGTATGCGGTTCAAAGCTGATGAAGAACAATTAAGAAAAAGTAAAAGAAATATAATAAATAAGAAATAAAAATAAACAAAATAAAAATAAAAAACAAGTGAGAGTGTTACATTCGGCTGTGCCGAATCTTTTATACCCTCCAAAATGTCAAAAAATAAAAAATAAATCCAGGGGCGTCTTTTTTTTGGGGTGGGGGGGGGGGTTGGTGGAAGACGTTAGGGAGCACCTTCCCCTTGCGATTTTGAACTTCATTTGAGATAAGAATGTTGCATTTACTTAGCAAAAGTACAAAAAACCCTGCAAAAAATGCGGTTTTTCTTAGGCTAATTTAGTTTCCCAAGGGGGAACTTTTTTCCCCTTGGTTCGATTTTTCCCATTTCCGAACTTAACCTGCCTAGGAATATAAGACATATTCGTGCCAAACTTCGGAAGTCTAGCTCTTTTATTTTGGACTGTATCGTGTCCTCTACAGACGGACAGACGGACGAACGGACATCGCTAGAATGTCTTAGAATCGATCACTGATCAATAAAATATATACTTTATGGGGTCCTAGACCGATATTTCGATGCGTTACACACGGAATGACAAAGTGAGTATACCCCCATACTGTTGTTGGAGGGTATAAAAATATTTTTTTTCTTTATTTCTAAAAAAGTCAATATTCTATAAAAATCAATTAATTTTTTTATTGAATTTAGGAATTTCTTCATTGAAATTATTTTCAGCAAACGACTTCCAAATGCGTTTATTGAATTCGTGAAAATCTTCACCGCGGCTTTTTTAGTTAATTTATTCATTGAATTCGTGAATTTTTTTATTGAAATTATTTTTTTTTTTTTTGTGTGTACAATACTTCGATTTTGTTTTCAACAAACTCAGTCAAGTAATTTTATTTCAAAATTATTTTATCATGTCAACAAATAGTTTTTGTGTTTGTTGAATTTCTTTGTTGAAAAAAAAATAAGATTTTTTACGTTTGTCAGATCAACAAATTGTGTTTGTGTTTGTTGAATTTCTGTGTTGAAAAAAAAATTTAAGATTTTGTACGTTTGTCAATACAAATAATAATTTTAGAGAACTATTTCAAACTCGTTTATCAATTTTTTTTTACGTTTTTTTTCAACAATCAATATTTACAAACGTTAGTTGATATCACAAATTTCCGTATAGGAGCACTTTCAGTGAAAAATATAATTGTATTCACAAATATGGGGGTCAATATAAAAATTCGTTTTTTTCTGTGTTACTAGCTCCGAAAACCTTTAATCTTGGGGTGGACAACTTTGGCACTCTGGAACTCACGCTGTATTTTAGTGGGCTCACTCCAAACTAGCTATTTTGAAAGCTTATATCATTGACAGTATTTGCCCCACTTATAATATTTTAATCTGATAAATAGTTTGAAAGTTACATGTATATAAGCATTTTTTTTTTGCAACCACTATTTACCGATATTTTCAAAATTGCAATAGCTCGAAAACTAGCCATTAGATATCAAATTATTTACCGGATTCGTGTTCAGCATGGCAAATGCAATGGGATATGAAGTATAATTTTTTTTTTAAATTTTTTGAAAAATTGTTGGAAATTTACAATGGGAGTTGGCATTTCTTTTCACCAAAAAAAAAACTACTTTGAGATAGCAGAATAACAAAAATGGATGTAAAACGACAACAAATAGTTTGTTTGCTCTGAAATTTTTATCACAGATGGGTCTTGCATAGGGGAACTTTTTGCCATTGAAAACCCATTTTGGTCAAATTTGAGTTGGCATATTTTGAATATAGGTTCACGATATATTTTTAAAATATGAAAATATTTCAGTGGAAAAATAAAACTGAATTTTACAGAATTTTCAAAATTTTAATAGATTTACGGTTATGATATATTTTAAAAAGCTTTTTAAAATTATTCAAAAAAAAAAACAATAATAATGAAAAATGTTCATAGAGAAACAGTGACTGATTTCGAAAACCTTTCTACAGAAATATGTATTTTTAAAATATGAAAATATTTCTGTAGAAAACTAAAACTGAATTTTAAAAAATTTTTAAAATTTTACGGTTATAACTTATTTTTATAAAGCTTTTTAAAATTGTGTAGGAGAAAAATTATAACGCAAAAAGTTCATAGAGGAATAATGACTTATTTCGAAAATCTTTTTTTAAATTGTTCAAGAGAAATCTGAAATTACAGATATGAGGCATTCCACACCAAATGTCCCGCTACATAAAAAACATGTATCCCGTGAAATTCTGAATAGGTTGTATGAATAGCCCTAAATGGAACTATAAGAAAATTTCGTTATTGGTTTTTAAATTTTTCAAATACTGGTCTTGGGAGGCGTGGTCAAATATTGGAAAAATGGTAAAATTTGTGTCGTGTTGCCTTGTCTAAATATTTATAAAATTAAAACGGAAAGCACCACAATCTCGAAAATTTACATAGTTGCATAGTTTTGTATGGGCCATAACTCCTTAAGTAAATATCGGATTTCTATAATCAAAATTGAAATAGAAAGCTGGAATCCTCTACTTTAAACGTAAAAGTTCACAAAAAATTTCTCAACATGGAAATATATTTTAAATGCAAATTAAAATTTCGTTGAAAGTAGAGGACTCTAGCTTTCCATTTCAATTTTGATTATAGAAATCTGATATTTACTTAAGGAGTTATTGCTCTTCAAAAATACATTAGAGGTATTCAGAGTCTTGTTGCCAGCCCTGGCAATGTAGCAAAAAAGTACTTCTTTCAAAAAATACATGTATTTTGAAAAGAAATTTTGAAAAGTAATTTTGAAAAGAGCTCTTTTACTTTTTTGAAAAACAATTTAGAACAAAAAAAAAGCATAAGAATTAATTTTTAAACACATATTCGACAGCAAATTTGCCCCCCCCCAATTACCACTACCGACCCCCCCCCCCCCCCCCCTAAAAAAAAAAGAAAACGCCCCTGCAATTTTTTATTTGTTTGCATGTTGGAGGGTATAAAAGATTCGACACAGCCGAATTTAACTTGTTTCTATTGAAAAAGTGTCAGATTCTGATACATTTTTTCTATAGAAAAAGTCTCTGGTTCTGAGTACTACATATTGACGCGATAAAACTTACAAGGATTTCTCGTGATCATATGAAATTTTTTCCTACCTCCTATTTTGTGAGAATTCCTAGTAAAAAATACGAGCTTGTTTCTTATTTATATTTTGTATGTCAGTTATGTATGTCAACTAAAAATAATTATAAGAAACTAATTTAGTAAGTTACTCCACACAATTTTGAAAACCTGTCATAATTATAAAATTTTCGTTTAAATCCATTTTGCTAATATTTTTAAATGACTACCGCAAAATTTTCTAGCAAATTTATGTTTTATTCTTTTATTATTCTTAAGAAAACCAATTTTGTTATTAAAACAAAAATATTGAGGTCACTTTACTCCTCTATCCATTTGCACAGATTTTTTTTTTTTTAAGTTTGTCCATATTTTACTTTTTATTATCATTTTTGTTTTAAAAAGTTTATGATAAAATATCAAATTGTACCTTTCAGCTAAAAAGTAAAAAATAAAAATATAAAAAAAACAACAACAATGAACAAACAAAAAGTTGTTACTATGCTATCAGGAGTGGGTGAGATTTTTTCCTATTTTAAATCTTTTGCTGACAGTTGGCATCCTACAGAAATTTTTCTAGTTTTTTTGTTCCTTATTTTGTTGGTTTATTTTGTTGGTGGATTTTGTATTTCAATTCGGATTTTTTTTCAGTATCAGTGTATCATCAGCAACTAAAACTGTTTCTGCCATGTCATCGAGCTTGTGGCTGTCAAATGCTCAAGGGCCATAAATAGAAGAAGATGAAGGAATAAGTCAAATACAAATAATAAATAAGAATACAATATATACGGCATAAATAAAATGGTGAGCACAAAAAAAAATCAAGATGAAATTCTAAAAATAACGGATGAAGAAGGATAGCCGATTGTAAATACACTCAAAAAAAAAAAACTGTAAAGTTGGCAAAAAATTTAGTTAAATTTAACTAAAAAAACACCTGATTTTGAACCTACTAAATTTCTAGTTAATTTAACAAAAAATATTTAGTTAACTTTTCGTAGAATGAATGTAGCAAAAAACAGTAATTTTAACTAAAAATTCAGCTGAAAATTTCGTAACATTTTTTATTAGGTGAATTCAGCTAACCTTTTTTTTAAATAAAAAAAAAAAAAATATTTTTCACAGCGTTAAGTTCAGCTTAAGTAGGACTAATGAGATTTGCATAGGAGGCTACACAAGAAATGTTTAAAATTTTCGACTTGACAAAAATGTTACAAAAAATCAGCAAATTAATTAGTAAAAATTCGTAAACTCAGTTTTAAAGTCAACAAAAAAAATTAATTCCAAATTCGTACAAAACTAGTATTTTCGTAAATCGAACTTAACTAAAAAAAGTAGTTAAAACGCTGATTTTAACTAAAAATTTGCTAAAAAGCCAGTAAACTCGAGTTAACAAAAAAAAGTTTGTTAACTTTACAGTTTTATTTTTTTGAGTGTAATTATGGAAAATATAATACATATAGAAACTTTCAATTATTTTAATATTTGATTCAATTATAATATTAATTAATCTTTATTAATGTTAAGCATATTTAAAGCTCACTCTTATTAAAATGATTTTAGTTTCCTACTATAAATTGGGTAAATTTACACAAATTGCGTAATTCTGGAAATTTACACAATTTATAGTAGCATATTATTTGAATTTGTTGAAATTTACCCAATTTATAATAGGAAACTGGACTTAATTTTTTATTAACTAATTTTTTTTTGAAAATTTAAATTTTTTATAGTAAATTTACTACATTTTCTTGTAAATTTAAAACTTTCCCTGAAAGTTTTGAGCCTGATAACAAAAATTTTAGCAATCAGATTGTAAATTTACAAATTTTTGACGCTATAAAACTTACAAGGAGTTCTCGTAATTTACACATAACATTTTGCTTCCTTTTTTAAAGAAATTATATTTGTTTTTAAAAATTTGAAAAAAAAAAACTTTTTTTGTTGTTTCACAAGATTTTTTAAGACTGTTGTCTAATTTTAAACGATGCCACCTCAGTTTGACTAAATAAACTAAAGACTAAAAATTGTTTTTCTTAAAACCAAAAACGATTGTGACTTGGATTTATAACTTCCCGAGTAAAAAAAAACTTTTTAATATCTAATTTGATCTCAAAATTGGCTGTATCAAGTTGTATTAAACAATTATCTAATTGTATTATTTTAGATACAAAAATATAAAAAATGATACAATATGATCTGAATTTTGGTCACATCCAAATAAATCCAGTTGATCTTATTTTATATAAATAAATGTAGATTTATATAATTATATGAAGTCATATATATTTATGAATAACCTCAGATAAGAAAATGGAGCCATATTAAATCTTTCATATAATTAGATCTGAACATATAAAAACTCATATATATTTTAATATAATTGTGTCAAATTATATATTATTATATCAAAACTTTTTTACTAGGGTTGGATAAAAATTCACCTGCTGGTGAATAAAAAAAAATATTCTCCATCTGGTGAATAAAACGTAACATAACTAATTAAAAAAAATAAAAAAAATGAGGGGTGCCTCTTGTATTAAAAGATCGTGGCAAGGGGAGGGGGAAATAGGGGGATAGTATCCCCCATTTTTTTTTTATCTTGATTTTTTTTAAGAGTAAGTTCTAGAGAGCATATCCTGAAATTTTTATCTTGGGACTCCAATGGGAGGCGCAAGAATGTCGCGATTTGTTGATTTTGGGGAAAAATTTTGAAAAATTTTGATTTTGGTCGTCCCGACATAAAAATTGTAGACTATGTTCATTAGGACTTGCACTTTGAGAATACCAAGTAAAAAAAAAATCGGGGAATACTTTCCCCCCATTTCCTCCACCCTTTGCCACGACCTTCAAATAAGGGGGGCACCAATTTCTTTTTTTGGAAAATTTTTTGGTTTTGGTATGTCTTGTAGAGCGTATTATAAGCTTTAAAACAAAAAAAAAAAAATGGGCTCTGTAGCTACAAAAGCACTTATGGTATTAAATTTTTAAGGTTAAAGAGTGTTGCGATTTGGAGAGCGATCCCATTGTTGTCCCAACATAAAAATTTTAGAATATATTCTTTAGGACTTTCTCTAAAGGACTATCAAGTAAAAAAAAATCGGGGGATACCATCCTCCCCATTTTCTCCTCCGTATATCACGACTTTAAAATAAGGGAGGTAACCCTTATTTTTTTCGAAAATTTTTTGGTTATGGTAGGTCTTGTAGAGCATATTATGAGCTTCAAAACAAACCAAAAATGGGCTTTCTAGCTATAATAGAACCAACGATATTAAGTTTTTACGGCGCAAAGTGTCGCGACTGGGAGATTTCGGGAGAAATTTTGACCCTCCGTGTTTTCGCCCACTGTTTACTTAAAGGGCTGAAAATAAGTGTGCGTCAGTTTATCACTTAGTGTTACAACGAAACCAAATTTCATCAAAATCGGTGGGGGTCACGAAAATTTTTAGCTATTTTTGTTTGATTTCACTTAAACTGACCCCATTACAAAAGTTTTGCTGGGTTATGTATGTTTTTCAGAAATCATTTTTAATGAAATTCTTTACTCCAAAACGCCAGAAAAAAAATAAGTTTGGGACTTAGAAAATGTTACCTCGTAGCTGGTGTTGCAAAATTAAGGGCCTAATTTTGTAAATCACTCGCGTTGAACGCATCACTAACGTTAACGTGAACGCGAGGCTCAAAAAGTGCAATTTTGTAAATCACTACGTTTTTGCGTTCAATCTTTACGTCATCACTTGAAATGTCAATTATATTTGAATCAGTGTTGCCAGACATTCTAAAATTAATAAAATTGGCCACCCATTTTGTAGGGGATACACACCCATTATCGTGGGGAAACACATATATATGATAAGGCAACACCTGTAAAGAGAATAAAAAAAAGTAACATAAATTAGTTGAAAAAAAGCAATAAAAATCACAACGAGACGCTTTGCTATTTTCGATGTTTTTCTTCTGCCGGAGAAGTTTTTTTTACACATTTATTACTATTTTGTTGTGTATTTACATATTCCAACATTATTTATTTATTTTTTGCTATTTAAAAGCATATTTGTTACATCAACGCCCCAAAATTTCAAGTGATCATTTTGACACTACAAGTGATGAAAAAACATTCTCTTGCGTTTTACAAAATTCCATTTTCCATACAATTTGTTCTACAAACACGTAAGTCAACGCGAAAAAACAGCTGTTCAGTGCTCGCGTTTTACAAAATAGAAAATTGACCAACGCGAGATAAAAAGGCGCGTTGCGTTTTACAAAATTAGGCCCTAAACTTTTTACAAATATACTATGAGATGAGTAACTTTTTTTAAAGCAATAAATTAAAAATACTCTATTATGACAATATCATATATAGAAATATTTTTGGGCCTCGAGCTAGAATAAAACTCTAATCGAATATACATATATACGTTTTTTAAATGTTTTACACAGCTTTTTTATAAAATTTTTTCTAACTCAAAATAAAAATTTTTTAGACAATATTTTGTATACCCTCCACGCTAGTTATAGAGGGAATATATGAGCATTTCCATTTAACTTTTGATTTTAAGGTTTAAAAAATATTAAAACTTTTTTTGAAGGCACATAAAAATCGTTTAGTACACGTATAAACATGCATTTAGTAAGTTAAAATCCGTTCGCATGAAGAACTTTCAGATGACGGCGCAAAAGTTATTGCGGTTTAAAGATTTTATTTGAAAACCAAAAATCTAAAAATTTCAATTATTATTAGAATTTAACAAAATGAACGTGAATTAATGTTTCATACTAGCCCCAACACAAATTGGTTAAATTATTTCCATTAACGTGGATTTATAAAGAGATTTTCCTGTTAAAAGTTAGTTTTTAAAAGTGGTTATTTTAATGCTTGTTATGCAATTTACGCCAAATCTAAAGATGATGGACCAAACTAAAGGCCACATTCGTGTTTAGCACCCTCAAATTAGTTAAGAAACTTGTGCATTACGCAAAATTGGGAATTTGTAAAAGTGATGCAGTTTCTGAATAATGAAATTTTGAAAGATGCATAAAATCCACAATATTCAAAATTTTTGTTTTGGGATAAAGCTTCATAAGTACCAGCAATGGCCATTTATATAAATTAATTTTTACCCGGCGAAAATTGGCATTACCAGTAATGGGTTTTGTAATCCGAAACAGATGTTAATAAGTTGTTACTTACTGAATGAAACACTAATTATTTTAACAAGGGCGTGAGACAAAAATATGTAGTGAAGAGTATGTAGATAAATAAGTAGTTACTGACTCGGATTACTAATAAGGGGTAAAAACCCATTACCAATAAGAAGTAAAATAATTAGTTAATTAAAACTTCTAAAATTTAACTTGTTTTTACTAAAACTTAAAAATTGCGTAATTTTTATTAAAGTACTTTTTAAGTTAATTGAATTGTAAAGGTTAAAAACTGCAAGTGCAAGGAGATATTATTACTTAGAGGTGCTTTTATATTAGTAGATTACTGAGAAGTAGATACTTTTGGCCTAAAAATAAAGTTAATGGTAATGGGTACCCATTATAAATAATGTACTTGGTAATGATTACTTTTCACAACTCATTACCATGTTTTTGCTGGGTATTAGCGGTTTGGGTGTGCCCTGGCGGTTTATCTGGCGCGTTTTCAGCGTACAGTTACACTAACAATAAGTCCCAATTTTTGCACACGATCTAAGGAGTGAGATCATAAAAATGTTAACACACATAAAGTTAAATAAAAAACAGACTACTGAATTTTAAGACTTCAAACCAAATTTTTATTAAATAAAATTTAATACAAAATCATAACAAAAAAACCGCATGGAACTCTAACCACTACGAACAAAGTTATCCACTTTTTCCGGAAACCCTCCCATTAAGGCTTTTATGGTAGTTTCTGTCACCTTTTTAGAGCAGGTGGTCCATCTACGTTTGAAATCTTGCATGTCCTGGGAGACCTTTTTTGTGCCCTTTAATTCTTTTTTAACAAGAGCCCAATATCTCTCCACTGGCCTGAGCTCCGGGCAGTTTGGTGGATTTGCCTCTCTTGGTACAAAAACCACATTATTATCATTATACCACTCCAGCGCTTTCTTGCTGTAGTGACAAGATGCTAAATCGGGCCAAAAGTAAGTGGATACATTGTGCTGACTCAAGAACGGAAGAAGTCTCTTCTGCAAACACTCCTTGATATAAATTTCGCTGTTTATAGAGCCAGATGTCACAAATGACTGGCTTCTTTGGCTGCAGCTACATATGGCTTGCCATACTAGGAATTTAAGGGGGCCCCCGTAGGCTAGTTGGTAGCGTGCTAGCCTTTCAACGTGGGGGTCGTGGGTTCGATTCCCACCAGAACCCTTGGTTTTTTCGCTACAACGAGACGACGGTCATTGTTACCAGTTCTCGGTTAGGTAGAATTTATTAAAAATGAGATGTAAATAAATAGAAAGAATAAATAAAAATAATTGATCATGTGATCAAAACTATTATTATATTATATTATTACTAGGAATTTTTTGGGGAATTTCGTTTGCTTTTTTGACCGAAATTTTTCCGCAACATTTCCTCGAACATCGGAAACATAAAATTCTTGACCAGGGAGCTGCGCAAAATCAGCCAGGACATAAGTTTCGTCGTCCATTACACAACAGTTGTATTTTTTTATAAAATTTGATTTCAATTTTCTAGCTCTGGTTTTGGCCTCCAAATTTTTAAAAGCGTTTCTATCGGGAACTTTTTGAACTTTGTAGGACTTTAGTCCCGCCTTACGTTTCACTTTACGTACAAAAAAGTCTGAGCATTGGGCTAACCGAGCTGTTTTTCTGCCAGATGTGTTAGGAGCTCTCTTAAGGATGTTTTTAACTTTATATGCCTTACCAATGTTACGATAACCAGTCGTTGTTCCTGTTCCCGGCTTCCTTTCAATTGTTAGGTGTTCCAGATACCTTTTTACCACTTTTGAAACTGTTTGGCGGCATACATTAGTTTCTTTGGCAATTTTTTTGTATGTCCATGTTTGGTTTTGTTGAAAATATTTAATTATTTTTGAACGCACTTTTCTTTCATCGTCCATTGTGTAAAAAATTGCAAATTAAAACTCATGATGTAAATTAATTTATTAACTGACATATTTTTAAAATGTAAACTGCCGAAAAAAAAAAAATTTGGAAGCTTTACACCAAAGTTGTAGGCAAAAATGTGTGTTAACATTTTTATGATCTCACTCCTTATAATACGCATTACAAGCAATCGTCTGACGGGTATATTTTAAATATAAATTCTTTTCAAGTGAAAATACAAGCAAAAGTTTAAATCGTGATATGTCAGATTTTTGCAAAATTTTTGCTAATCAAATTTTTAACACGCTATATCTATATTTTTATGAAAAAATCACAAAATATTTGGATCACGCGATATGCTGGCCACTTTTAAATAATATTGCGAATGTGCCTCGCAAAAAAGTGGATTTTTGATGACTTTCACGTTATGTCTCTCAACCTTTGTCTAGCTAGTACTCCGCTCCTATAGAGAGCACATTCATGAGACCGGTTTCAAAATATAGGGAATGCGACGGCTATCATTCCTCATATTAGCTTTTGAAAAGTATGAAGCGGCGCAAATTTCCTGATCAAAAAACGACGAAAAATTGAAAATGAAAAAATTTTAAATTCAAACCGTTACCACCAAATAACTTTTTTTATTATTGATGGCACATCAAATTCATAAATACATCTTTTTTGAACAAGTATAGGGACCATATAAATTAAATCTTCGAAGAATACGTTGGACGGCGCAAGTACAATAGGCCAAAGAGTACATAATTTTTATGAAATTTCAATCGACTTTTCCACATTTCTGAAGTTTGACTGTCGCTAACTACCGCAAATTAAGATTTTTGGCCATAAGTGTTTGTAAGCTAATTTCATTAGAAGTCCTTTATGCATTTCTATCAGTAGATAGCCATTTGAATGCAAATAAAAAAAGGTGTGTCCAAAAAACCAAAATTTCAAACAAATGAAAAGTTAAATGGAAATGTCCATATTCGTTTGTCATTCCGTTTGTAACACCTCGAAATAGTGGTTAAGGACTCCATATAGTATATTCATGATCCTCGATCGATTTTAAGTCGATCTAGCGATGTCCGTCCGTATGTTAGTCCGTCTGTCTGTTGAAAACAATCTGACTTTTGAAAGACTTAACTGAGGCTGGTATTGCATTTCAGCGAAATCGGTTAAGTGATTTAAAAGTTATTTGCAAACTCGTTAATTTTGGCTTGGGTTTTTTTTACAAATTTGCAACCTTGAGAACACTCCAACTTTTAAAAGGCAGTTCTAAGGTTGCTGAAGGCTGATATATATATTTGCCGTTTCCGTATAAATTGCAGTAAAATACGTCAAGTGGTTCAAAAGTTATAAGCAAAACTCTGAATTTCAGATTCTTTTCACCTTTTACTGTTGAAAACTCGTTAAACAAGTTTTAAAAGCATTGAAAATTTACCAATCCCTTTAAAATTTGTTGGTGAATTACCAGTGCTTTTAAAATTTGTTGTTGTTTGTTTTCCTGTTGTGATGTGCATTTTAGTTGTTAGCATGGACGTATACAGGGGGCACGTGCCCCCCCTTTTCGATTTGAAAAATTTTAAAATTTAATAAAAAAAAATGAAAAAAAAGTCATTTCTATCGAAATATCAGTGAAATATGTTTGAATACACTTAATATTGGTTTTATGTGATAAAAATTATGTGTCAGGTCATGAAAATAAATTTCTATAAAAAATTTTCAAACTATAATATTCTAAGACACTTTTTCTATATTAAAAACTGAGATATTATTTCTAAAGAAAATTCTAAGATTTTGAAAAGTTTTTTCTAGTGCCTACGGTCAGTACCGTAGTACCGGGAATACCGGTATTCCCGGTTCTCGGTATTCCCGGGAAATGGTACCGGTTTCCCGGTTCTTGACTCATTCCCGGTATTCCCGGGAATACCGGTATTCCCGGTTCCGGTTCTGACGGTATTCCCGGGATTACCGGTATGTATATTTTGTAAAATTTTGTACAATTAAAATTTTTTCTTTGATTTTACCAGAAAAAAATACAAAACATGTGAAAAACACCATTTCCATTTTATTTTTTGATTTTAAGAAAAAATAGTAACATGATTTTTAAATAATTTTACAAACACAACTAAATACTTCTGAAATACTGATTAAATAGTGTAATTTAAATATTTTATGGCATAGTATTATTTTGTTTTTTGAGAACCGGTACCAGGATCAGAACCGGGAATACCGGTATTCCCGGGAATATATCTAGAACCGGGAAACCGGTACCAGAACCGGGAATACCGGTATTCCCGGGAATACCGAGAACCGGGAAATGGGGGGGCTCTAGTTTTTTCCATAGAAACATTTTTAGATTGTAATATTTTTTTTTATATGGCACAATAAAAGGATTTTTTTTTTTAAATCCTCAAACTTGAATGTTTCGAAGATGGAACGCGATAACTTACGAATACGTAGCAGTAGGTCCACAAAAAGGAGCGTTCGATATATCGAACGCGAATATCGGGAAAAAATCAATACGCTTAAAATGTTTGGTAAGATGATTTGGAATAAGGAGGTTAAACTCTATTTAGTTCGTATATTTTGATTTTGGAAAATAATTTTCTCATTTTTTGCAATTAATGGATTTTTGCAAAAAGTGCTTAATTTTGATATTTACCGCAAATAAACATTCCAATGTAACATTTCTGATGGTGACACATATTGTTTCCAAGAACCGTTTCTTAAAAAAAAACTCTGAATCTGAGAATTTGTCAGACATTATTTTCATAAAAAATTTAGTTTTTTAAATGAAAATTCGTAGATTCAAATCTTTTTCCTGTAAAAAGATTTTGAGATTTCTAGAAATTTTTTTATAAAAAAAAAATGTATTAAAAGACATTTTCGTTTTATAATAATAAAGATAAAATCGTGGGGGGGGGGGGGGCTAGTTAAATATAAATAGCGATGACAAAAAAATTCTGGGATTTGTGCCCCCCCCCCCGTTTTCAAAATCCTGGATACGTCGCTGGTTGTTAGACTAATAAATATTTGTTATTGTTTTTGTAACTGTAAGTAACGGTGTATAGTAAATATTTTTGGAAAAAATCAAATAAATTGTGGTCTATATGAGGCATTCCACACCAAATGTTCAGCAAAAAAAAAGTTGTGTCGTGTCAATATAAAATCATTTGCAAAGTATTCGCTTTTAGGGTACAATTAAATAACAAAAATAAAATTTAAGTTTTTTAAAAAAGTGGGCTTGTAGGCGTGGTCAAAAATTGAAAATATCTAACTTTTTTGCCTGAGCATCTTTATTTCAATATTTATGCCAATTAAATGAAACACAGTAAAGTCTTAAAGGCAAAAGTTTTTTTATAGATTTTTGTATGGGCTATCGATTAAAAAAGTTAAAATTGGAAAATTTTCAGAAGAAGTTCTGAATTTTTTAAATTTAAACTTAAACTTTATTTATCAAAAAACATGCCGCAATTTTATTTTTTTTTTAATTGTGAAAAAAAAGTTAAAGGACTTTTCTATCTGTTCTGAAATTTTCAGAGATATGTTTTGCCTTGTTTTCGAGAAATCAAATGTCAAATATTGCAATACGCTAATTTTATACAATAATGGTGTATAAAACGTGTGCGTATGAGTAATATCAATACTTAAAAAATATTTTAAGGGGGTAGCGTGAGTGAGTTTTTAATAACGATTACGCACGCTAATGAAAGAAAAAATTTAGTCACGAACGATATTTTATTTTGCTCACGCTCATTCACGCACACGTGAGTAGAAAAAAATAAGTCACGGTCACGATGTTTACGTCAGCGTGAGTAAAATAAAATATCGTGCTTGAATATTTTTTTTTTCTTTCATTAGCGTGCGTGATCGTAAATAAAAACTCACTCACGCTCCCATCGCCTCTTAAAATATTTTTTAAGTATTGATATTACTCATACGCACACGTTTTATACACCATTATTGTATAAAATTAGCGTATTGCAATCTTTGACATTTGATTTCTCGAAAACATGGCAAAACACATCTCTGAAAATTTCAGAACAGATAGAAAAGCATTTTAATTTTTTTTTTAAATTAAAAAAGAAAAATAAAATTGCGGCATGTTTTTTGATAAATAAAGTTTAAGTTTAAATTTGAAAAATTCAGAACTTCTTCTGAAAATTTTCCAATTTTTATTTTTTTAATCGATAGCCCATACAAAAATCTATAAAAAACTTTTGTCTTAAAGACTTTACTGTGTTTCATTTAATTTGCATAAATATTGAAGTAAAGATACTCAGGCCAAAAAGTTTGATATTTTCAATATTTGTCCACGCCTACAAGGCCCACTTTTTGAAAAAACTTAAATTTTATTTTTGTTATTTAATAGTACTCTAAGAGCGCATACTTTGCAAATGATATCCCATTGAAACCACTATGGTTTTTCTGTAGTGGAACAGTTGGTGTGGAATGCCTCATATGTATGATTGAATGTTTGTTTTATTGGTTTTTAAAGAAGAGGATGATAAAATAACAAGTAAAAAAGTTAAATTCGACCTTACCGAATGAATTGATACCCTGCACAATATAAAAAAAAAGTTTGTTTGCAAAAAAAAAAATTTTTTTGAAAAAAAATCCGCGAAAAAAATTGTTTGTTCTGTTCACATGTGTCAACCAGCAGCATTTTGTAATTTAAGGTTATGTTGAATGTACCAAAATTTTCGAGGTGTCCTTACATTTTCTTTCATAACTTCTGAACCGCTAGGCGTACGGACATAGCGCCCAAAACTGTAAATGTCATATCACCCGTTATTTCTCCCAAATCAAAATTGTCAAAAAATCCAAAATATTTTTTTTGGACGAAATGTCGAAATAACGACTTCTATGATTTGTTTTTTTGTAATAAAGGTTTTCTGCGTAGCCGGCCTTCGGCCGGGCTAAGGGATTACATACTCCATCCATTAAACCCACCCTATCGGCAAACCAAAGCTATTTTGGTTGTCATTTACTCATACTAAAATATTTCTGATAAAAAAATGTTAATGTAATTTTTTGTTACATTTGAAAATTACTATAAGATAACAAGTGCATTGTGGAGGGTAGTAATAGATTCGAACAAGTCGAATTTAATTTTCCTACTTGTTTTTATTTGTTTTGTGTTGAAAAAAAAAATAAAATCGTTGAAATAGTGAATGTTATTTGTAAACTTAAGTTTTCCTTTTATCATTATAATAAATATTTTTATAACGATTTTTATATTAAGGGATACTTTCCCTTTTATATCCTAGATATTGTTGTTTATTATTGGTTGCTTCAATGATTGCGTTGGACGAATGACTCTTGTGGTTAGAGGTTTAAAAATCAAGGAAATCTTATTAGAAGGCTATTAATTTTTATTAGTTTTATATATTTATATACACAAAAGCTTAAAATTCTTTAAGCAATATAAAATAAATAATAAATTAACTATAATATTTACATAAATCAATATTAAATTTAAAGAATATTTTCAAAGGGTGATTATAATTTTTTTTTTTTTAACTCATTAGCCATCTGGGGGTAATTTTGTAATTTATAAAGAAACATTATCTAAAGTTTTTTGTATAGAAAGAAATTTTATGATACTGAGATATTTTTCAAAAAGAGAAAGTCTCAGGTTCGGAGAAATTTTTTGTAAAAAAGTTTTCAGATTTTTATATAAAAAAAAAAAAAAATAATTCGTGTAGAAAAATTCTTAGATTCTGAGACATTTTTCTAATAGAAAAATTTTAAGAGATTCTGATACATTTTTCGTATAAGTAGAAAAATTTTTAGATTCTAAAACATTTTTCGAATAGAAAAATTTTCAGATTCTGGGTCATTTTACGTACAAACAAATTGTCAGATTCTGAGACGTTTTTCGTATAGAACAACTCTTAGGTTGTAAGACATTTTTGGGATAGAAAAACTCTTAGATTCTGACACATTTTTCGTGTAAAAAAATTCTCAGATCCTGAGACAGTTTTCGTATAAAAAATTCTCAGATTCTGAAACATTTTTCGTATAGAAAATTACTTAGATTTTCAGCAGTTCTTAGATTCTGAGACATTTTAAGAATAGAAAAATTCTAACAAGGGAAGTATCTCAACCCTTATGAACCGATTTGCATGAAACGTAAAAAATATATAAAAGAGACAATTCTAAGGTTGGGGTGTCTCGGCTTATCGGCCATATCGCGGATTTAGGGGTTTAAAACATGGGTCAAAAAATGGCGAAAAAATCGTTTTTTGGATTTTTCAGCTATTACTTTCAAAGAAACTATATGATGTTTACATATGAGAAGAAAGGTTTTTTTAATGCCTATCCAACGGTGGCATAACCTTGTAAAAGTTTGGCTTAGTTAAAAACTTTTTTTATGAAAATGTGTAAATTTTGGGGGGTATTTATATGAAGACATTGACCTACGATGTCCATATGAATATGAAATAATCTTTATTAAATTTAAGTCGACAGGTTTTTTTGCTCTAGAGGATATTCCTATTAGTTCGGGAGTTATCGGAATTTTCCCGGAGGTCCACATTGTTTCATAAGGGGACAACGAAATTTTGAATCACTGATATGGCCGATAAGCCGAGACACCCCAACCTTAAAATCGTCTCTTTTATGTATATTTTAAGTTTCAGACAAATCGGATCATAAGGGTTGAGATACTTCCCTTGTAAGATATTTTTCGCATAGAAATTTTTTCATATTCTGAGATTTTTTTGGTATAAACAATTCTCAGATTCTGAGACATTTTTTTGTTTAGAAAAAAACTTATATTTTCAGACATTTTTCTTAAAGAAAAATTGTTCAATTCTGAGACATTTTTCCCATAGTCAAATTTTCTGATTCTAAGACATTTTTCGTGTAGCAAAATACATAAATTCTGAAAAATTTTTCATATAGGAAAATTTTCAGATGCTGAGAGGTTTTTCATGTAAAAAAATTTTCAGATTTTTAAACAATTTTCTTTCTAGAAAAATTCTTAGATTTTGAAAAAAAATTTAGATTCTAAGACATTTTTCCTATAAAAAATGCCTGCGAATTTTGTACTCTTGCCCAAAACATTAAATCATGATAATGTTTTGCGGAAGATTTGGCTGTACTTGCCAAAGCAAAGTTTTTATAGAAAAAATAATGTTATATTACTTTGCTATTCCATGCAAAGCGAATTAAAATATCAGTCGAGGACCCCATTAAAAAACCAAAAGAGCTGTACATTTCGTAAGTGAGTGCAAAAATAAGTGCAAAAAAGTGTTTTTACATTTTGGAGAGTATAAAAGATTCGGCACCAAAGAATATAACACTCTCACTTGTTTTATGTACATTTGATAAACAAATGGAAAATTTTTATGCGAAAAGCTTAGACTTGGTGAAAAAGTAATTTTGGTAAAATTTTTTTTTTTTTTTTTCACGAAAAACAAAATTATGTTAAAAAAATTTTAATGAACCCAAAATTTTTGGTGAAAAAAAATTTTGATAAACAAAAAGTTTTTGATGAATTTTTTTTTGATGAAAAGAAAAATTTTTTGATGTAAAAAAAATATGAAAAAAAAAATTTTTTTGGTGAGAAAAAAATTCATAATAAAAAATTTGATAAAAAAATTTGATGAAAAAAATATGATAAAAAAAATGTATGAAAAAAAAATTTTGATAAAAAAAAAAGTTTATGAAAAAAACAAAAAAATTTATGAAAAAAACTTCTGATAAAAAAAAAAATTTGGTAAAAAAAAAAATTTGATGAAAAAAAAAAAAATTAAAGAAAAAAAAAATTTGATGAAAAAAAAATTTGTTTGATGGAAAAAAAATTTGATGAAAAAAAAAAAAAAAAAAAATTTATGAAAAAAAAAAAATTATTAAAAAAAAAATTTATAAAAATTTTTCTTTTTTTTTTGAATAATAACCCTTGCGAAATAATGTAAGAGACAAAAAAGTTGAAAGAAAGTATGAAGTGAGGTTGAGATTGCTAGAAATAGAATTGTAGTGTTGGAAACTGTCAAAATTTATTCTGTAGAAACTAAAAATATTCACATATGTATATAAAAAACAGTTTTCATTAACAAGACAAACCGACATTTAAAATCCTACTGATGATGACACCAACTGGGGTGTTTGAAACCGGTATAGGAAATACCAGAAATGTCTATAACTTTTAGAAATTCAATTTTTCTTCTGCATTTTTTCAACTTGAACCCTTATAACAAATATAATTAGAGCCCGTGCTCGATCTGTACTTACAGAAAAAATCAAATAAAAATTTTTATTCGCCAGCTGGTGAAAAACGGGTTTACTCACCACGAGGTGAATTATTATCCAAGTTACAAACCCAAGTTATTAAAATTTTTGGTTTTAAGAAAATGAAAATAGTAATTCATGTTTTCTTTTTCGTTAATGGTTAGCTTATAGTCAAACTGAGGTGGCGTTCTGCAACTTTTTTAAAATTAGACACCAGCCTAAAAACATTATCATGTTTTAAAATTCTCAGGTTCTGAGATAATTTTTTTTTTTTTTTGAATTCTCAGACTCTGATACAATTTTTTTTTAATTCTTAGACTCGGACACATTTTTCGTACAGAAAAATTTTTAGATAGTGAGATACTTTTCGTTTGGATATTGACATTTATCATAATGAAAAAATTCTACGATTTTGAAACATTGTTGTATAAGAAAATTCTCAGAAATACAGATTGAGAATTCCTTGTAAAAGCTACGAACTTTTCTTTCCATTTAAAAGACTTTTTTTGTTTGTAACATTATAAATCAAATTATTTTTTGTAAAAACAAAACTTTGTTTACATTATTATTTGACATTTTTTGTAAAAATATTATTTTAATAAGTTGTTATATTAATTGTATGACAACAAGTTTTTTTTATATTATTGACAATAACTACAAATAAAATAAATGAGGTCAAGGATATAAAAATAAAAAATACCTTTAATTTTCCATAATATGTCATTTTATTAAAGGTTTCTATGGTGTGTACCATAACAGTAGGTTGGAGTGATTTTGACTTTTAAGTAGAAAATGTACAATAATAAAAAATTTAAACAATTTATTGATTTTTTCAAAAAAAAAAATTAACACAAAAAGGTTAAAAAGTTAAATCCTGCCTGGCCGAATATATTTGTATCTTTTTAAAACAAAAAACTAAGTTAAAAAAAAAAACAAGTAAAAAAGTTAAATTCGGCCTTGCCGAATTTAGTGATACCCTCCACAATTTCAAAAAGATTATTGCAAAAAACTTTATTTAAAAGGAAATTACTTTTGGAAAAAAAAAAAATTTTTTTGGAAAAAAAATTTCCGCAAAAAAAAATGTTGGTAAAAAAAAATCCGCGATTTTTTTCTTTTTTTGTCAAAAAATATGTTCGTACTTGTTAAAATACCATTTGATGTTCAATTATGTTCAAATATGTCAACCAGAAGCCGAATTAAAGCATTTTGTATTTTTAGGTTATGTTGAATGTACTGAAATTTTTGATGTGTGCTTACATTTTCGTTCATAACTTTGAACCGCTGAACCGATATCGCGCAAATGCAATACCAAACTTCTCGGGAGAACTTCCAATAAATATGTTAAGTTTCAGTTATCTCTGTGCAATATTTTGTCCGTGACAGCATTTTCCACAGACAGACGGACAGACGGACATCGCTAGAATGTCTTAAAATCGATCGGGCATCATGAATATATATACTTTATGGGGTCCCAGATCGATATTTCGATGAGTTACAAATGGAATGACAAACTTATATATACCCTCTATCACTAAGTGGAGGGTATAAAAAATCCGCAGAATTTTTATTTTTTTAAATCAGCGAAAACAATTTTTGTGTAAATAATAATAACTCAAAAAACGTGATTTTTTAGTTAATGGTGCAGACTTATTTGTTATATCATGCTTTATGTTGTATCAAAAATTCGAATTAATATCTTTTAAACTCACCGTTTGAGAAGAGAACAAGTCATTATTACATTTTGAATGTACCTGCCTTTTTCCATGGAAAACCAGTTTCAATTGTAAACTTTAAACTCGATTTCTGCAAAATCAAGTATTTTGAGTTATGACACTATGCAAGAAAATGAGCGATATGTTGTGTTCACAAATGTCAACCAGCAGCCGAATTAAAGAATTTTTAGTTTTAAGGTTATGTGGAAGGTACAAAAATTTTCGAGGTGTTCTTCCATTTTCGTTTATAACTTTCGAACCGCTGACCCAGTATATCTCAAATGTAATACCAAACTTTTCAGAGCAACAACAAATAAATGTATTAATTTTGAATCATATTTGTATAATATTTTGGCCGTGGTCAACATTTTAACAGACAGACGGGCATCGCTATTATGTTTTAGAATCGATCGAGCTACAAGCGAAATGACAAACTTTTATATACCAACTACGACTTATGTAAATAAGTGGAGAGTATTAAATCACTCCGGTCTAATATCATCAACTATATATTTGTACGTTCTGTCAAATTTTCTTTTATTGCTTGTTTGGTTAACGACTAAATTGAGTTGTTAAAAATAAATTAATATATTATTTTCATTCGCTGACTCTCTATAGTATTATTAATTATGGTCTAGTTGGTAAGGGTCAAGGAAAATTTATATGAATAACCGAGTAAAAATAACTACCCCAGTAAACGACTCAGGCTGGGTCGTATTCCAACAAAGTGCTCAGATTAACTATTAATAGTGAAAAAAAGTTGGTACAAGTAAATACAAGCAATTTAAAACCAAAATGAACAAAATCGGTCCATGGCTTCCGTTCTCGCATCGCGGGTCAAAATTGCGGTTTTTGAAAAAATAGACATAATTAAAAAAAAAAAAAAATTAAATATTTAAAAAAATTTTTTTTTTTGTATCGCATTAATTCAAAGATATTTAGAAAATTTTTGTTTGTTTTTTTCGGATATCGATAACCCACCCAAACGTGAGGCCAAAAAAAATCACATTTTAACATGGAGCTCAAAACTACTTTTTCACTTTTTTAAAAATTTAGTGAAACAAAATTTTTAAATATATTAGTTTATTCACTTGATATCATTGAATACATCTCAGGGATTGTAGAAAAAAATTCTTACAATTAGTTAAATTCCTTCGTCCAGTTGGTGTGTGGAGCGATTTGAATTTAGCGGGTTTCCAGAACATGTGTTTTTATCGACATTTTTGACTAATTTGTAGTTGTTAGCAACATTTTACTTAAATTAACCAACTTTTTTTATTCAAATGGTTGTTTTGGACCATAGTAACTCTGGTTTGAAATAATAGGCTTTTTGGACAACGTTAACCCTTGCAGGCACGGGGTTAAAAAATTCCTCCAATGAAATTTTTGAAAATTCCTTACTTTAAAATCGTGTATGTGTTTAAATAATGAACAATTACAAATTTATACAAAGTTTTCTTGAAGGACATCTTTAACCCTTGTTGAACGAACGCCCAAAAAACAGCTGTTTTTTTTGCTCATAGTCAAAATGGACTTTTTTGACATAAGTATTAAATAATATGTTTTTCACTTTTAGCTTTATACAGTAAAAACGATGAAGACGTAAGGAAATTTCGGATGCCATTTTTTTATTTTATTTAGTTTTAAACACTTTCCGCTTAAGTGCGCTTACTTTAAAACGTTCATTTAAATGCGATCGTTTAAATGCATTCCCCGCTCAAACGATTCACTCGCAGATGTACATATCTTTCATTTAATAATCATAGTCAAAATGGACTTTTTAACATACTAAATAAGTTTTTCACTCTAAGCGTTTTAAAGTAAGCACACTTAAGCGGAAAATGCTTAAAACTAAATAAAATAAAAAAAATGGCATCCGAAATTTCATTACGTCTTTGTCGTTTTTACTGTGTAAAGCTAAAAGTAAAAACATATTATTTAATATGTCAAGAAAGTCCATTTGACTATGAGCAAAAAAACAGCTGTTTGAAATTTTTTGGGCGTTCGTTCAACAAGGGTTAAAGATGTCCTTCAAGAAAACTTTGTATAAATTTGTAATTGTTCATTATTTAAACACATGCACGATTTTAGCGAGAGGAATTTTTGAAGATTTCATTGGAGGAATTTTTAACCTCGTTTCGGCAAGGGTTAACGTTGTCCAAAAATCCTTTTATTTCAAAGCAGAGTTACTATGGTCCAAAATAGAGTTTGCAAAACGATTAAAATCGTAATCGTAATCGCGATTAATCGCACCAATTAATCGTAATCGTAATCGACAAAAAAATCATGCGATTACGATTAATCATTTTCTATGAAACACACTGTTTTTATAACGATTTTAAAATATATTATATTGGTCTACGATTCATTTAACTTATTTGCAATTTCTCTTTCTTTTTTCTTGTAAAAGTAATTTAAAGTAAAATTTAAATTTTAATCTAAGTAACCCCACAAATTTGTATTAAAAATAATCCAAAAATATTTGGCTGGATTTGGTCAAAAAATTCGGGCATGAAGTTTTATCAAAAAACGTAATTTTTTCTCTGGTTGCAGACTGAAGACGCTCTTTCTAAATTTCCTTATAGATTTTCACACAATCAGGAAAGGACAAAAAGTACCCTTTTTTACCAATTTACGATCCTTAGAAATTAAATTTCCAACAAGTGCTTTTTTCAGACGGTTTTTTTTTATTTTTTTCAAATTTTACCCCTTTTTGTCCCCTTAACAATTTATCAAAAATCCGGCCACAATTTTTTAATTTTTTTTTTTAGTTTAGATGTTTGTCTATCCACATAAAAAAATTCTGGAGGACATTTTTCGAGAAAATTGCATTTGAATATTGGATTTTAATGTGTCAACACCGCGTATGAGTAACGACTATTTGCGAAACCAATGAATTTTCGTTACTCATACGCGGTGTTGCCACAATAAAATACAAGAGAATAGCAATGTTGGCAATCGATACCTTTTCAATACCGTTATCCGTTTCAAAACCCTTTAAATTGAATACCGGTACTAATACCAATACCGAAACTCAGTTTTGGTATCGGATACCGGTATCCAAAAACCTTTTCCTTCGGTATCGGTACGTACCGGTATTGAAACGGGTTTTCTTAAAAACCATGTTTAAAAAAAAAAAAAAAAAATAGAAATTTTGTAAATTTTTTGGTTTTTGTAAATGAAAAATCGTACTCCAAATGCCTCACCGAAGTCTCATAAAAATCAAAACAATCTTTTGGCACCCACATTGTGAATAACGTAAAAATTTCAAAAAAGCCATACTTCAACCGCGATGGGAGCAAAAGAAAATTATTGATTTTCACGAAATTTTTCTGGAGTAATCTTGACTTCCAATAGAAACTTTTTGGACCCCTTTCGTTTAGTATAGTTTTTGGGGATTTTTATTTAATCCGTGATGTGGGTGTCCAAGTATTTTTTGATATTTACAGGACTTCGGGGAAGGCATTTGGAATACTAGCAGGAGGTTTTCCACCATAGTAGAATTTTTGAATTGGCTTAACTCGTAGAAATCGTCCATAAAAGTCCCATAATTCGCGAAAAAAATTGTTTGCAATATTTTTGAATGTGATCTTGTCTAGACAGGGAAGACCTATTTTTTCAAATAGATAACACCAACAAAAAAAACTTGGTTGCCTAGAAATAAGATGAAATATATATGTAATATGTTGGGGTTTTTACTTTAACCGCCATACGGGAGGGAAATCAATTTTATGGAGTCATTTTGATACCCAATAGAAACTTATTGGACCCCTTTCAGCTCAACCAAAAAAGAAAGGTAAAAATCGATACTTCCTTATATTTATGTCCTAAAGACAGAGGGAAATTTCCAGCAAAAGCGGTCTAGTGCTTCAAAAGTTATGAGCAAAAGACTGAATTTCGGCAAGAGATTTCGTGAATTTTCGAGATAAAAACCCTCTAACTTTCGAAAGGCAATCGTTAGGATGCTGAAGCTTGGCATATATATTTTCCGTTTTCCTGGCCTAGCTCGTATTGAATTTCAGCCAAATCGGTCGAGTGGTTCAAAAGTTATTAAGAAAACCGTGAATTTCTGATTGGTTTCACCTTAAATTCACTTGTTAAAAAAAAACCGTTAAACCAGCTTAAAAAAATTGATGAGTCAGGAAAATATTTTACAAAGTATTCTTGTCACTCACAAAAATTTTTATACTAAAACAAAAACAACTTACACTCGAAAAAAAATTACTCTCAAAAAAAAAATGTTGTCAATTTTTTTTTGTTCAAAAATGACTAAAAAAATTTTTTTACTCAAAATAAAATATTTCTAAACAAAATTGTTAATTTGATTCACGTAAGAAAGTTAACTATCACTTTACACTCAAAAAAAAAACTGTAATGTTAGCAAAAAAAGCCTACAACAAAATTTGCTGATTTTGAACCCACAATTTTTTTGGTTTTTTGCCAAAAATTAGTTAACTGAAATTTTTTTTATTTCAACTTAGTTTATACACATTTCAGGACCCCATTGGGTTCGGACCCGATAGGTCCAGACCCCGATGGGCTTAGCCCTAGTTGGGTGCGTTTCGCTCTATCTTGCTTAGTTTTTGAGATACGTGATTTTAGGGGACCACCGGGGTTTTGAGAATTATAAAACTCGATAACTTCAAAAATATTACTCGGAGAACTTTTGATTATTTTGCGGTCTTGTTCTACGTGTTGAGAGCTACAAAAATGTTTTTGGACTTTTTGTTGTGTCGGCAATATTTACCGAGATATTAGCTTTTTAACATTTTCGGGAATGCTAACTTTTTTGGATCCAAACTTAGGACCCATTAGGGTCCACACATGTAAAGAGGACCGGCGATACTATGGAGAGCCCGAGAACCAAAAATGGCCTCAATTTTGCTCTATCTGGCTTAGTTTCCGAGATAGCGCCATTTTAAGTTTTCTGAAAAAAAAAAAAATAACCGTTTATTTTTGCTAATATTAGCAAAAAAGCTTGTAAAAATTTGGTCAACTCAATCTTAAATTTAGCAAAAAAAATTAGTTCAAATTTTGTTTAAAATTGCTAATGCGCTAAATGAAGTTTACAAGATATTTTTGCCAACATGCTAATCTCAACTAAAAATTTGCTAAAAGTTAGCTAAGTAGCATTAGCAAAAAAAATAGTAAATCTACTAATGTATTATTTTGAGTGTAGAAGGACATTGTGGAGGGTATTGATGGATTCGTGCAAGTCAAATTTAACTTTTCTACTTGTTTTTACAAATTTTTTTAAAGTTTTCATACGTTTTTTTTTATTTTTAGCATTTTTTCGATAATACCGGTACGTACCGGTATTGACGTTTCGGTATTGGTAATACCGTAACCGATTCAACTCAAAAACCGTAACCGATACCGGTACCGAAATAAATAAAAAAACGATACCAATACCGATATCGATACCGTTATTCGTTTCGATTGCCAACCTTGGAGAATAGTCGTTACCGCGTATGAGTAACGACTATTTACGAAACCAATGAATTTTCGTTACTCATACGCGGTGTTGACATAACACCCGGTCTAGATTAGCAACCGCCAAAGCAACCATAAAGGGTGTTCAATGTTACATTTGACGTTTACAAACGCCAAACTCGATAGTAAGCAATGGTTAGCAATTTCATATAGACACTTGATTGCTAGCAATCTATAGTAGAACAGGCGCTCTACCATCAATTGTATTCCATCATTGTATACAACTGTCCGGATTAGCAATCACAGCCATTACTATCGATTGTGACGTATGATGGAAGTGATGATTGCTAATCTAGACCGGGTGTAATAAAACACAAGAGAATTACAGAATTTTTATGAAATATAATATTCAAATACTATTTTCTCAAAAAATACTAAAAATGCCCTCCTGATTTTTTTTTGTGAATAGACAAACATTTAAAATTAAAAAAAATGTGGCCGGATTTTTTATAAATTGACTTTTTTAAAATATTAAAACTTTCAAACCGGTTTCTGAAAATTTCCCAAAATAAAAAAAATTTAGTAGAAAGCCCATAAATAAATATACATGAATGTTAATTTTTGCGATTGTTGTGCATTTCATAAATTTGATAAATATTTAATCGAGGGAACTCGACACAATTTTGACAAATTTTCCAATATTTAACCAATATTTAACCATAAGCCCAGTTTTTAAAAAATTTAAAATCCCAAAACGCAATTTTCTTAGTTTCCTATAGGGCTATCCATACTAACTATTCAGACATTCATGGGACATGTTTTTTTCGCAGGACATTTGGTGTGAAAATATAATTTTATTGCATAAAATATTCATTTTTGTATTTTCGTACATTCTGAAATGTAAATTTTAAAAGAGTTTTTTTTTTAATAAACTATTGCAATTATATTTATTTAAAAAACTCGATTAATCGATAATCGCGATTAACGGCTATTTTTTTTTATCGTAATCGCGATTATGAAATATCTCGATTATTTGCAAACTTTAGTTTTAAACTTGAAAATTATTTACTTTTTCAACAACAAAATTTTTTTCCGTTAAATATTTTTTATTTTTAATATATATTTTAAACCTAATACGTTGTAGTAATTCTTGGAATAAAGTCCCACAGCTGTTATATGTTTTTGACAGATATTATTTATTTATTTACATGCTATTTAATGCTAGACTGCATTTAGTTATTAAACTTTTTTACTAATTGTAAGTTGGCACATCGAGTTTGCTATCTAAAATAAATATACATACAAAAATCGTCACCTAAAATGCTTTAGGACGTAATTAAAAAAACATAGATTAAAAAAAAAAAAGTTTTAAGCAAAATAAAAATAATATACTTAATTTACAATGACAGAGTACTCCACTCTGCAGACTGAAGTTTACTAAAATAGAGATAGCACAACAAGAAAAGGTTGTAAATTTACAATTGGTTAAATTACAACTTTTCTTTATAAATAAATTTATGTACTTTTTTAGTTGAATTTACAAATTTTCTTGTTCATTTACATCTTTTTGCTGAAATTTTTGCGGCTGTTAACATGCATTTTACCAATAAAATTGTAGAATTACAACTTTTTTGTTGTAAAGTTACATTTTTTTGTGACTCAAGAACATTTCCTGTATATTAACAATTTTTTAATAAAATTTTTGGGGCTGATACATTTTACCAATAAAATTGTAAACTTACAACTTTTTGACGCGAAAAAACTTACAAGGTATTTTCGTGACTTTACAAGATTTTTTTCTACCTCCAATTTTACGAGAATATCTTGTAAAAATTACGAACTTTTCTTGTCATTTTACGAGGTTTGTTTGACACAATTTTTTTAACATGATAATGTTTTTAGGCTGCACTATGGTTCCAACTAAATTTTTTTTTTGCACAAATTCCAAAAATGAAGCAAAGTCGCTAGTTTTGAATCTGGAATGCTTTTTTATTTCTTAACGCAATCGAAAAACGATTTAAAAAAAAAAATTAAAAAAAAAATTTTCTTTGGAATTTTTTTTTTTTTTTTTTTTGGAAAAAAAATTATCAACAATAATATATTTCTAGTAGTTAGTTAGCTCCGAAGGCAAAAAAATTATAGTTAAAAAAAATTAAAGATGTGCCACGCAAAAACCAGAAAGTTTTGCCGAAATTTGTGCTAAACTAAAATGGCAATTGTGAGAGTTTGCCGAAAAATGCTGGCTAGATGTTAATTTTAGTATTAAATATACCATCTGGAAAACACTTTCACATTTTAAGACTCATACAAGTTCTTGCCCAAACACAACTTTTTCCACGAAAGATATAGGCTATTTTGGCTTCAAAATCTTTAAAACCACAACCCCCAAGAATAACGCCAAAGATGCATAGAATTAACAATTGGAGTTTTCAATAAGAACAACTTTCCTTGGGCTTCAATTTCCCTTTTTAGCCTTTTTATAATTTTATTTTTTTCCATTTGCTGTTAGTAAAATTGTAATATGGTTTTGATCCCGATTTAATAATACGTCTTAAAACTAACAACTTTGAAACCCTGGCAGACTGACAGTATTGCCATCAAATTTTTTTCATTATACTTTCTTAATGGCTTGAAGTGTTTCCATTTAGAAACTGTATAAGCTTTTGAAAATTTGTTAAATTTTTTTTTGTAATTTCTGCCAAAAAATATGCATTTGGAACCATAGTGGGCTGGTGTCAAATTTTAAAAATGATGCAGGACGCCTTCTCAGTTTGAATGTATAAGCTACCGACTAACAGAAAAGAAAATAAGAGTTACTATTTTCATTTTCTTAAAACTAAAAATGTTTGTAACTTCGATTTGTAACTTGCATGATAATTCACCTGCTCGTCACCTTATTATTGTTTTGCTCCATACGCCATTTTTGAAAAAAATGAGTTAGGAATGGAATATATATAATATAAATATCCTCTTTCTTATTCCGAAGTCCGTTTTTTAAAACATCTTTTCAAATTTGAGCATTTTCTAAGAAAAACCACACCATTTTGAAGTTTTTTGAAAATTTGCGTTACAGAAAAGGCTCTAGATTATTTAAAAATTAACGGATCTTGCATATTTTTGGAATGAAGATTAATTATGTTGGAACTATTCTACGTACCAAATCTTAATACCGTAACTTCTAAACATTTCAAGTAATGTCATATTTGCCATTTAGGTTGTGTGGGAGGTAGGCGTGTCCATTGACCGATCATCCCCATTTTTAATAACATGCAACCTGACTATATAAGTGTTCTAAACACCCAGTTTTGTCGATCTAGATCTTTTTGTTTCACTGTTATCTTGTATGGCGTTGAGAACTTATTTGCTCCATATCACACAAAAGTCCCAAATGTGTAAGCAAAATTGGATATGGAGAATAATACCATAAAATCTTATTTTCTTAAAAGCTTAAAATCTTTTGATCTATTATATGTAAAAGTCGGAAAACTATAAGCTTTGTTAACATATAGCAATAAATAGTAAACATTAAAACAAAATCCATCGATTACTTTTCGAGAAAATTTGTGGTAAACCTATTTTATCGTTTTTCTAGAAACCGAGTTGTTGGCGTATGGAGCAAAACAATAATAAGCTGACGTGCTGGTGAATAAACCCGTTTTTTCAACAGATGCTGAATAAAACGTAACATAATTATTTTTCAACAAAAACTTTTTTTTTCAGCATTTTTTTTTTTTTCATAAATTTTTTTTTTTTTCAACAAAATTTTTTTCATCAATTTTTTGGTTTATGAATTTTTTTCAGCATTTTTTCCATCAATTTATTTTTTTAATCATTTTTTTATCAATTTTTTTTGCATCAAATTTTTTTTATCAAAATTTGTTGTTCATAATTTTTTTTTTTTCATCAAATGAATGTATGTGTGGAACAAGGTGCTACAATCCAATTTTTGGAAATCGCGTTTTTTTGCAAAATCGTGGTTTCCTACAATAGGTCGACCTATTTGTAAATAAATTTGTTAAAAACTTGATCGTTTTCTGTCATAAAAGTGACCTTAAATGTTCAATTTTAAGTATTTTTGGGAATATTTTATAGTTTTTGCCGGATACTAACATGTGTTTTGCAGTTAAACTATAGGTAACGTATTTAAATTCTTACATGTGAGATGGTTAACGTGTAGAAAACATCCTAGGCTTTAACATGTGCCCATTGGATTGGCAAAAAAACGCTTTATTATCTAATCTTTCGATAGTTAAAGTGTAAACTGGAAAAAGGTGCTATATCCATATAAAAAGATAATATTGTTTTACGTAATACTAAGGGTGGATTTTGATAATCTGTTAAATTTTTAAGTTCAAACTTTAAAATTTAATGGTTAGTAACTTATATCATAAACTGGGCAAATTTTTTAACCCATTATGGGAAAAATTGTTAAAATTAAACCTTATAAAAGTGATTTTTTTTGTAAATTAACTGCTTTTTATTTCCTTTATATTAAAATTATTACTCCTGGACCCCGTCTAAATTTTGCAGATTTCATCACGCTAAATTTAAATTTTTAAAAAATAACACAAAAATTAAAACTACTTAGAAAATGTATTGAAATTCCTAGTAGAAATTGTAACATAGCACCTTATTCCACTAGAACAAAATTTCACATGCATTTTTTTGCTACTTCCGCTCATTTGTTTTTAATGAAATTTTATACATAGATGCATATGGTCCATCTTCGTCGAACTGCAAAAAGAAATTTCAAAAAATTATTTTTTTTCGCGACTTATTTAGTTTTTTGCTTCTCCTGAACAATTTGGTTTTTGGATTATAGCACCTTGTTCCACACCCACATTCAAATGTTTTTTTACATAAATTTTTTTTTGGTCAATTTTTTTTTGGTCAATTTTTTTTTCATAAAATTTTTTTTTCATCAATTTTTTCTTCATTAAATTTTTGTTTTTTCAACTTATTTTTTTTATAAAACTTTTATTTTCATTAAAAATTTTTTTCTTCATCAAAAACTTTTTTTCTTCAACATTTTCTGAACTACTTTTTCACTAACAAGGGAAGTCTCCCTGGTGTCACCCTCCGATCTTCATGAAATTTGGATATGTTGTTAAGAACGAAAATTAATTCGACACGTATTTTTTTTTTAACGGCCCAAACTCATTTTTAGGGGGGGTCGATTTGTATGGGGGGAAATTGTCCTTTTTCAGTTTTTTACAATTTACGCCTATTTAAACAAAATTAATATAGGCATGTGTGGTATCAAATTAAAGGTATTAAAAATACCTATCTCGTGGTACTGACAACGGGCCGAAGAAGTTAATATTTTTCGACCTATTAACAAAAATGTCCTAAAATTTTGGTATTTTACTCAATATGACGAAAAGTTGTGCATGTTTGGACACGTTCTTAGCACACGTAGATAGGTTTTCCAAAGACATTTCATTTGGTATGTAACATGACTAGGTTTCTTTGCATAATTTAGGAGATAAACGAAAAAAACTGAAAAATGGCCTTGTCTTCCCCCCTCCTTTTTACCCCCTAAATATGAATTTGGGCCGGTAAAAAAAAATACGTGTCCCTTTATTTTTTGTTCTCTACAAAATAAAACCAATTCCATAAAGATCCGCGGGTGACACTAGGGAGACTTCCCTTGTAAGTCTAAACTTTTGACATAAAAATGTTCCATTTGTTTAACAAATGTACAAAAACTATATGAGAGTGTTAAATTATTCGGTGCCCAATCTTTTATACTCACCAAAAAAACACCTTTTTGTATTCATGTAATTCATTCACTTACCAAATTTAAAGCTCTTTTCTATTGGACTGCATCTTGCTTTTCACAGACAGATGGACGGATGTATACAGATAGAATGTCTAAGAAATGGATCAGTAATGGGGTCCTCGACCAATTTTTTATATAACATTATTGCTGAAGATTTGCTTACACCCAAATCTTCAGCAAAACATTATCATAATTTAACGTTTTGGCAGGCATTTTTTGCGTTTCGGATTAAAAAAAAATTATTTAAAATTCTTTTAGGAAAAAAAAAAATTCGAAGTTTAAAAAAAGTTTAAAATGGTGTGAAGGTAAGATTTTTTACACAATTTTTTGCCTCTTGGAGTTAAAAAATTAAATAAAAATTTTTTTAAAAGCAAAAAACATTTTAATCGTACAATCGATAAAATTTTTAAAATTTCCTAAATCTCGCCCAAAATTCTTTTTTGGCATTTTGGAGTAAAGAATTTCATTAAAATTGATTGTGGAACTTTTTTTTGACAAAGCTTGGTTTACAAAAATTGAAAATTCCTATATTTCGAGAACAACTTTTCTGATGTCGTGTTTGGGAGGCAAAGATACTTTAGGAAATGTAGTTTAAATTTGTTTTTTTAATTTTACCAAAGAAATCATAAAAATTAGTGCGAACGAATTTATGAAAAAGATATGCAAATTTGATTCAAAACTTTGAATTCTTTTACAAATATTTCTGGATATACTTAATGGATTTTGAATTTTAACCACAGGTTCTTTTGATTGGAGTTTCTACTTTATATATCTGCTTTGAACAGGGAATTCATTGCAAAATTCGGGTACTTATAAGGATAAAACCAAAAAAGGGCATTTTCAACTTCCTTATATAAATAAATTTTACATACACTTTCCCAATATTAAACAAGTAAGAATGTTATAGTCGGTCAAGACCGACCATATGATACCCTACACCAGTGTTTTCCGGAAATGGGTCCCAAGTCCAAACATGGACCGATTGGGTCTATCTTTTGTTAGATCTTTATTTAGTGTAGAAAATATATGCAGATCAAATTTTCGTGAAATTGGTTTATTTTTTTGCCAATAGAGCGATTTAACTAAATATCGGTCGAAATTTTTATATGGGGGACTAAGTCCAACAATGGTCCAGTTATATTCCGATTTGATAAGGTTACTAAAGTACACGTTTAACACCTAAAAATAAAATTTTTATCAAATATTACCATTTTTAGGAATTATGTGGGAATTATGTGAATATCGGGAGGGTGGTTTGTATGGGGACTATCAGAAGGACTGACCCGATTCCTTTGAAATTTGGATTGTTTATTACCTGTTAAATTTCAAAGCGATATCTATTAAAATACAGTTATTAGAGTCATTTAAGCCTAATCCAAAGGGGGCGTTTGTATGGAGACTAGGTCTTAACATGGACCGATTATTTCCAATTTCAATAGGCTTCGTCCTTGAGCCAAAAGATGCTAAAGTTTCATATTTCAAGACAATTGATTGAAAATTGCGACCTGTATCGTGCTTAAACCGATAGATGAACAGACGGACGGACGGACATCGCTAAATCGACTCAAAAAGTAATTCTGAGTCGATCGGTAGGTCTAGGACCAATATTTTGGGTAGTTACAAACATCAGCACAAACTTGTATGCTGGGTCAATTAGCATTTTAAGTAGCGAAATACCATTTATGGTATTGAGAAAAATTGATGTCAATTTTGGAGCAAATAATAAATCAACAACTGAAGTAATAAAACTTTTTAATGGTAAAAAGATAATTTTTTTTTTTTGTAGAATTTAAACAACTAAACAAGTTGTTGTCAATTTTTTTTTAAATAAATGCCAACATAGAATCTGCTCTCACCGTGGCACAGTGGTGCAAAATTCAAATTTTTTGTAAAATATTTTATTTGAAAAGCTTGATAAAAAATTAAAAAATAAACAAGTTCATTGAAAACGTCTTTAATTTACTATATTTTTTTTTTTTTTAAATCATGGAGATTGAATAGCACTAAAGTAAAAAGTTGCACATCAATTTTCAAAAATTAGTTAACTCAATTTGACGTTTTTAAAAATTCAATTTTAGCAAAAGTTTTGCTTAAAATTACACAGCTCAACATGAAAATGCGTGTTGAATTCTGGTAAGTGATTTAGGTAGCGTTTGTTGCGCTGATTCCAAATCCGCTACCCAAATATGTCTATCACGTCAGGATTTTGAGTTATTCGCGGTTAAAATGCCGCAAAAGGCAATTTTGGACCCTTTTTGAAAGCTTTTAATACAAGATCCCGACATGCGATTGACTTGGCATCAAGCTCATTCAAAAGTATGTAATTTTCTCTATAAGACAAAATAAAATGTTCCTGGAATTTAATTTTCTAAAATGGTACAAAAACCATTAAAAGAAGACCTTCAATTTTTTAAATATTTTGTTTATTTGCACAGTGTTTTTAAACAAATTTCCATACAAATCCACAAGTAAATATTAGAATTAAAGCACTTGTGGCTAATTTTTTTTTCAATATTATAAAAAATTAAGTTCCAATAAAATTAGAGTTTTTCATAACCCTTCTGCATCCCTTTCATATGTGCCCTTCCTATGATCCTTTGGGTCAATATGACCCAACATTAAAATGTAAACAAAATTTCATGTTTTAGTATCAAAAATAATCAAAAATAATGAAAACTAAAATAAATCAGCCCTTCCAGAGCAATTATTATAAAAATAAAATCAAATTTGAAATTCAACCTTTTTTAGGGGATTTAATTCCACATAGGGCTAGTTTGACTGATGAGAAACGAATTTTCTCTGTAATTCGTTGTGGAAGACAGTGGACAGTAGACATCGAAAGGATGTGATCTGCTGGAAATGCGCCCATCTCAGCTGAATACTTACCGTGGTTATATCTATATAACAATGACGCTCAACACATTCCGACTATGCTCCAAGCTCCAATGAGTCAATAGAGCTGGTACCCTACTATCGTTGATGAGCTTCAACGCACTCCTTTGCACCTGATCAGATAGACCTTGAAGCACCTGCCCAGATATGCGAGTTGTGTTCCATTTTCGGTCGGATATAGATGGCATAAATAGTGAGCTCAGACGGAGAGAAGAAATTCTTGCACCGTTTTAGGAAATCAAGACACTTGAATGCTTCTTTCGACACTTGAAAAACATGTTTGTTCCAACGAACATCACATTGGATTTTCATGCCTGATTCCACCCATGGATACAGATGATGCTGATTCCACAAGCCGTCTGAGGGTCAAAACATAACATTGTGCCTTACGAGCATTAAAATCGATCCTATTTGCAAGACCCTACTCGGAGATTGTCGTAAGATCATGCTAACGACTCTACGAAACAAAAGTGAATCGGACTCCAGATAATTTACCAAGTGGTGATCGACCATGCTCGTCATGACCTGCGAGAACGTAAAAAAAATTGCTATTGGCAGTTAGTTTTCTGGGTTTGTTACCTCACCCTTTTTTGGGTTTGGCGGACCTTTGCGGGTTTCTCAAAATCTCACCCACAGTACGAGAATAATAAAATTTTGAATGATAAAATAATTAACGAGAATAATAAAATTTATAATGAAAAACTATTCAATGAAAGCGATTTTATTGATTCTTTGACCGACAATATTATTGATCTATCATTCTGAATGAAAATGAACCCAATTCAATTATATTCAGAAGGAAAAAAAGGTAAAGTAGAACTAAACTTGCATTATCGCTTGTTGGGTCATATTGACCCAAAGGATATTAAATGTCTGTAAATCGTGTTTTAAAACGTGGAGGGGGGAGAAAAAATTTAAATTTTATTATTTTCTTTTAAAACCATAATTTTCGGCCCTGTTATGGATAAATTAAAGTTTCACGTTGATATCTTATAACTAAAGGGAAAAATTTTGCGTTTGAAAACCAAAATTGGGTCAAATTGACCCAAGGAGTGCAGAAGGGTTAAAGAGAAAATTACGCACTTTCGAATGAGCTTGATATCAAATCATTCGCATGTTAGGATCTTATTTTACAGGCAGTCAAAAATGGCAAAAATGGGCCTTTTTTGACACTTTAACCGCGATTTTCTCAAAATTGTGACGTGATAGAAAAATTTGAGTGACCGTTTTGGAATCGGGAAACAAAAACCTATAAACTTTTTTTGGTTTCATTCAAAACGCAGCGACAAACCTACGATTTGTAGAGCGGTGTTATCTAGCTCGTAAAGAAAAAATTTTTATAAATACCAAAAAATTGAATGGAGTGTAGCGGTACTCAAAAAACCTTGCCAAATTACGATAAAATCGCACTATAGAAAAATATGTGTCCCGTGAATTTCTGAATAGGTTGTGTGGACTTAGGAGGCGTGGTCAAATATTGGAAAAATGGTCGAATTTGTGTCAAGTTGCCTTGATTAAATATTTATCAAATTAAAACGGAACGCACCACAATCTCAAAAATTAACATTCTTTTTTTTTTGGAAAATTTTTAGAAACCTTCTAAAATTTTCCATTTTTAAAACAAGTAAATTTATAAAAAATCAGGCCACTTTTATTTATTTAAATTTTTTTTTTTTAAGTTTAGATGTTTGTCTATCCACACAAAAAAATTCAGACATGGGTTTTTAGATTTTTTCGAAAAAATCGCATTTGAATTTTAAATTTCATAACAATTTCGTACTTTGCTTGTGTTTTTCTGTTTCAACATTGTGGATGAGTATTAAATATTTGCATAAATGTTACTCATACGCTATGTTGAAACAATAAACGAAATTCAAATGCGGTTTTCTCAAAAAAAAAAAAAAAAAAAAAATGAACAACACATGTCTGAATTTTTTTGTATGGATAGACAAACCTCTAAACATAAAAATAAAAAATTGGCAGGATTTTTGATAAATTGACTTTTGGAAAAAATGGAAAATTTCAGAACGGGTTCTGAAAATTCGCATACACTCAAAAAAAGTGAACAAAAATCTGGGAAAATTAACTCAATTTTGAGAAAAAGAGGGAATGATTTGGCTCCAAAGATTTTTTTTCTTGGTTTTAGTTCATAATTTTCCCAAAAATAAGGAAAACAAAGTTATTTAATTTTAAGCCAATTTTAAGTAGAAAATGGGAAAAATTACACTTCACATTTTAGAAATAGATTGGGTCTAGACCCTGGACCCATGGGTTCGGACCCCATTTAACTCGAGACCCCGTTGGGTCCTTTAAAGGTCCCCATAGATTTTGAATCAAAATTTGTGTCCGTTTCGCTCTAACTTGCTTAGTTTTTGAGATACGGTAATAAGGGGCCTGATAGGGTCTTGAGAATCTTAAAACCCGAATAACTCAAAAACTATTAATCGGAGGGCTTTCGGGTATTTTGCGGAAGTGTTCTACGAGTCAAGAGCTACAAAAATGCCGTTGGACCTTTTCTCGTGTTGACAGTAATTACCGAGATATGTGCATATATAAAATCTCGGGAATTTCAAATTTTAGATCTAAAATTAGGGTCTTGAGACCACGACAGATATGCAGAGCTAGGCTATTCCATATTTTTTTTTGTAGTCTTTCTTTTGAAAATTTCATCCGTTTCGCTCTATCTCGCTTAGTTTTCGAGATATCGCCATTTTGAATTTTTAACTAAATTCTAAGAAGTTATTTCCTAAATTCTCAGAAGTCATTAACTAAATTCTAAGAAGTACACTTCCTCAATTCAAAGAAGAGAAATACGATGGTGTTTTTTTTAGTATATTTTAACTAAACTTGAACTAAATTGTTTTTTAGGAAATATGTCTTAAAAATAAAGATACGATTCTTAGATTTGTGGAAAATTTCTTTGGCAGTAAGAATTTTTTTTTCTAATATTAAAAAAATCCATTTAAAGAAAACTATGAACTAATTACAAGTAAATGAACTAAAATTTTTTCCTCATAGTTAAGAAAATTTCTCATTTTTAAGTTAAATTTAACTAAATTTTAGGAAAATTCATGATAAATTTTCAAAGACATTTTTTCCTTAATTTTAGTTATGTCTTTTTTTTTTAGTGTAAAAAAATTGTAATTTTAATTTTTGAGATTGTGGAGATTTTACACAAATTTTACCATTTGTCCAATATTTGACCACGCCTTCTAAGCCCACCCAGCAGAAATTTTGCTGAACTGGCAGCAGCTTTTGGAAAGGAAACTCGAGTCAAGGAGCGCATCCAAACCTGCTGAATTCATGCATGATTATCTAAGGCGATGCCACACTTTAGAGCGCTAGTTGGATACACATAAAAAGCGCTCTTAAGATGCACTGAAATCAGGTTTCTTTAAAGCGCTGATTGAAGCACTGTAAAGATGCAGTGAATTCATGTATCTTTTCAGAGCTGATTTAAGCAGAATAAAGATCAAATACATTTGACTATTTCTAAAACACAATTGAAAAATCTAAAATACAATTGTCTATTTTCGAAATACAATTGGAAAATCTTAAGTACAATTGACTAGTTCAGAAAATCCGTTAAATATTTTCGAAATAAAAATATTTTTTTAGTTATTTTGTAGTATTGTTAAAAAAAAATTAAAGATTTTTATGTAAAAAAAAAGTTCAAAGGTTTGACTACACCATTTTTACTATTATTCCATTTATATTTCAGAAATATATTTATATCAGAAATTCCCATTTATATTTCAGAAACATCTATTTATGTTTTGTTTCAGAAATTTTCAACTGTATTTAAGAAATTTCCGTTTGTATTTCAAAATTTTTATAAATGATAGAAATATAAATAAATTTTCTGAAAAGATTTTTTGAAATACAAATAGCAATTTTTGAAATACAATAGGAATTTTTTTTTTTTTTTTTAATTTAAATAAAATTTTCTTAAAAGCAATTATAAAATTTTGAAATGTAAATGGACATTTTTTGAAATACAAATGGCATTTTCTGAAAAGCATTTAGAAAATTTTGGAAATACAAATTTAAATTTCTTAAATACATTTGGAAATTTCTGAAACATAAATAGAAATTTCTGTAATATAAATGGAAATTTCTGATATATAAATAGAAATTTTAGATATATAAATGGAAATTTATTTATTCTTTGAAATAACAAAAAAGCATTTGCTGTTTTTTGGTCT